>JBBCBC010000001.1:17411793-17738901 GCA_037126765.1 Stenogyne calaminthoides
GGGACTTATCACGCCTCGGCCGGGATTACTACTCAGCTGGGGATTCTTTGAATGTTCTGGGGATTTCACGCTCACCTCTAAACTTAGCAAGTGATTTGGGTATTTAATGCTCTGTGTTCTTGAATGGAGTTGGGAAAATCTCTGAATATTTGGCTTTTCATTTCATATTTAATGCTGCTTGAATGGATCCTCCATTGTCTTCCGTTGTGAAGATAGTGCAATGTATTTATAGTGTGGATTTGAATATTCTGGTTGAAGTAATATTCAAATCATCTAATAATCTTCGACTTTTCTTTGTCCTTTTTGCCTTTGTTGTTTGCGAACTTTTATGTCACATCCATATATGTTGTTATCTTCTTATTGATCAAGTGCTTTTGTGTGTCTATGGATCGATCATTTCGCCGGATTCTTTGTTCATTATACGATTACGATACTTTGATGCAGTCATTTGAAATCGATCTGTAGATTTACGGTGTGTTGAAATCAGCTTTGTTCATCGGGCTGATTTCATTGTTCATCTTGTTCATTCCTTTGTTCATCGTTGATTCCTTTGTTCATCGGGCTGATTTACAGTGCTTTGATCGTCGACTCGCTTTTGATCCGATCGACTCGGCGAATCGGTCACCCAGCTATCATCTGGTACGCATCGACAAACTGCTATAGAAATCGGTATTCTGATGGCCTACGATAATCAATTTGCTTCGATGGCCCTTCTGATGATCATTTCTTCTGATGCTTCTTATAGTGATCATTTCTTCTGATACTTTTCTGATGATCGGCTCTTCTGATAAAAAGCTATCGGCGCATTGCGGTCGGTTTACCGCGTCGATTCTGCCGCGTCGATTAACTTCGGAACTCATCCTTCTCATCGATCTTGATCGGCCTAAATCTACAACCTCGTCGATCTCGATCATCTTAAATCGATTTCATGAGTTCCCCTCAATTTGTTCTTCCGTTCCCCCTCAACTTGTTATTTGTAAATTAGCTTCAAAAACCTGAAGTTGATAATGTTTAGCATAATTCATCAAAACTAAAATATCAACAATTTCCCTTTTTTTTTGATAATGGCGCCAAAACATTAAAATATATGCATTTATCTGAGATCGGGTTTTGTTTTTAAAAGATCGATTCGGTGTTCACTTTGAAATAAATGAGTGAACCTTTTGAACAACCATTTCGATACCCTTTGTTAGGTCGATTAAAACCGATTTTTTGGCGTTAGGAAGAAACATTTTTGTTGATGCATATAAAAGCGAGGGTGAGGCGATGATTCCATTTTTTTTGCTTTTTAGAGCGATGTGTGTGTTTTTGCTTATAATCAAATGCATATGGCAAGTAAGAACATAAAAGATAAAAGAACACTGCGATTTTATAGTGGTTGGAGTCAACTCCTACATCCACTCATCCTATCAGCAGGGGCACCTACTTAACCAAGCTGGACTTAGTTTAGCGTGTTAGTCAACACCCAGAATGTTTGTTCTGAGTTCACACTCAAAAGCGGGACTTATCACCCTCACGGGATTACTTTACCTCACTTTCGGGATTCTTTAGATGTTCTGGGGTTCACACTTTCGCCTCTAAACTTAGGCGGTGATTTGGGTAAGGTTTGTTGGTTTTTTTCAACTAGGTTGAGATTTTCCACGTTTTGTTTTAGCCTCGATCTTGGGATGGGAAAATCTCTCTAGGATATGGCGTTTATGCTTAGATCTGATGAAGAACACTCTTGGGTAAATTTGGATATTTAATGCTGTGTTCTTGAATGGGTTTCTTGAATATTTGGCTTTCATTTCACTTTGCGGATCCTCCATTGTCTTCTTTTTGAAGATAGTGCAATGTATTTATAGTGTGGATTTGAATATTCTGGTTGGAGTAATATTCAAATCCGTCTTAATAATCTTCCGAACTTTCTTTGTCTTTTTTGCAGCCTTTGTTGTTTTGCGGCTTTATGTCACATCCGTATATGTTTGTTATCTTCTTATTGATCAAGCTGCTTTTGTGTGTCTAACGGATCGATCATTTCATGGGATTCTTTTTCATTATTATTATTGCTTTGATCGGTCAAATGAAATCGATCTGTAGATTTACGGTGTGTTGAAATCCTTGTTCATCGGTGATTTTTCTTTGTTCATCGGGCTGATTTCCTTTGTTCATCGGTGATTTCACATTCCGCGGTTTCCTTTGTTCATTCGTAATTTGATTCGGCTTTGATCGTCGGCTCAAAATCGGACCGACTCAATCGGTCTACCTTGCGTCTGGTACATCGACAAAGCGCATCGAGCTATAGAAATCGGTACTCTGCTACTTCTCACGATGTCCAATTTTTCTGATGGCTAACTTCTGATGATCGGTACTTTCAATATAAATGCTATAGTGATCATTTGCTTCGATGCTTGCTTTCTGATGATTAGACATCTGATAAAGCGCATCAAAAAGCGCATTGGTTGGTCGATTACTTTTGTCGATTAACTGGAACTCATCCTTCTCATCGATCTTGTCGGCCTCGTCTGCGACCTGCGTCGATCTCGATCATCTTAAATGCGATTTCATGAGTTCCCCTTCAATTTGTTCTTCGTTCCCCTCGACTTGTTATCGTAAATTAGCTTCAAAAAACTGAGTTGATAATGTTTTCAGCATAATTCATCAAAACTAAAATATCCCACAAAGGGGAAAGGCGGTGAAGACCTCGGAAGTTATTAGCACGTACTTTGGAGAAAAAAGAGGCGTAAAAAAGAAGGTTGAAATGAATATCTATCTAAAGCCTTGAAGGAAGTCAAGCTCTTGACAAGATGAAGTTGATGGAGGTGGAGAAAAGCGATCTACACTCGGGTTTAGAAACCGTACTTGATGTTGCGAAGGAGAAAGAGTGATAGAGCTAAGGTTGGAACAAGCCCGGGCTAACTGTGAATTGCCTATGAAGAGAAAGCCTTGGGCATTGTTGAACTGAGAACAAAGCGTGCTAAGGCTTCTAAGCCGGTGCAAAAAAAGTTGGTTGAAGAATTAGAAGATTGCCAGGTCGACCTCGGAGAAAAGTCTTCAGCACAAAGGAATGCTCGAAGACACTCTAGATAGAACAAGCAAAACTGCTGCCGGTCTCGGCGTGCTGTGTCGAGAAGAAAATAGATGAAGAAGCGAAGCGAAGGGAGTGGATAAAAAGTTTGCGAGCAAGCGGAGATGGACTTCAAAAGCACAAAAATGGCCACACATTGACAAATGGATGCCCGTCGATTCAGCGATAGTTGGGAAGAGGTCGAAGAACCTACGGTTCTACTATGTTGTGCTTTCGAGGGAATGGAAAGGGAAAGCTCGGATCGAATGAAGCTTTTATTGAATATCTCTAACCTTCTATCCTAAATATCTCCAATCTTTGGATAAACCTTGCGGATGAAGGAAAGGTCGGAGATAGTATCCCCGGTCCATATACCTACCCTCATCCCGAACTTGATAATGGCTTGGTGAATGAAAAAAGCATTACTTCGAAAATTGCTCAATATCTTTGCCGCGATTAGGTCGGCGAGGAACAATCCGGATATCATCGAGGAAAAGAAATGCCTTGAAGAAGAGTATTTGGAATGTTCAACTTTACAGGAGGTGCCCGATGAAATTGAAGAATCTGGGTGAAGAAGCGAAGGCCGAAGAGCTAAATCTGAAGACTTACACGAAAGAACTTGTAATTTTTCTATCTTTTTGTCTCTTATTTTTGTTTTTGATAAGACTCATTGTATGGCTATAACGATCTACCTATCATCAATGAAAACTTATCATTTGTGCTCGAAAAGATAATATCTCGTTATCTTATTTACATGTCTTTTTACTTTTGATATGCTGTATGATTGTCTCTGAATTGTTTGTTTATGGGGGGAATTGCTTTAAGTATTTGGTGATGAATTCTTTGAATAATTCATTCTGAAGAAATTATTGAAGACTAGCGATAAGAGATTCTCTCTTAAGAAATTGTTGGGAGATTCTGCGTTAGAAACCGATCTTGTAATAGGATAAAAACTGAAACACGTTTAGGTTATATGTTTTGTAACAAAGATAGGTTTTAGCGTCATCAAAATTGTTTGGAGATGAATATAATAAAGATATATGATTTTGATTAGATCCCAAAACCCAGTATGACATGTTAGAATAATCTTGATAGTTAGTCGGGATTGGTTTTAGAGTATTGAGGATGATATCGCAAAATGTATAGTCGGCGATATAGATCGGGTTAGGATCTAAAGATTACGAAGAACTCGATATGTTTATGAAAAGCGAAGTTTGATTATGGTAAAAGTTCTGAAGACTTCGATAAGCGAGAATCGAAGACTCGATGTAAGGCGAATCTTGAAGACTTCGGTCTGGCGAAATCTAGGAAGATTCGGCCGAAGCGAGATCTTGAAGACTTCGATATAAGCGAGGCGAAGACTTCGGCATGAAGGTTGATTATATCGGTCGATATATCTGTGAAGACTCACGAAGACTTCGAAGGCGAAGACTCGAAGACCACGAAGACTCGAAGACTCTGAAGGCCTTGAAGGCGAAGAGGCGAAGATCAAGAATCTGAAGGCCGGTATTCTTGAAGACTTCGATAATATCTTGAATGCTCGATTATAAACTGAATATTAGAAACGGAACATATCTATCGAAGGATCAATCTTGAGAAGATCCGCGATTCATATAGAAATAGATATTTGCCAAGACATTCAATCTGGGACAAAAGGAACTAAGTCAGTGTTGTTAAGGTTATATCAACTCGAGTTTTTGTAACGAAAAAGCGTTGAAGGTGTACACCTTTTAGCGGAGACAAAAGTCAAAAGAGAACAACCTTGTACCATCTTGACAGCGGCGTGGTCCTTTGAAAAAAGATGTCGGAAGTACAAAAGTTCGGTTGCAAAAAAGTGAAGACCCGGCTACATGAAAATTTTTACTAAAATGTGTTAGGGAGTTTCAAACCACTAAATATAGCCGTTCCTCCGCACACCGTAAGAGGAAAACTCCACTGCTATCTCCTCCAGCGGATAGTTTTTCAAAAGTGACCTTGGTGTATGCCTATAAATACTTGTGACCCTCTACATTGTAAGTTTAAAAATTTATAAAGCAACTTCGAGCTCAAACTTATTATCATAAAGTTAAAGCACTTTCGAAAAAACTTAGAAATTTCCCAAGTGCTTTTAAAATCGAAGAGAACTCATTCCACTAAGCCTAGCTTGATAAGATATATCCGAGAAACTTAGTCGAGATATCCTAGCCTTTGCATTGTTCTTTATTATAAAGGATATCTCATCTAGTTGAAACCAACCAAGAAACCCCCAAACCACTTTAGAAGGTAGTTTGAGTGTATTTGTTGGTGAGAAAAGAGTTGTAAAGGGGATTAGTAAACTTCTGGCGGAGATAGTCGAAGCTCTAGAGGTGAAGTTAGTAAGCTCTGAGGTAGTCTGAAAGCTTGTTTTTGTTTGAGTAAGTAAACTACGGTGGTCGAGAAAAAGCTCAAGGTCGGGTTGAGTAAGTAAACTCGTGGAGTAGTCGAGCTGGGGCGAGTTGAGTAAATAAACTTCTGTAGAGGTAGTCGGAAAAGATCAAGGAAGTGTTTAGTGAATTTCTCTGAAGATCGAGAGAGTGGGCGTAAAGCTTGAGTCTCACGAACCACTATAAATTCTTGTGTTGTTTATTGCTTTCTTTATCATGTAAGCTGTTTGCATTGACTTAAATCTGAAAGCATATTTTCCTTGACATTTCGGTTGGAATCAATCCCTTTGGAAGTTGCATATAATTGAATCACAACCTAATCACTATTCCATTCAAAGGAAGGTTTTGACAAAAGCTTAAAAGCAGTATAAACTAAAGACCTGACCATTACGCACATTTGTCGTAGCTTCGAAACGGATAGTTACCAAATGAACTTACTCTTACGAGGGTTGATTAAGTTGATTATCGATCGAGCAACTTCGGGATCTCTAGCTTCGGGGACTTCGGTTGGGATTATCGAGGTTTTACGAAAGCGACTTCGGGATCCTTTGTCTCGGTAGACTTTGACTCGAGTGATTTGTGCTTCTCGGGACCAAATCTTGAGACAACTGACCCGTGACCTCGATAAAAGAAAAGTTTTAAAAACAGAATCGTGTATTCCCCCCATGGCGTGTAAGACTGGTTTGCAAGGGACCAACACCATTTCTTAGTTAAAGATCTCGAATCTTGTAGTTGATGTCTTTGTCGGTCATTTCCGTCCTAATTCTCAGAGCTTGTTGATCGACACATGGTAATCCTTACATCTAATTTGGTTGATTGTCTCGTTGGGCGACATCTTGAGTTTCTCGAATTTAACCGGTTTGGCACATGTCTAGCTTCGTCCTTGATCTGTTCATTTCCTTATGCATATCTCGGTAGAGTGTCCCATCTGCTTCTCGGTCTTGAGATATTTGATCTTCTCTCTTGTGATCTTATCCGTCGTCTTCATGATGATATGTCTTGCAACCTATCGAGTTGTGACTTTTCTTTCTTGACATCCATCGAGAGATGGACTCTTTACGATCCGCCAATTGGAAAATCTGGATCACCTCCTTGCTTTTGGGTTGTTGTGATAGATGATGATCGATCCTTGTTCAAGAACTTTCATCATTATCTTTGCTTATAGCTCCCCGGATGATTGCTTTCGTGAGTATGACCCGAATCTGCGTACTCATCAATAGAACACTTGGGTAGATCATGATACATACCGGATTATCCATGCTTAGTGAGTTTTTGATAGCAGATGAAGTTTAAAATGGTTTTCAAGATCTGTTCAAAGTGACCACAAAGGTTCTTCCTCAAGAACCAATGATATTCAAAACCCGGTGGTCAAAGGTAGAACCCTTTGCTTTGATTCTAATTGTAGGTCGAGCGGGTTTAAATGAGGAAGTCTAGAGGGGGGGTGAATAGACTTAAAAACTTTTAGTGCAAGATCGGGTGTGATGGCGGGTTACTGTCAGTCTTGAGTGAATCGGTTTGGTGATATCTAACTTCTTGATCTTTGATGGCATATTAGTTCGGTGTCTGTCGGTTTAAAAGCGATGTGCGGAAGCTAGTTTTAACCCGTGTGAAAAACGGGTTTTATATAATCAAATTAAATCGTCATTTTTCAATCGGTTTTTTGAAATGTCAAAATCGATCGATTTGCTTAGTGCTGATGATCTAACTTTCGAAATATGTATGCGATTTTAAGCGAAGTTGTGTGCAATAGTGTAAAAATAGTTAAAAGCAGATAAATGCACACAAGATTTTATAGTGGTTGGACAACGATCCTAAATCCTCTTCCTATCCTGAGGCACCAAACAACCAAGCTGGACTTAGTTTAATGTGTTAGTCAACACGGTCTGAACCAACAAATGTTTCAAGTTCTCACTCAACCGATCCTAGAAATCGAGCTAGAAACCTGATGCGAAATCTTGCAAAACAAACTTAACATAACTTTGGGTTTGGGTAAGATTTGTTGTTTGTTCAACTAAATTCTATCTAGTTTTGAGGTAGCCTTAAAATTTGAGGATAATAATTCTATCTTAAGAACTAATGGGATGAACAACTTATAAAATAAACTTGAATATGTGTTCTTAGGTGTGGAAATTGCTTATGGCTTGAGCTTGATGATAATTTCCGTGTCTTCACTCTGAAGAGCAATCCCATATTATAGACCTCGAAATCAAAGAGCGTTGGAAAGCGATTTGAATTTGTTTATTTTTAATGATTCTTGGGGATTGATGTGGCGTCTTGAGGGAGCGGCATGGCGAAAAGCATGTATATTTGTCGCTTATAGCCATTTGACTTATCGACCTTTGAATCCGCATTATCGGCTCGAAATGCGTGTCACGTGTCTCGTTCTCATTGGTTAACAAGTACACATTTAGGTGTTTGTTACCGCAACTAAAGTTGACATTAACTTCTTGTTACGATTGAAGCGTATGACTGGTGTAACATCGGTTGATACAGTGTGGTGACTTTGTCGGATAAAAGCGGTCGGTCTACGATAATAAATGTACGAAAGTTGTCTTAAGCTCGGCTAGCGGACTCTAAGGTGATATAGGTCTTACGGTCTTGATCTTGACCTCATTTGGTCTTCGACTGATGTCGTGAATCTTGACCTCATCGGTCTTCGACTGACCTATCATATTGAGTTCCCTTTCGATATGTGACTATCTTTATCATTTGTCTATACATTTGGTTGGTCATCTAACATTCTAAAATCATCGGTCGGTTTACTTAGTCCTCTGTCCTAAAGCTGTTTTGGAACTTCCGTCAAAAGCGAATACAAATTTCCCAACATAATCACCGCCACTTATCTTCAAATATGGTTGCTTTAACATTGGTGATGTTGTTGTTGTTGGCCCGTCTCGGAAGGACTTTTTGAAGGTACTCTTTTTGTCCGTCCTCCGATTAGTGAACTCATCGGTGAATTCCTTCTATTTGGTAGACGCAAAATTAGTTCTGAAATCATCATTGGATACATCTATTCTTGTTCGAACAAAGGAATAGAGCTCCTTGTTGTTAAGTCTCCTTCAAATTTCTTAAAATTCCAAGGACTCAATGATGAAGACCTTTCCAGATATGTGCGTAACAAAATTCCATCCATCGGCGGCGAAAACAATCGAAATTTTTAGAGATTACGGATGCGTGGTTGCGGTGAAAATCACATATTTCTCGTCTATGACCTCTTTTCACCCATTGAAGCGTAATCACAAACTTTAGGTGTTGCTCGTGAAGTTGCCATTTACGCAAAACACATACCTTTGCTAAATTAGGTTTTCAAAGTCCATCTGATTTTAAGTGATCGCGAGACACATCAATATTGAAGCATTTACACATAATATCCCCAAATATGTATATTGTTCATAGTTTTTTAGGAGGTTAAGCATAAAGCGAGTTAGATTCGATACAATATGAACAAATGAGCGATACATCATACATGTACAACCTATAACCCTAACATATAATATTTATGAAAATAGATTAAAGTAAACAAATTATCGAGCGATTTGATGATTTTGAAATAAGTTTTTAATCATTTGGATGAATGTTGTGAATTTTGAAAACTTTGGATAAGTTTGAGTGTTTGAATCGATAATCGAAAAGGTTTTTAGAAAAAAAGGGTTTAGGGTTTTAAATAGGTGGGAGGGAAAAATATTTTTGAGAGTACTTGAGTGTACGTGTTTTTTTCGCGGATGGTCAAGATTAAGCGATTGAAAAAAATTAAATCATGCGGTCAAGGATTTAAAATAACAAACTTTTGGACTTAAAACTTCTTAATAAATGCATTTAATACAAAAACCCGTCGCGTTTAATGCTTGTAGGCATGACGTCACAAAGTAATGGGCACGATAATAACTAACATAGATTATCATAGGCTTATAGAAGGATAAATCGAGAAAAAAACTTACCCACGTTGTTACGTCGGCTTTGATTCTTTATTGACCTTCTTGATTGTAACTAATACTTAGTATTTTCCCAACAATATCCTTTTTATTAGGTTCCTTAAGTCCTATCGATCGGTTTAAAGTTCCCCTTCATTTGTTATCCTTTTACGATCGGTCACACGGTGATCCTTCTTTTCTAGTCGGTTTCTTAACTAAGCGGTATTGGAACCCGATCCACCAAGATTTACGGTGCACAATCTAAGTCGAAGTCTGGCTCATTACATAGTTCTCTGAATCTAACTTCATCTAGTGGCTTGGTTAAGATATCGACTCTCTGTTATCGGTGTAGATCTTTTCCATTATGATATTCTTCTTTTCCACCACGATCTCGATGAAATGATGTCGGCGTCCACATGCTTGCATCTTGTGTGTAGAAACCCAGGATTACGGTGATTGCAATAACAATATTATTAAATGCGAGAATATAGGCATTTATTAGCTACAATGTTATAATCCCTCGATTCTTGGTGAGCGGGAAGCGGTTAGGGCAACAACTTTCTGCGGACCATGTATTACAACGATTAGTAGATGTGGCAACAAATGTCAACTTCTTTGAAAACCAAGATATCGGTTTCTTCCTAAGAAGCCGACAAGTACGAGTTGACTTTACGTTTTATTATGCAACCTCCATGTCGAATCGAGAATACCCACTAAGCTCTAGATTATCATCGATGGGTAGAATAAACCAAGGTTCTTGTCCTTTAAATACTTAAGAATCGACAGCTACTTCGGGTTGATTTGAATCGGTTTGCACGAATCACGACTCACCTCCTCTGCGAAGGTTATTTACGAATCTGTGGCGGTCGGTATAGTAATGATCGATGAGAGCCCTATATTCTTTTCGATTAATTTTTTAGACCATTTTTAAATGCGGATCCGTCTTGAATCGATCATCATAGGTATTTTGGCTACCTTATTGTTACAATTCCAAACTTAACCAACATATTCCTAGTGTACTTTGCACGACAGATGAATATCCATACGTATTTTGTTTAACGAAGACCGGAAAGTAATTCATCGACCCATCATGGACATCTCGAACTTCCCTTGCATCGGTTCTTTGAATCTATCACATAAGCTTTTGTTGGGAGATCAGAAGATGATATAGTCCATAGATCTAAACCATCCGAATATGCGCACCATCTTACATTACGAACAATGTTCTATCTATAACTCCTTTTAGTGAAACCCTTTGTCTACCAAGAAATGGGATGGTCATCATACCACTTCGAGAACTGTTTTAAGTCCATAAAAGCTTTTCTTAAATGGTACACTTTGGTTTGCCTTTTTCAAAGCGGGGAGGTTGTTAACATAAACTTCCTCTTCCTAATACCCCATTTAAGAATGCACTCTTTACATCCATCGATACACATTAGATCCTCTGTGGGCAACATATGCGAAAAACAACCGAATGGCTTCGAGACGGCGGTCGTGCAAGGTCTCATCATAATCAATTCATACGATTGTGAATACCCCCTTATGACAAGTCTTGCCTTATTTACGGTGATGACATTATTCTCATCCCTCTTGTTCTTGAATACCCACTTGGTGCCTATCATGTCTTGATGAGTTAGTGCATCTACAAG
The DNA here is from genome assembly GCA_037126765.1 of Stenogyne calaminthoides. Taxonomy (NCBI): domain Eukaryota; kingdom Viridiplantae; phylum Streptophyta; class Magnoliopsida; order Lamiales; family Lamiaceae; genus Stenogyne; species Stenogyne calaminthoides. The sequence goes on from JBBCBC010000001.1 coordinate 17,422,802, forward strand.
TTCCCAAACACTGATTCCCCTCGGCTCTAGTTCTTCTTGCATAAAAGTAGAATCAATTTGGCGTCTTGTAGAAACTTCTTCTATTGTGGTAGGTTCCTTCAAAACCGAATAGCAACAACACATAACACTTTCACCAGCGATGTCTAGTTTGGACTCGAGGCATTAGGATGCCGGATTATCGATCGGTCGGACGGTCTTTCAACCAAGTCCTTCTTTTTTCGATGTATATCGGTTTGGACATTGTCATCCTCTTACGATATTAGTCACTAGAGGTTGTGAGAGGTACATGTTGGCGTTATCTTTGGAATGTATGCTTTTACTTTGTATAACGGTGAATTTGAGACTTATTTGCTTAAATAAATTATTTATCAATGTTCTTTAAATATCATTGAATGTTACATATATGTACTACATAAGCTGTTTAATAATTAGTACATGTTACATTGTAGTTAATTTAGTGATACGGATCCTGATAGATTAAATTAATAGTCCTTGTAACTAAAAATCAAATTAGCATAACCTATATGGAAATGAACAATCCATCGTGAAAGGTTGAAGTGTAAGGCTCAGTTGGTTTGTCTTGACCAGGTGCACTAGTGCATTATGATCTTGTTGAAGAGGACCTCTGAAAGAATAAATTCTTTAGTCTTGAATATAGAAGAATTAGACCTCGATGGTTAGTTATTTCTTAATCCGTCCACTAAATAGGATTATGTGGAATTAATAACTATTGCTTTGACTTATGATGGGTAGAAAATCAATGTGATTCAATACCTTGTATCTTAAATGATATTATTAGTTACATGTGATGGCTAAGATTTATCTGGAGAATCGATTGTCTTAAGTCGTCTTGTTTGATTTGTCCCCTTGGGAGGCTCGGAAGTTTTATCATACTAAATCTTTGCAAGTAGAATTAGTTTTTGGTATGGATAATAATGTTGAGCAGTTCAAAACAAGGAAAAATATATTAATTAATGTGAAGCTATTTGGTGTCTTAAATTAATTAATGGGTTTGGATAATCTTAAGCGGAAATAATAGCAGGAAGCCGTATTAAGCGTAATATGGTTTAAGATGGATAGTCTGATATTAATTATGTAGTGAGATTAATTAATATTTATGGGCTTGAATAATATTGTGGCTCAATATTGGAAATTCAAGGTCCATTAGAAGGTCGATCTTAATTCTCTAAAGGCCCTCAAGTAGCCCAAAATATAAAGTCCAATAAGCTGAAAAATGTGTTTAAAATTAAATAAAATATTGTTGCCTATTTTTTCTAATTTTTTTGAAAATAAATAAATAAAAAGGGAGAAAAGATTTTCTTTGAATTTTTTGTTGTGGAGCGAGGGAATTTTGTTATGGAGCGAGGCTGCCCGAATTTTCCCTCAAGAAAAGATTTTCCCCTCAAAATTTTCTTTATTGAGTTCTTTGAATTCTTTAGTACTTTATTCTTGAATTTAATGAGATTTACTTTATCTGAGTTTATCTCGTTAAATTCAAAAATTTCCGGTTTATTTATTTGGTGTTTTTTGAAAATAATGAGTAAAATATGGAAGGAAAGATTTTCTTGGAAATATATTATGGAAGATATGTTTTCTTGGAATACAAGAATATCTCATAAATTCAAGAAGATCGAATCTTGGAAATCTTGGCCTTATTTTTTAAGAAAATTCCATAACGAAAAGGTGGGATTTTTTATCAGGAATATTTTAATTATGGAGAAAAGAATATATGGGATATATTTAAGATTTCTTGGAGATCAAGAAAAAAGATTTCACCATCTTATTCACACATAAAAATTTAGACCAATACCCTCTCTATAAATAGGGGATCAATGATTCATCCCAATCTGATTCCATGTGTTGGAAAAATTAGAAATCCATGAAAGGTGGTGCAACATAATTTTATTTTTCCTTTTTGTTAATTGTTATGCATCCTTCCACGGGATTGTTGAACAGGGCGAGGAATACTTGAAAGGCTCTTTGGGTTTGTTAGGTGTGAGCGGGATATCCATCTTCTCAGCGGTTGTCACTCTGAGAGGTTAGTTCACGTAAACTCACAGCAATTTACGCATTAAATAGGATTTATGTGGCGAATTTGTATGCATGATTTATTGTTGAATTATTATTTGAATTAATATAGGATTAATTCATGCTAGTAATAATTGTTAGAATTAAATTTGTATTTAAATATTCACCCAGAATAGATCAGGGCAATTAATTCCCAACTGCGGTACAATAATAGGATCACTTGGCGTGGACAAGTCTCGGTGATGTTGGAATCATCATGGTGATGTCTGTCCTTAGGAACATCAGTGTTCCCCACTGACCCGGATGGTTCGGTTATTCTTATCTCAATTGTACCGAACTTCTTCATCGGCAGTTGTATGTACCTTAAGGTCGATTGACTTGGTGAATCATTAATATCAAGGTTAGGAACATACTACATTACGTGATCGATCCGCTTTTCTTTGATAATTAAGCGATCCATTTTACGAGCATCAGTCTTGGTTGATCTGATCTTGCTTGTTACGGTGATTTCTCTTGTTCGAAAGATGTCTCATCAAAAGACCACGTGAGGTGTCTCCTCCACAACTAGGGTTACTTTGTTGAACACCCTAAAAAGCTTTCTTTGGTTGAGAATATCCTAGGAATATACCCTCATCGACTTAGCTTCAAAAGGTTTTCAAATGACTCTTCCCATTGTTATGAATAAAACACTTGCACCCAAAAACATGGAAGTAACAAACCACGAGGTTTTACGCCCTTCCCGCAGTTCATAAGGTGTTTTGAAGTAAATCTTAGTCGAGAGAACATTTGTTACATTGTGACATCATTATTAATAAAAAACACGCCCATAAGCGGTTTGGAGTTGCATGTTAATTGACATTGTCTGCGAGCAACTTCTTTGAGTGTTACATTTCTTAGTTTACCTTTCGCCATTCTATTGTGGTGTTACGGCGGTGATGTTTCATGTTGTATACCAAACTTAGTGCAAAAATCAGTTATAAAAAGAGTTGAAACTTGTACCTTTATCGTCGATTTTCACGATCGGCGCCGCTTCTCGTTCTGCCGATCTCTTGGCGGCTCGGGTATCTTTGTTGTAGTTTCATTATTCTTATACAAGAATACAACCCGAATGAACTTGGAATAATCATCCCACGATCACCGAGTGTATTTAATCGTGAAACTAAGTGGTATATGCTGGTCGAAACAAATCCATGTGAAAGCGGTTGTAGTACTCTCTTGGATCTTTGGTCACAGGATCCCCGTGAGGCTTTAACTTTGTTTTCCCTTGACATCGACACATATACGATCATTAGAAAATACCTCATTAGGGAGACCCTCAACCGGGGACATCCTTGCTATCTTGTTAAGAGTTTTAAAGTTCGGATATTTCGTTCTCTTGTGCGAGCCAATTTACTTACTTTTGGAACTCTAACAATCGAGCATCATTCTTGGACAAGCTGTTCAATCTGCGGTGTAGATCGTTCCTTTTACGGAACCGATTAGCAAAATATGTTGAATGGATCGATTCTTGATAGTTCATTGATCGATCGAGAACTTCAGCCTTTGAATCCGTTATCGCCGAAATTGTGAAATCGATATGATTGTGCTTTAAACCATCGACATCTGAGACTCGGTAACACATACATCATCATTCACAAAGGTTACGAATCCTCTTGGTAAAACCAAAGTTTTTCATCACCAAAAGAGTACCGTGGGCCTTCTTGTTCTATGTATGAGGCGAGGAGATGTTTGTTGCTAGTCATGTGCCTTGGTATCCACTTGTCGATGTACCCGGATAGTTGCTTGTACACCTCCCTTATGACCAAACCCGCGATCCTACAATCAAATCGGACTTTAGGTACCCACAGTGAGGATTGGGTCTGAGGGTTAGTGTTACCTTCGGGATCGAAACAAATAGGGCACTTCTATGATAATCATCAAGATCGAAAGGCCTAATTTGTCTCCATAAGCATCTACATAATCATACATCTCTTCATGTCTTTTACGGTCGATATGATTATGAGTGTGAACCTTGGATGAATTAGAAGACTTGGGATTTTTACGGTTAGTCTATCTTGCTTTTAATCGATTGTGGTTGGTCTGGATGCTGGATTTACGGTTGAAGGGATAGATGCATTGCTACCATAAAAAAGATTCATATCTCTTTTGCACAAATGGTTTTAGCAGTTTACCCTTAACATGCTGGTTAGGCAGCTTGACCTGATTAGGTTTTAGATTAGACTTTCCCTTGCGAGATTGTCCTTTCTGATTCCTAATATGTTGATTAGGTTGAGTCTTTTCGGAAGAACATGGTTCTTCTGTTGATTCCTCGGCTGATGCTTGATCAGGTGAGGTCCATTTATGTTTCCTTTCTGATCAGACACTCACATTTCCTGTTCATCAGGTCTTTTTCCCTTCTTCGTTACAGATTTGACATATCGTGTATCTTGTTCAGAAACCTTCATAAATTCACTTTTGGAATGTGAACGAGGTTGGACATATGAGGATCCTGAAGGACTATCAAACCCAATACCGCTTCTTATCGGTTGACTTTTCGAAAGTAGCTTGTTATTTAATCAACATTTTTAGAAGCTTTTCAAAAATCTCTACTTTCTTTTATAAATTATACTCACTTTGTTTTAGACTCTCATGCGATCGAAAAGAGTTCATCAAACTTAGCTTGGAGGATTTTGAGATCATCGACTTCTTCAGTTGTTGATAACTTGTTGTTCCTTAACGGTTTACCTGATCGGGAAAAGTGACTTTCGAAATTCAGTTCTTTAGTCATCTTGAACAATCTCATACGCTTTCGGTTCGGCGACGTACTTCTGCATTATCCTTGACAAAATTTGAATGTTCTCGACCCTTAGCTTATCGTTCTCGAGCTTCATTTATTGTATAAGTGTCCCTTGCATTAGAGAGATCATCAACGATTGCTCATTGTAAAGTTGCGGTTAATCTCTCGGCGGTGTGCTTTCGGCTTCTTAGGTGTGAAGCGAAAAACCTGAAGGTTTAGAAGTTACCTCGGTTTGATCCGCGTCCTTGGCCATGGACGGATGTAAATCATCGGATGAGAACATCAGTTATCCGAAGTAAATCGACATCATCGATTAGTGGTCATCGGTGAAGTCTTACATAGATGAATAACGAGAATCATCTAATGGCAGATAGGAATCATCTATCCGAGATGTATTAGCAACCATGGCTTTTCTATCTCTGTATCTTTATTCTCTTCTATTCCGCTTATCTTCTCTTTCTTTTTGGGCAGTCGAGGCAATGCACCTTTGTAATGACCTAGTTTTTTAGCCGGTTAAAATATGCTCCGGTTAAAAGTGGAATTTCATCTGCCAGGTGAATCATTTCTTCTGTAGGATCTATCAGGTGACTTCCCAGTTTGCTTGTGATCAGAATTCCTTCTATCTGATATGTTGTCTCTTCTATCATCAGAACGATCATCTCTCTTATTTTCTCTGCGTTCATCTCTATGATTATCTCTCCTGTCACCAGAACGATTCCTTTATTGTGATCTGTTAGTAGATCTCCTATCTCTTCCTCTGCTGTTCTGATAGTCTCTATAAAATTTCCGATATTTTCCCAGTTGAACATTGGATCGTTCAAAACTTTACGGTCGACAAAAGCAATCTTTTCGACTGGCTCATGATATTTCCTATTGGTTGATAGACTTTGAGCTATTCTTTAAATTGCCCTTGAATGTAATTGCTTTTGATGTGGCGGTGTAACCCGGCCGGTGACTAAATCTTCTTCTTCTTGATCTCTTTCAATCGGTAATTCATGAGCCTTTAAAGCTGAAAACATGTTGCTTGGCCGTCTTGTAAATATCTTGACAATCTTTTATCACCGTTACTTTCATGTCCCATTTCTTGGTCAGGGACCTCAAGATCTTGTAGTTGATGTCTTTGTCAGACATTTCTCATCCCAGTTCACGAAACTTGTTGGCTGACATGGTGATTCTTCCATCAAAGCTAATTTATGGTTTCATTTGGCAACATCTTGAGTTTTCAAACTTTACCGATCCGAACTTGCGGTCTGCTTTGTCATGTCGAGATCATTTCGCCCATACATCTCGGCAAGGGTATCCCACATCTGCTTGGCGGTCTTGAGATACTTGATCTTCTCACGTGTTATCTTGTCCATCGTCTTCATGATGATATGTCTATATGATATCGAGTTGGATAATTTTCTTTCCTCGGCATCCATCGGTGAAGGACTCTTTTTGATTCGGCTCTAGTTGGATATTACGGATCACCTCGCTGATTGGGTTGTTGTAATAGATCTTTGATGAGTCCTTGTTCAAGAACTTCCATCATTCTACCTGCTTCTCGCGCGGATGGTTGCTCATGAGTATGGTCGGTCGGCGTACTCATCAATAGAAACTTAAGCGGATCGTGATACATTCCGGAAGTGTTATCCATGTTGAATATATGAGTTTAAAAACAAGTTTTTCAAAGATGCATTCAAAGTGACCACAATGGTTCTTCCTCAAGCGGAATGATACTCAAAGCCGTTGGTCCATTAGAACCCTTTGCTCGATATCACTTGTAGGTCGAATGGGTTTTAGTGAAACAGTTTTAGGGGAGGGTGAATAGACTTACGAAACCTTTTCGTTGGATCGGTGTGAATAGCAAGTTGCTTTGTCAGTCTTGAGTGAATCGGTTTGGTGATATCCAACTTCTTGATCGGCGAGAAGCGGTCGATTCGGTGTCTATCGGCTTAAGCGATGTCGCGGAAGATAAGTTTAACTTCGTGTGAAAAACCCGGTTTACTAAATCGATTCTAAGTTATACATATCGGATCGGATGATAAAGTGCCAAGCCCGTCGGATCGGTTGCTTAGTGCGAAATCGATCCGGACTTAGAATATACGTGCAATAGTTAAACATGTGTGTGCGAGGATAGTGTAAAAGCGAGTTAAATCAAATTAAGGCACACAAGATTTTTATAGTGGTTCGGACAACTTGTCCCTCGTCCGCTCTTCACTATCGGCGAGGGCACCAGCTTAAACAAGCGGACTTAGATTAATGTGTTAGTCAACCACGGTTAAATAGATGTTTCAAGAGTTCTCCTCAACCAATCCCCGAAATCGAGAACTAGAAACCTGATGCGAAATCTTGCTAAACAAACTTAACCTAACTTTTGGTTTGGGTGTCAGTTGTTGTGTTCCCAATGGAAATCTATCCTAGTATTTGGGTAGCCTAAAGTTAAAGGATAAGATTTATGTGATAAAATTTATGGGATGAACACTTAGAAAATATTCTTGATTTTGTGTTCTTAGATGCGGAAATTGCGGATAAGCAGGCTTGATGATAATTTAAAGTAACCTTACTAAGAAAGGTTTGATACCATATATATAGGCACAAAATCAAACTAGCCGTTGGAAACAATTTAAATTTGGTCTTTTTAAGGTAGGTTTGCGGGATGGATGTGGCGTGCCTGAGGCATACATGGCCAAAAGCATCAAGTTTGTCCTTTATAGTCGTTTGGTTGTGATCCACGAATCCGCATTATCGGATCCATACATCGTGTGTTGCTCTCAATGGTTATCAAGTACACTTGTTTTAGTGTTTGATTTACCAACTTAGTTTTGACATTCTTCTTGTCGATGAACTCGTATGACTTTGGTGAATCTTTGGTTGTCACTGATTGGTGACTGATTAGTTAAAAGCGATCGGCCCATCGATTGAGTCTTGATGTATGTTGTCTTAGCCTGACTTCGGACTCTATTCGTTCCCGATGTAGGTTATATGAGGTCTTCTTGGTCTTGTTCTTACGGTAGTCATCGATCTTCAACTCTTACGATTCTTGACCATGTCTTCACGATCATCGACTATCGACATCGATCTTCGATCTTCTTGACTTGTCGATCTTACGATCTTGACATGCGATCTTACGATCTTCTTGACTTGTCGATCTTTTGATATTAACATGCGATCTTGATCTTAAAAGCATCACGATCTTACGATCTTAAAGCATGCGATCTTGACTTGTCGATCTTCTTCAAGACTTAACCTATACATATTGAGTCCCCTCAATATATGACCTAACTAATACATCGGTTAATCTATACATCTCGGTGGTCATCTATCCAGTTTCTAAGTCATCGATCATTTAACAGTCGTTGGTCTATCTAACCGGTTTGGAACTTCCATCAAAACTACAAATTTCCCAACAACTTTTGTACATAAAAAATCATCAAAAAGGAACCGTTTGTGATATGTATGTTGATCTTGAAGATCTTTATTTGAATGGAGAGGGGGAGGAAGTGTTATTGGTAAATGTATTATGTTGTCTCCTTCATTTTACTAGATATCCGTACATGATCACGAAATTATCAAGATCTTTATGACTATTTGTTGTTGGGTTGGTTATCCCACAGTTGTTTAAAATATTTCGTGAAATACAAAATGATAAAAAAATATTAGTTATATATATGGGATAGAGGTCAATATATCTAGAAGATCCTCTGATATTGTGTTTACATCTTTAAGATTAAATTGGATGCACTAATTCTTGATATTTGCCAAAATAAAATATTTGGAAAGCGTTAGGGTAGGTGAATTTTTTTTATCTAAAAGTTTTATTTATAATTATGTTCTATTATAATAATGATTTATTATCATAAATTAAATGTAGAATTTTGTAATAAATTTATATATTATTTTCTTGATTTTGTATCTTTGTGAAGTTTCAAAAAGCGTGGGCATCCTCAATACTTGGCGTATCTTGTTTTTTCTTGAAAATTATAATGATGCTCCCGGTGATGATATTGATCACATAATTTCAAGCTGAATTACGGATGAGGTGAATGATAAACAACACTTTGAAATATCGGTGATTTTTATGATGCATGGTCCTTGTGGTCCAAGCTTGTTAAGTACTCTCCGTCTTATCTAACAAAGGTGAATGTACAAAAAATTTTTTTTTGTCAGGAGTTCATTTGATGATGATGATAGATATCTATTTATAGGTGAAGAGATGATGGAAAAACCGTGAAGAAAAAAGAATATTGTTTTGGACAATAAATTTGTTGTTTTCTCATGCAGACATCTTCTCTTAAAATCTGATTCTTTTATATTTATGTTGAATGGTGCAATCAATCTAGAGCCATTAAATACTTATTCAAGTATATCAACAAGGATCATGATGGTGTTATTACTAATTTTGTTAAAATAATGGGAATCTAATCATACATCGGATGTTGATGAGATTAAGATGTATTATGATTGTAGGTATATTTTTGCCTTGTGAAGCTTCTTGGAATTATTTGGTTTTTGAAATTAACTATAAGTATTTATGCATTGAGCGTTTGTCATTTAATCTTCCAGAAAAACGAAATGTTGTGTTCAGGGACACAAATTCATTGGATTCATGTTTGGATAGACCGGGTGTAAAGACTAGCATGTTTTTAACTTGGTTTGAATTGAATAAGCATTACGATGAAGTTCTTTGAGTTGACATACACTCAAATTCCTCGGTTTTTTTTATTTTTAAAAAGAAAAATAAGGACTTGGGAACTAGCGGAGGGGATTTGTTGTTGGTCATATTTCTTATGTACCACATGGTACTAGTTAGATATATTATCAGAGGATTATGTTGAACGTTGTTACTGGACCTAAGTGTTTTGATGATTAAAAAAAATTAGAGTAAAGTTTATCCCACGCCGTGGTACATGCCTTCTTTAGGGGTTGTTGGATGATGATAGAATATGTTGATGAACTTGAGCAGGACTAGTGTTTGGGCCTCTGCATCTTCAATGAGATCTCTTTTTTTCTTACTCTTCTCAGTGCGGATTTTTAAATAATCCGTTTAAGATATGGGATAAATGTTGAAAATACAATCGGCGATATTTTGTACAAGAAAAGAAAAAATATCTGGTATCAAAGTATTTCTTTTTTATTTTTTATATTATACATTCTTTAAATTAAATTCCCTCCGCCCCATTATTTTTTGCTCACTTTCCTTATTCTTCCGCACCAAGTTATTTGTATGCTTTCCTTATTTAGGCATTTTATATAATTAATCATAATTATATAATTATATTATTTTAAACATTTTAAATATTTTTTATATTATTGGTGTATATATGTCATGTTATATATATATATATATATATATATATATATATATATATATTTTGTAATTATTTAATACCTTATTAAAAATAATCATTTATTACTTTATGTATGTTTTTTTAATGATGTTTCTTATTTATTCTTCTTATCTTTGTAGAATTAAGAATAGCGGATGGTGAGATCAAGCTGTTGTCTTTTGAAAATCGATAATATGTTGCGTTCTCTTGGTAAGAGTTTGCATGATTTTGATGGGATCTTACAGCGGTTTGGTTATAACAGTATAAATCCCATAATAGGATGATTTTGGCTGAGTTATCGTATAATAGAGTTGCACTAAGGATGGAGTATGAAGTTTTGCTAAGGAGATTGAATGATGAGCAGTGCATTATTTTTTGATAAAATAATTAGTCGGTATTGTCAGATTTAGGTGGAGTATTTTTTGTATATGGTTATGGAGGTTTTGGGAAAACTTTTTTTTTTAATAGAGAACACTATCTGTTGAATTTGCGATCGATGATGAGATAGTATTTAATGTAGCATCGATTGGCATAACATCACTTTTACTTCTGGTGGATACTGACACTTTCTAGGTTTTGTATTCCAACCAATTGTATGGAGGATTCTACATGTAACATTAACCAAAGGTAGTCGCCGTTGAACTTTTGATTATGTGCAAGCTCATGGTATGGGATGAAGCTTCAATGGTTCACAAACATTGTAGTGAAACATTAAATACATCATTGATAAATATCATGGAAATTTCTGATCCATCACGGTCTGAAATACCATTTGGTGGAAAAACAATTATTTTTGGGGAGATTTTTGTGAGATCTTGCTGTCATTCGAAAGGAAGGAGGAATGACATTGTACATACCACTATCAATTCACGATTTGTGGAATGCATGCCTTTTTGCTTTTGAAATTGACAAGAAACATCAGTTGATGCAATTTGATTCTGTTCCAGGGATGAATGAAATGAAGTCATTTTCTAAATGGATTGAATCAGTTGTTGATGGAAGTATAGGGACAAAATTGATAATGGTTACGACATTATCATATTGGTCATGATCTAATTGTTTCTATTGTTATTTGTATGTATCTGATTTTAAATCTAGGATGTACAATTACATTTTTCTGAGGCGAGCTATCATTGCCTGACGGTAATATTGACCATGTTTGTTTTCCTTTTGGGAGATCTAGATGGAGGATGGGCTTCCCCTAATTCCGGTCCACTTTTTGGATTTGCACATCACATCCTCCATCCAAATACACATCCACCTATTATACACTTATACCCTAAAATTACCACATCCTTCTTTTTTCTTACACCAACTCGTTCTCTCTCTTACTTTTCTTATAACAATTCATTATCTCTTCTACTTTTCTTACACTTTTATTTCTTATAATCATTATCACACTAACTAGCAATAATAAAATAATACACCATCATAATAAAAAGTATTGATTTGACATAAAACTTCATCCACTCTACCCACATCCAACCTGAAAACAAACATAGAATACTATTCATAGGATTTGTCTCATCGACTTTATTCCCCGTCCGAATTTGCCCCATCCACCTCAAGCAAAAAACAAACGTGAATGATTACATGGTTCGGTTAAATCAAAAGAAGTCTCACAAGTATCTCAGTTCCGATAGTGTTTACAGGTCTAATTTCAATTTTTATTCTCTAGCTGATGTTCATAATCCTAAGTTCCTTAACACTTTGAAATTTTTTGGTGTTCTCGACCATGAACTTAATCTCAAAGTTGGAACACATGTTATGTTGTTGAGAAATGTTGGGATATTTTAGTTTTGATTAATTATGCCAAAACATTATCAACTTGTGTTATTTAAGTTAATCTACAGATAACAAGTTGAGGGGGAACAAGAAAATAAGTTAAGGGGAAACTCATGATATTAGACGAAGATGATCAAGATCAAAGCGAAATTTTGGAGCGAAATTTGTCGAGATCGGATAAATAGGATGAGTTCTGAGTTAAGCTGATGAAATTTGAACAAGAAGAAGCATCTTGATTTGTCAAAAGAAAAACGATGTAATGTCTTGAAATCTGAAATCAGAAGAAGAAATCGCGATCGTCCCGGTGTAAATGCGATATAGTTAGTCTGTCGCGATCCCGATCGTAGAAATGTTACTGATCTTGCGTCTTTACGATCTTTGATCTTGGATTCTGCTGGTCTTTGCTACGTGATCGTCTTTGCCTTATCTTTTTTTGATCGCGATCTTGCTGATCTTGCGTCTTTGCTGATCTTTGCTGATCTTGTCTTTGCACCTAATGTCGTCTTTGCGACGCCGATTGCAATCGGATCTGCATCTTGATCTGATCGGATAAGCGTGAAATCGAGAAGAGATGAGCGATTGAAATAAAAATAGATGAAACAGTGAAATCGGCAAATATGAGCGATGATTTAAATGGGCCGGAAATCGGTATTTGAAATCGAATCCAGATTAGACACACAAAAAGTTATCGAATGAAGAAGATGACAACACATATATGGATGTGACATAAAGGCGCAAACAACGATCGCAAAAGGACAAAAAAGGAAGACTATTAGTATGGATTTGAATTTACTCTCCGGCGGTAATATTCAAATCCACACTATCATCTCACACTTATCTTCAAAAAGAAGATAATGGAGGATCTTTATGGCGAAGATTAAAGCGAATATTCAAGCATCTCCATTCAAGAACCGAGCATTAAATATCAAATTTACCCAAGAGTGTTCTTCATTATATCTAAACATAAATGTCATATCATAAGCAGAATTTTCCCAACCTTAGCTTAAAAAAAAAAAAAACAATGTAAGGGAAAATCTCACCTAGTTAAATAACACCAAACCCAAACCCTTTCTTGAGAGAGAATTGGTGGTTAAGTAAAAAGGTAGTTAATAAGCAATCCAAGTGAGGGAAGATAAGTCCAGAGAGTGAGAACTCATTAAACATCTATAGGTAATCCGTGAGGAAAGATAAGTCCCGGATTGGTGAGAGCTCCATAAATATCTGTTGGTTTAGTTGGTGCCCGTGCGAGGAAAAGAGTGGGTGTAGGAGTTGGACTCGAACCACTAAATAAAAATACTTGTGTTCTTACTTGCTTTCATATTAAATGTCATACATACTTTTTGCAAATCTGCATAACACACATAAAAAAAAAAAAATAAGTCACCTCCCATTGAGATTTTCTGAGTTTTTAAATGGAGTTTTTCGGGACCACAAGTGGTACTAGAAGCGGGGAGTTCAAAAGTTCACTAGATTTTAATGTGACCACTTTTGTCTTTTTTTTTAAAACCCATTTATTTTTAAATGCTTATCTTTCATAAAATTCATGGAGGTTGATAATCATCTTCTCATCATATTTTTTTAAAAAAATGCATCTGACATTCTTCATCATTTCACTTGTTTAACTTCAACACTATTTTTTCTCGTATGTTTTTTTATTGTTAGTTAGTTTTGGCATCATTATCAAAAGGAAATTGTTGGGATATTTTAGTTTTGATTAATTATGCGAAAACATTATGAACTTGTGTTGTTTAAGTTAATCTCCTGAGATAACAAGTTGAGGGGAGCGAAAACAAGTTAAGGGGGAACTTCATGATATTAGGCGAAGATGATCGAGATCGGATGAAATTTCTTTGTGACTGATCGAGATCGAGATGAAATAGGATGAGATCGAGGATTAAGCGATAGGCTAAACAAGAAGAAGCATATTGATTTGTCAAAAAAAAAAGCGGATGTAATCTTGGAAATCTGAAATCGAGAAGAAGAAATGTGATCGATCGAGTCTGATGCGATCTGAGTCGGGTACCGTCTTGATCTGATCGGGGAAGCATCTTTGCTGATGGCGTGCTACGATGTCGTCTTGCCTGATGCCGTCTTTACTGCTGATCTTGGTCTTGCTGATGCGTCTTTACTGCTGATGCCACTTTACTTGATCTCTTGCGGTCTTGATCCGATCCAGGATGAGCGATGAAATCGAAGAGATAAAGTAATGAAATCGGAAAGAGATGAGCGATTAAAGAAATCGACAAAAAAAATGAAATCAGATCGATTAGACACACAAAAAAAGTTGTCGATGAAAGATGACAACATATATATGGATGTTACATAAAAGTACGCAAACAACGGTGCAAAAGAATGAAAATTTGGAAGACTATTAGTATGGATTTGAATTTACTCTCCAGCGGTAATATTCAAATCCACACTATAAATCATTCTTGTCTTCAAAAGAAGATAATGGAGGATGCTTACAAAGTGAAGATTAAGGCCAAATATTCAAAGCATCTCCACTTTCGAGAACCTGAGCATTAAATATCCAAATTTACCCAGTGTTCTTCGTTATATCTAGCATAAATACCATATCATAAGCTTAGAGAGATTTTTCCCAACCTTAGCAAAAAGGCTAAAAAACAATGTAAGGGAAAATCTCACCTGGTTCAAATAACACCAAACCAAACCCTTTCTTGAGAGAAAATTAGTGGTTAAAATAAGGTAATTAATAAGCAATCCCGAGTGAGAGATAGAATCTAGGAGGTGAGAACTCATTAAACATCTATAGGTAATCCGGTAGGAAGATAAATCTCCGAAGAGTGAGAACTCATTAAACATCTATAAGCGATCCGTGAGGAAGATAAGTCCCGATTAATTGAAAGCTCCATAAATATATGTTGGTTTAGTTGGTGCCCCATGAAGGAAGAGTGGATGTAGGAGTTGGACTCCGAACCACTATAAAAATACTTGTGTTCTTACTTGCTTTCATATTAAGCTGTCATACATACTTTAGCAAATCTGCATAACACCACTTTAAAAAAATTTAAGTCACCTCCATTGAGATTTTCTGAGTTTTAAATCGGGTTTTTAAGGACCAACAAGTGGTATCGGGCGGCGAGGAGTTCAAAAGTTCACTAGATTTTAATGTGACCACATGAGCGATATTTTTTTTTAAAACCCGTTTATTTTTAAATGCTTATCTTTCATAAAATTCATGGAGGTTGATAATCATCTTCTCGTCATATTTTTTTAAAATGCATACAACATTCTTCATCATTTCACTTGTTTAACTAACCTTATTTTTTTTGTTATGTTTTTATTGTTAGTTAGTTACAGCATCATTATTAAAAAAGGGGGGAATTGTTGGGATATTTTAGTTTTGATTAATTATACCAAAACATTATCAACTTGTGTTATTTAAGTTAATCTCTGGATAACAAGTTGAGGGGGCGAGAAAACAAGTTAAGGGACTCATGATATTAGGCGAAGATGATCGAGATCGGGGCGAGGCGATCGAGAATCAGATGTGTAGGATGAGTTCGGAGTTAAGCTGATGAAATTTGAACAAGAAGAAGCGTGTTGATTTGTCAAGAAGAAAAACTAATGTAAATGTGCGTAAATGAAATCGGAAGAAGAAATGCGATCTGATCAGTGCAGTCTTGTCTGTCGAATCTCGTCGCGATCGTCGGGTAGTGTCTTTTACTTAATGTCGTCTTCTACGATGCTTCCTAATGCCCGTCTTTGCTGGTCTTTTCTGCGTCAGATGTCGTCTTTGCGATCTTGCGTCTTCGCTGGCGTCGTCACAGTCTGAATCTGATCCAGATGAGCAGTGAAATCGAAAGAGATGAACAATGAAATAGAATAGATGAAACGTGAAATCGGGGAAAAGATGAAACGATGATTTATTGCCGAACCGAAATCGGTATTTGAAATCGGATCAGTTAGACACACAAAAAAGCATCGATGAGAAGATGACAACACGTATATGGATGTGACGTAAAGGCTGCAAACAACGATTGCAAAAGGACAAAAAAAAGATGAAAATATTAGTATGGATTTGAATTTACTCTCCAAGCGGTAATATTCAAATCCACACTATAAATACATTACACTATCTTCAAAAGAAGATAAAGGAGGATCTTTATGAAAGAAGATTAAAGCGAATATTCAAGCATCTCCATTCAAGAACCGAGCATTAAATATCCAAATTTACCCAAGAGTGTTCTTCATTATATCTAAACATAAATGCCATATCATATGCTTAGAGAGATTTTCGAACCTTAGCTTAATGGCTAAAACAATGTAAGGAAAATCTCACCTAGTTATCAATAACACCAAACCCCAAATCCTTTCTTGAGAAAATTAGTGGTTAAGGAAGGTAGTTAATAAGCGATCCCGTGAGGAGATAAGTCCCGAGAGAGTGAGAACTCATTAAACATCTATCACGCCAATCCGTGAGGGAGATAAATCTAGAAGAGTGAGAACTCATTAAACATCTATAAACAATCCGGTGAGAGAAGATAAGTCTCGTTGATTGAAAAACTCCGTAAATATCATTTGGTTTAGTTGGTGCCCGATGAAGGGAAGAGTGGATGTAGAAGTTGGACTCCGAACAACTATAAAAATACTTGTGTTCTTACTTGCTTTCATATTAAATGTCATACATACTTTAACAAATCTGCATAACACACATTAAAAAAAAAATTAAATCACCTCCCCATTGAGATTTTTCGAGTTTTTAAATCGGGTTTTTTGGGACCAACAAGTGGTATCGGAAGCGGGAGTTCAAAAGTTAACTAGATTTTAATGTGACCACTGAACTGATCTTTTTTTTTAAAACCCATTTATTTTTAAATGCTTATCTTTCATAAAATTCATCGAGGTTGATAATCATCTTCTAATCATTTTTTTAAATGCATACAACATTCTTCAACATTTCACTTGTTTAACTAACACTATTTTTCTCGTATGTTTTTATTATTAGTTAGTTTTTGCATCATTATCAAAAAGAAATTGTTGGGATATTTTAGTTTTGATTAATTATGCGAAAACATTATGAACTTGTGTTATTTAAGTTAATCTCTGGATAACAAGTTGAGGAGCGAAAAAACAAGTTAAGGGTAACTTCATGATTGTTGGGGAATGAGTTGCCGAGATCTATTCGGGGTGAATATTTAAATACAAATTTAATTCATTAATTATTACTAGCATGAATTAATCCTATATTAATTCAAATAATAATTGCAACAACATATCATGCATATAAAAAGCCACGTAAAACCTCGCATCACGAATCTACGGGTTTCGTGAGCGTCTCCTCGGGGATGGCGGTGGCTTTGGTGGACGGACTAACCAAAAGGACTTCCCAAGTATTCCCTTAGCCCTTGCTCGACAATCCGGTGGAAGGATACTTTCGAACAATTAACAAAAGGAAAAAAATAAACTTTGTTGCACCAACTTATGTGGATTTGCTAATATTTCGGCACATGGAATTGTACTTGGGAATGAACTAATCATCCCTATTTATAGGTGTGAGAGTGGTCAAAATTCTTGTGATATTTCAATGTGGGAAAAGACTTTTCTTGGTCACCAAGAAATCTTGAATATATCCCGTATATTCTTTTTCCCATAATTAAAATATTCACAAAAATCCCACCTCCTCTAAAGTTTATGGAATTTTTTGAAAATATTAAGGTCAAGAATCCAAGATTTGGATCTTCTTGAATTTATGAGATATTCTTGTATTTCAAAAAATACATATCTTCCATAATATCTTTTCAAAAAATCTTTCTTGCCCTCTATTTTCCAAAATTTTTGAAAATATCATATGTATAACCAAGTGGGAGATTTCTTGAATTTAATGAGATAATCTTGTATTCCAGAATACATATCTTCATTCCATAACAAAATTCAAAAGAAAATCTTTCTCCTCTTTTTTATCCATAATTTTTCGAAAAAATAGGGAAATATAAGCAACAATATTTATTTTATTTTAATCACCGCACTTAGGTTATTGGACTATATGTTTGAAATTTACTCGAGGGGCCTTTAGGAGAATTAAGATTGGACCTTCTAATGGATCTTGAATATCTAATATTGAGCCACAATATAATTCAAGCCCGTAAATATTAATTAATCCCCTTACATAATTAATATTGCTATCCATCTTAACCCGTATTACGGTCAATATGGCTCCGGGTCATTATTTCGTGTTTAAGATTATCTAGCCCATTAATTAATTCAAGCCCTTTGAAATAGCTTTCCGTTAATTAATATCTTTTGTCCTTGGTTAGAGGAACGATTCAACATTATTATCATCTGGGAAACAAATTCCACTTGCAAGATTTGGTATGATAAAACTTATGAACCTCCCGAGGGCAAATCAAGCAAGCGTACTTGCTTTTGGCGATTCTTCGTATTAAATCTTAGCAATCACATGTGACCAATAATATTGCCCAAGATAAAAAGTATTGAATCTCTCTACGATTAAGCTACCCATGATAAGTCAAAAAGAAATAGTTACCAATCCCGTGATCTATTTAAGGGGCGAAGGTTAAGAAACAACGAACCAGCTGAGGTCTAATTCTTCCTTGTTCGGTTAAAGAAGAATTTATCCTCACTGGAGTCTGATTCATTAGCATCGGTCATGCACTAGTGTAATCTCTTGGTCAAAACAAACCAATCTGAGCCTTACCCTCAACCTTTTCGATGGTTGTTCATTTCCATCTAGGTAAGTGAATGGCGTACTTTTTAGTTACAAAGGATTTATTAATTTAATCTTACGTGATCGGTATCACTAAATTAACTCTGATTAACACGTCTGAATTATTGAAACAGTTATCGATAAATATATATAACATTCAATCATATTTAAAAGCATCGGTGATAAAAAATTTATTTAATAAATAAGTATGAAAATTAGGTTTTAGATTATCTGAAAGTAAAAAAGCATACTTTTCGATTATAATCCCAACAATCTCCCACTTATACTCAAAATGCGCTTTTAAGTCTACTACAACACGTCTCGAGTAGTCAAGTGACATCTAATGTCACCTACAAGAACTTTTAATAATTTCTCCCACTTATACTCCAAAGCAGTTAGCAGCGGTCTTGACACCCGTTCTACTCACATGTCTCTCGAATGTATTGAGGCGAGGCGGCTTTGTGAATGGATCTGCTGAAAACGTCCTCGAACACTATCTTTGCCACATCTATATCTCCTCTCTTAACGATTTCTCTTATAAGATGTCTTTCCTTTAATGTGTTTGTTTGACTAGTGGACTCTTGGTTCTCTTGAATTTATAAGCTGCTCTAGCGAGATATTCTTTGAACAAATTGAAAACCATCGAAGTCCACTAAGAAGATCTGAGAGCCAATCGGTTCTTTCCTTTGCTTCACTGGCGACTACTTACCGAGTCCCATGGTTGGTCGGTGATGCATTTACGCTTCACTTTCGTCCATTGATGGCTACTAACTTCCCAAATGGAAACCACACTAAGCGAAGATAATTTATGGAATCTAAATCGATTGGAAATCAGGAGTCCATGTGGCCGATGGGGATTGGATGTCGGTGATAAATCAACATTCTATCCAGGAGTTCTTTTTGGATACTTGAGAATGTTTTTAGCGTAAATCGATTAAACTTTCCTGGGTTACTCGATATCTTGCTACCATGCTACGACAAAGCGTATATCCGGGTCTATTCAAAGGCGTTGCATCGTAAGGTTTCCTGACGGTAGAAGCACAAGAATGCCTTTCATGTCATCTATCTCCTTTTTTTGGTCTTAGGGGACATTTTCTTGGATAGATGGATTCCAAATGCGAAAAGTCTGAATCCTTTCTTGGAATCTTGCATCTTTGAATGTTTCAAAACCGTGTCAGCGTATGAATACTTGCGATAACCCGATCATCCTTTTTCTTGCGATCTCGAGTAATCTTGATCCCAAGGATGTGTCGGCTTTCCTAAGTCTTTCATATCAAACTATTTTGAAACTCCATGCCCTTACGTCGACCACACCTTCACATCGTTCCCGATGATCACAATGTCATCTCGTATAGTACTAAGAATACCAATCTCGATTCGAAAGCGCTTTTTATACATACAACTTTCAAACTTGTTTTGATCAAACCCATAAGACTTTATTACATGATCAAAACTTTGGTTCCAAGCTCTGGATGCTGTTTGAGTCAAAGTAAATGGACCTCTTGAGCTTTACAAACTAGGTGTTCTTGGCTTTGTTTCAATGAAAACATGGGGTTGTTGCATATAGATCTCTTTATCAAGACTTCCGTTAAGGAAAACATCTTGACATCTATTTGCCGGACTTCAAAGTCGAAATCTTGTGACAATCGATAAGAAGAATACAAATGGACTTAAGCATGGCTGGTGAAAAAAATTTCCTCATAATCGATCCACTTTCTTTACGAGTATAACCTTTAAGCCATTAGTCTTGTTTTAAAGGTTTCAACCTTCCGCGTCTGATCCTCTTTTCCTCTTATATACCCACTTGCATCTAATGGGTTTGACCCCATTAAATTGGTTCGACTAGCTCCCACGCTCTATTATGAAACATAGAACCCATTTTGGTTTTCATTCTTTGTTTGCCAAGAATCTGCATCCTTATCTTAGAGTGCCTCGTCATATCTCCATGGGTGCGATTAGGAATCAAGTCAGGACTCTCTATTCCCATGAATCTCTCGGGCTGTCTAACAACCCTCCCACTATGACTAGGCTCGGTTGTGGCGTATCGTTTGGTATATCATCTAAAATCTGATTGGCATTTGAGGTTTGCCCTAAGCTCATTTAAAGGTAATCTCATACGGGTTTTCTTTGGTTCATATAGTCTTCTTCCAAAAATCTAAAGTGGGTGCTTATGACCACCTTTTGATCTTGAACCATAGAACATACACCTTTTGTTCCCTCGGGGTATCCTACAAAACGACCTTAATTACGATCGACGATCCATTTCTGGTTTGCATATCAACACGTGGGCGGACACCCCCAAATCTTCATGTGTCTCATACTGAGAACTTGCGTCCGGTCCACAATTCTTTGGGAGTTTTGGGAACCGATTTGGATGGCACCAAGTTGAGAATGTAAGCCGTTGTTTCCAAGGCATGACCCGAAGCGACTTAGGAAGATCCGCGTAACTTCGTCATTGATCTAACCATTTCCAAAAGAGTTATGTTTCTTAAACTCTGCAAACCCGTTTTGTTGAGGGTTAAGGTGCGATGAGCTTGGGATACAATCCCTTCATCGGATAAGTAGTTCAAAAACTCATCATTGAGGTATTATCCTCCATGATCGGATCGTAGAGACTTGATCGTTTTTCCTATGATTCTCTGCTTGAGCCTTAAATTCTTTGAATTTCTCAAAGGTCTCAGTTCATGCTTCATAAGGAAAATATAACCGTACCTTGGTAATCATCAATAAAAGTGACGAAATACTCATAACCTCCTCTTTGCTTTGGTTGACATTGGACCCTGTACATACATGTGAGCGATCTCCAACACTTCTTTAGCCCCATTCCCTTGGCTCCAAATGCCCTCTTGGTCATTTTCCCTCGAAACATGATTCGCGGGTTGGAATTTGTTCAACTTGAAGAAGTTCTAGTGAACCATCTTTCACCAACCTTTGGATCCTCTTTGGATTTATATGACCTAATCTTAGATGCCAAAAAAGTGTCTAGTTCATTCACGTCGATGAACGTTTTCTTTTCTCGGAAGCTTGATTGATGTGTTATAGGATACATTTAAGTGAGTGGTGTGCCGCGATTAATTGTATAGAGATTTTCCATCAATGTTAAAATATGAGATACACTCATCATTTCAAAAAATGATGTCATTCTTATTAGAAAAACTTAGTGTCCTTTAATCGAATTTTAGAAAGCGAAAGTGAATTCTTTCTAAAAGCGGGAACATAAAGATAATCTCAAAAAAAAACTTTATCTTCAAAAGATGGGTGCACTTCTCCCCTTTGCTTTAAGCTTCTTTACTTTCATGTGGCATTGCAATGTCTGCTACTTTGCGTAGTATTGCAATAATCGTTACTCTTGTAGTATTACAATATCGCCACTTACGTAGCATTGCAATGTCTTCTACTTTAAATAACGTTGACCCGGTGTGATGAGGATCTCACTCCCACTACGTTCTTGGGATCATTTAGAACCCATGAAACCAACATGATTAGTGGATCTCGTATCAACCACCCACGAATGAGAAGTATCTGTGCATTAAACAAGTTTCAAAAACTAGTGTGTGAGAATTACCTTTCTTTCCGTCCTTTTTTGGGGTTGGAGCAGGCAAAACCTCCATTGTCCTCTCTCTTTGCATGACTTAAGCACTTCCTCTTTGGATTTTCCTTGACTCGACAAGCATTCCTCATCTTACCATTGCCCTTGCAGCGATTGAGTTTTATTGCTTATAGCCTTTGGTCCTCTTCTTTATCTTGCCTACCCTTGGCCTAGAAGATGAAGGCGGACCACTTGCCATCAAAACTGAGAGTTTGATGCCTTATCATCATTTACTTAGAGTCCAAAAGTTTGCAACAAATTAGCTAGCGAGGCGAAAATGCTCAAAAAAAACTTTTACGGGCGAGAAATGAAGTACCAAATTCATCGAGTCTCTAGATCATAATCTGCTTTCGAGAATCTCAAGTTTGTTCGGATGGGCCATCTATTTTGAGGGCGTAATCCCTTACGGGTTTTTCCTCCACCATTTTTCGGCGACATCTCTCGCATGAGGTGATCGGCGAGTCCGCGTGTTTTGACTCGTCGGTTGGCTCATCCCGATTTTTTTGTGTCAAAAATCCACTTGTGCTTTTTTTTTTGTGCGATTAGGACAATTATAATTTTCCAATCAATATAGTTTCCATACATATTGTATTGACTTTAAAATATAATAACGATGGATTAAAAAGGTAACGACATCTTTGAATAAAATAAACAACTATATCTGATAGCACAAGTATATCACACGAGGTTCGATCACATTTCATCATATTTTAAAATCTCAAAAAAAAATATGAACATGCATCGACCAACATCTCAAAAGCAGTTTAAATAAGCCCACGTGGGGTGGGTCATTATTTAAACACATTCAACGAGTTACAAACAAAACGATTACAAACCTTTAATATCAGTTAATAGTTGGCTCCCACGACCAATATAAAATTGATGGGGACTTTGGGGAAATATATGCATATCAATTTTATACCTAAGTAATAACCATGATTAAATCTGAGGATTACTATTTAAGCTTTGATCGAGCCTCGTGGGGAGGGTCATAAATAAGCCACTAGTAATAACCCACAATCATCCGTTTGGAATTCATTCATGTGAAACCTATCTTTTGACCATCAAAGGTAGAGAATTTCTCCAAAAGAATTCACAAATAAATAAATCATGGAGGTCAAAATTAATTCAATTTTATTATCAGGAATAAAATTGTCAATTAATTATTTAAAACATACTTAGTAATTTTGAAGTTGAGATTTTTTCAATTTGGCGACCCTCATTTGCAAACACATTTAAACAAATTAAATAAAGCATAAGATAGCACAAATAAATCAAGCAAAAGCAGAAAAATAAACATATTGAGCACAAATTATCAATTGTCATGGTTTGATTTTTCTTGGCTTGATCTTGAAAAAACAAGTCTCGAATTTCTCCCCTCGTTAAATCTCGAAAAAAAAATTCGTCTCGAACGCCCATGCCC
This sequence comes from Stenogyne calaminthoides, assembly GCA_037126765.1. Taxonomy (NCBI): domain Eukaryota; kingdom Viridiplantae; phylum Streptophyta; class Magnoliopsida; order Lamiales; family Lamiaceae; genus Stenogyne; species Stenogyne calaminthoides. Next base: position 17,446,400 of record JBBCBC010000001.1, read on the forward strand.
AGCGGCTTCCTGGCCAAGGATGCCGCGCCCGCATCCGTACGCCGCTTAACAGGGGCAACCTAAGCGACCTCGGCACCGGCGGTCGACCCGCCATGACCTCTCGGCACGACTCGGCGAAATCGGCGGCGGCAGCCATCGCATCCGTCTTGCCTCGCCTTCCGTCTCGGCGGCCTTCGCGTCTCCGTCGCCTTCGCCCGCGTCGTCTGCCGCCCGTCCGCTTCGGCACAGGCGCGCACCGCTGTCTTGTGGCCCCTCATCCTCCGTCAGCGGCCATGGGCCTGCGCCACTGCGCCCGTGCGTGCCAGCCGCCGCGCCGTGCCTTCTGCCCTACGCAGTTACGGATTTCATCCTTTAATTCTTCATCTCTTAGTTCCGATCCGGTTACAATTTATTTACAAAAAAATAAATAAACCTAGATCTAACTAGTCTATTACATTGATCAAATCAAACAAATCTTAGTCTACTGCGTGGATTTTCTCGCGAGGCAAAATAAATCGAGCGAATCGAATTAAAAACCACGGTTTATATGCATGCAAAAATAAAACATTAAAATCCATGACAATTGGATACGCAAAAGCAGATCTAACCGTTCTACTATCGATTTCAAATTTAATGTCCACGAATTAAATTACAATTTAAAAATTAGGCAAAAGCAATTGGCTCGATACGATTATTGGGGAATGAGTTGCACGAGATCTATTAAGGTGAATATTTAAATACAAATTTAATTCATTAATTATTACTAGCATGAATTAATTCATATATTAATTCAAATAATAATTGCAACAACATATCATGCGTATAAAAAAGCCACGTAAAACCTACGTCACGGAATCTACGGGTTTACGTGAAAAAGTACCTCTCTCGGGATAAGCGGTGGCTTTGGTCGGACGGACTAACCAAAAGGACTTCCCAAGTATTCCCTTAGCCCTTGCTCGACAATCCGGTGGAAGGATACTTTCGCGAACAATTAACAAAAGGAAAAAATAAACTTTGTTGCACCAACATGTGGATTTGCTAATATTTCAAAGACGTGGAATTGTACTTGGGAATGAACTAATCATCCCTATTTATAGGTGTGAGAGTGGTCGAAATTCTTGTGATATTTCAATGTGGGAAAAAGACTTTTCTTGGTCACCAAAAATCTTGAATATATCCATATATTCTTTTTCCCATAATTAAAATATTCACAAAAATCCACCTCCTCCAAGTTTATGGAATTTTTTGAAAATATTAAGGTGCAAGAATCCAAGATTTGGATCTTCTTGAATTTATGAGATATTCTTGTATTTCAAAAATACATATCTTCCATAATATCTTTTCAAGAAAATCAAGAAAATCTTTCTTGCCCTCTATTTTCAAAATTTTGAAAATATCACTATGTATAACCAAGTGGGAGATTTCTTGAATTTAATGAGATAATCTTGTATTCCAAGAATACATATCTTCATTCCATAACAAAATTCAAAGAAAATCTTTCTCCTCTTTTATCCATAATTTTTCGAAAAAAATAGAGGAAATATAAGCAACAATATTTATTTTATTTTAATCACCTTTTTTCGGTTATTGGACTATATGTTGGGCTACTCGAGGGGGGCCTTTAGGAGAATTAAGATTGGACCTTCTAATGGATCTTGAATATCTAATATTGAGCCTGATATAATTCAAGCCCATAAATATTAATTAATCCCACTACATAATTAATATTGCACTATCCATCTTAACCCGTATTACGATCAATATGGCTCCGGTCATTATTTCCCGTGTTTAAGATTATCTAGCCCATTAATTAATTCAAGCCCTTTGAAATAGCTTTCCGTTAATTAATATCTTTTGTCCTTGGTTAGAGAGCGGTTCAACATTATTATCCATCTGGGAAACAAATTCCACTTGCAAGATTTGGTATGATAAAGCTTATGAACCTCCCAGGGGCAAATCAAACAAGCGTGCTTACACGATTCTTCGTATTAAATCTTAGCAATCACGTGTGACCAATAATATTGCCCAAGATAAAAAGTATTGAATCTCTCTCGATTAAGCTACCCATGATAAGTCAAAGCAATAGTTACCAATCCACGTGATCTATTTAAGGGGCGAAGGTTAAGAAACAACGAACCATTTGAGGTCTAATTCTTCCTTGTTCGATTTGAAGAATTTATCCTCTGTAGGTCCTATTCAATAAGCATCGGTCATGCACTAGTGTAATCTCTTGGTCAAAACAAACCAATCGAGCCTTACACCTCAACCTTTTCGCGATGGTTGTTCATTTCCATCTAGGTTGTGAATGGCGTACTTTTTAGTTACAAGGGACTGTTAATTTAATCTTACGTGATGCGGTATCACTAAATTAACTTCTGATGTAACATATCTGAATTATTGAGCAGATTATGCGATAAATATATATAACATTCAATCATATTTAAAGCATCGATTGATAAATAATTTATTTGATAAATAAGTATGAAAAAATGGGTTTTAGATTATACAAAGTAAAAGCATACTTTTTAAATTATAATCCCAACAATGATATTAGGCGAAGATGATCTAGATCGACGCGAGGTTTGTCGAGATCGAATGAGTAGGATGAGTTCGGAGTTAAGCGATGAGCTAAACAAGAAGAAGCGTGTTGATTTGTCAAGAAGAAAAATTGATGTAATGTGCAGAAATCTGAAATCAAAAGAAGAAATGTGATCGGATCAGGTACCTTGCGATCTGATGCGAATGTAAATCTTGATCGATCGGATGGCGTCTTTGCTGATGACGTCTTTATCGATGTCGTCTTTGCTGGTCTTTTCTTGATCTTTATCTTTACGCCTTATCTTGGCCGTCTTATCGATCTTTACGATGTCGTCTTTGCCTTCCCGATCTTAGTCTTTACGGCGTCGTCTGATCTTGATCGATCGGATGAGCAATTAAATCGAAAGAGATGAGCGATTAAATCGGCAAAAGATGAGCGATGATTTCAATGAACCGAAAAAAGTAGGCGAGGTGAAATCAGATCCGTTAGACACACAAAAAACTGTCCAATGAGAATATGACAACATATATATGGATGTGACATAAAAGTTGCAAACAACAATCTGCAAAAAGAAAAATTTGGAAGACTATTAGTATGGATTTGAATTTACTCTCCAATCGGTAATATTCAAATCCACACTATAAATACATTGCACTTATCTTAAAAAGAAGATAATGTAGGATCTTTGTAAAGTGAAGATTAAAGCCAAATATTCAAGCATCTCCATTCAAGAACCGCAGCATTAAATATCCAAATTTACCCAAGAGTGTTCTTCATTATATCTAAGCATAAATACCATATCATAAGCAGAGATTTTTCCCAACCTTAGCTTAAAGGCTAAAAGCAATGTAAGGAAAATCTCACCTAGTTCAAATAACACCAAACCAAACCCTTTCTTGAGAGAGAATTAGTGGTTAAGTAAGGTAGTTAATAAGCGATCTTGTGAGGATAATAAGTCAGAGAGTGAGAACTCATTAAACATCTATAGGCAATCCCGTGAGAGAGATAAGTCCCGAGAGGTGAGAAATCATTAAACATCTATAAGCGTCTCGTGAGGGAGATAAGTCTCGTTAAGTGAAAGCTCCATAAATATCTGTTGGTTTAGTTGGTGCCCGTGAAGGGAAGAGTGGATGTAGGAGTTGGACTCAGAACCTTTATATAAATACTTGTGTTCTTACTTGCTTTCATATTAAGCTCGTCATACATACTTTAGCAAATGCATAACACACACTAAAAAAATTAAGTCACCTCCCATTGAGATTTTATGAGTTTTTTAATCGGGTTTTTCGGGATCAACAAGTGGTATCGAGCGGGGAGTTCAAAAGTTCACTAGATTTTAATGTGACCACATGAACCGATATTTTTTTGTTAAAACCCATTTATTTTTAAATGCTTATCTTTCATAAAATTCATGGAGGTTGATAATCATCTTCTCGTCATTTTTTTAAAAAAATGCATACAACATTCTTCATCATTTCACTTATTTAACTAACACTATTTTTCTCGTATGTTTTTTATTGTTAGTTAGTTAAGCATCATTATCAAAAAGGAGAAATTGTTGGGATATTTTTAGTTTTGATTAATTATACCAAAATATTATCAACTTGTGTTATTTAAGTTAATCTCTGAGATAACAAGTTGAGGGGAGAACGAAAAACAAGTTAAGGGGGAACTCATGATATTAGGCGAAGATGATCGAGATCGACGAAAATACATACTGGACCGATCGAGATTAGATTAGTAGGATGAGTTCGAAAGTTAACTAATGAGCTGAACATGAAGAAGCATGTTGATTTGTCAAGAAGAAAAACTCGATTTAATGTGCGTAAACTGAAATCGGAAAAAACGAAATCATCGATCGTGCAGACGATCTGGTCAGTCATCGACTGATCGATCGGAAGCGTCTTTGCCCCGATTCAAATATCTTCGATGGATGATGTCGTCTTTGGTGGTCTGTCGTGCCATGTCGTCTTTGCCGACGCTGATGTCGTCTTTGCACCGATGTTCTCGACGTCGTCGCGATCTTGTCTGATCCGGATGAAAAAGGAAATCGAAGAGATGAACAAAGTGAAATCAAAGAAGATGAAACGATGATTCAGACGTAAATCGAAATGGAAATAAATCAATCAGATCCATAAGAGACACAAAACTCTTCGATGAGAAGATGACAACATATATATGGATGTGACATAAAGTACCAAACAAACAACGGTCTGAAAACAAAAAAAAATTTGGAAGACTATTAGTATGGATATGAATTTACTCTCCAACTGGTAATATTCAAATTCACACTATAAATACATTACACTATCTTCAAAAAGAAGATAATGGAGGATCTTTGCAAAGTGAAGATTAAAGCCCGATTATTCAAGCTTCTCCATTCAAGAACACAGAGCATTAAATATCCAAATTTACCCCAAGAGTGTTCTTCATTATATCTAAAGCATAAATGACATATCATAAGCTTAGACATATTTTCCAAACCTTAGCTTAAATCTTTAAAACAATGTAAGGGAAAATCTCACCTAGTTGGAAATAACACCAAACCCAAACCACTTTCTTGAGAGAGAATTAGTGGTTAAGTAAGGTAGTTAATAAGCAATCCCAATGAGGAGATAAGCCCCCTAGAGAGTGAGAACTCATTAAACATCTATAAAGCAATCCCGTGAGGGAAGATAAGTCCCGAAGAGTGAGAACTCATTAAACATCTATAAAGCGATCCCAGAGAAGATAAATCTGGATTAGTGAGAGCTCCATAAATATCTGTTGGTTTAGTTGGTGCCCGTGAAGGGAAGAGTGAATGTAGGAATTTGGACTCAGAACCACTATAAAAATACTTGTGTTAAATCTTTAACTTTCATATTAAGCGTCATACATACTTTAGCAAATCTGTGTAACACACATTAAAAAAAAATTAAGTCCTTATCTCATTGAGATTTTACGAGTTTTAAATCGGGTTTTCAGGACCAACAAGAAATATAGATCATTCAAGGGGATTATGTAACATGACCAGATTATTTTATTTTTATTATTTAAAATAAAATTTATTATTTTGTAATATTTACCATTTCTTATAAGATTATTTTTATAATTTCTTTTTCTATATGTGTAGGTTGGTGATCACTAGGTTGAGTGATAGAGTAATCGAAGCTAAAGTCCTTCTGTGCTTGTATTTGGTGAACTAAAGCATTGATACCTGGGGATCATTGACTTTTCTAATCTGGGTGGACGCAAAGACGGAAGGCGTGATACAATTTGCAAGGATTAAACCTTACATGAGAATAATCTCAGTTTTTTTTTTCATAAATCATCAAAAGCTCCTTTACAATGATCTTGAGACACCTATTTATAATCCATAAACTAAAACCACCCACTAACTTAATTAAAATATAAAAAAATTCCTAAACTATAAAAATATAAATATAAATAAATAAAATGCAATATTATTCTCCATCATTCTTTCCCTCTTCGAAAAGATTCGTCCTCGAATCTGCAATAATATTATCTCCAGCAGTGTAGTAGAAATTAAATGACCTTTATCTCTCGTAAAACGAAAAAAAGCAAAATTAATTAACTCCTCAAGAAACTTGACATCAAACACATCTGCAGACCGGACGTGGCCCAAAGTCTTGAGACGATAAACACGTGGGATTTTCAGAGACGTGCCAAAATAACTATCATTATTAATGAAATAATAATAATAATTAAATTTAGGCCAAAAATTAATATTTAAAAAAGAAAGTCAGGCCTATTGGTTTGCAGGCCCAAAGTTGCTTCTCAGCCCAACTTCAACTTTAACACTACTGTCAAACATCTTATACCAATACAACCCTTCCACCAAATTCGTTCCATCAAAATATGAACTCTCAAAATTTTTATTAAACCCACAATGCTCAAAACGGCCCAACTCCCTTAATGGACCGAGACTTCCTTCCCCATCACTGCCGGAAAGCCAAACCTTTGAAAACTTACCCCAAGGCACGTTTGGAAAAAGCCCACGACTGAGTAGGGCAGGAGAGTGCACGTCCTCCTCAACGGGCGCACGATCTCTGAACAGGGCAGCAGCACTAAGATCACCATTGTCATCAACAACTGTCGCACAAGGAAGAAAGGTGCGGCAATTCCACACGGAGGCGCATAACGGCGTGCGGTGGTTGATCTTGGCACAGGTGGAGCGGTTGATGGTGGTGGGTTTCTGAAGGTTGGCGAATGACGACGTGAAATGCGGCGATTCGCGTGCTATCGCGACCGATCGCAAAGGATTCTGTTGGTGTGGATGGTGACTGAAGGCGCGCGATGGTGTATCATGGCAGATCGCGTCGCTGTTGGCGGTGAGAGGATGGAGCAGATGTGACGCCGGTGGTGCAGCCTTGGTTGAGGCGTCGCAAGAGACGAAGGCGAATTGTTGGTTTTGAAGGCAGGGCGGAAGGCAATGCAGGGGATGGTGTGCAGGGGTGGTCGGATCTAGATCCGGTGGAGGCGCTGTTGTGGCTGCAATCAAGGCTGCCAAAACTGGAGATGGTGGTGGCAATGACGCCAACAAATCCGGTGTCGGTTCGTCCCATTGGCAGTAGCAATCGAATATGGGGCGGTGAGATTTGTAGCAATTTTTATAAGAAAATGAGATTTTTTACCCACTTAAAAAATGAGTTTTATCTCCATTTTGACGTAAAAATCTTTCATTTCTTGCTTAAATTAAATATATTCATGTTTTTTTTTTTTTGTTATTCATTTTCTCACTCTGTGGCAACCCAATACGTATTATTTACTCTATCTCTTATCTTCATCCTACTCTCTTCATCATCTCTTTCCAAAATCATGATAAGTAATTTAATTTAGTAATTTATTTTTTCTTCTTATCTTAATTTTTTTTTCATAATGTCTATTTGGACGTAATTAACTCCTATTGAGATAATATTCAAAGTTTGAATCCTATCTCGATAGATATAAAATTTGTCTTAATGGATATAATTCTCCAAATCGAGACATTATTCAAAGTATGAATATTTGAATATTAATTGTCTCGATATATATAAAAATTTTGTCTCAGATTGGGTATAATTTTTTCCCTATCGAGATAGTGTTCAAAATATGAATATTTGAATCTTGCCGATATATATAATTATAACGGAATGAGATAAACACCAATCTACCAAGACAAACCCTATCTCGATAGATAGAATTATATCCCGTGATAAACACTAGCTCATTGATATTAGCACTAGCCTAGCGAGATAAATATTGTCTCGATAGATAAAATAATATCCAAATGAGACAAACGATTTGTCCATCGAAATAAATACTAGCCCAAATAAAAATAAACACTTGTCTCGATAGATAGAATTATATCCAAATAAACAAACACTTTATCTATATTGCACTATCTAAAAAAATGGAAAAGAAAAGCAAAGTATCGTTTCATACATTATAAACGAAATTTGTCAACATTTGCGACTATTTCTTAAAAAAAAAGGCTTGACTATACAAAATTTACACTTAAAAACAACCCTGAAAATCAGATTCAAACTCACAAAACTTCACATGAACAGAACTAAAAACTCTACAAGAAAGAAGAAAGGTTTCTACAACTGCTGTCTTCTGCGCAGGCTTATCGAATACGATTGAATTGAGCGAACGGATATGCATCTGCCTTCTGCACAGGCTTAGCTACTTCAGGCGTCACAAAAGCATTCCAAAACCTTAGAAGTTTCATCCCGTCCGAAGCATCCCACAAATATAGGGTGTTCCCGAGAGCAATGGAAAGAATGTTGCTTCTGCCCCAATCAAGTAAATTCAAGCAGTAGTACTCATCGTCTAATGTCCTCTCCGAAGTCTGTCACAAAGATATTAATCGTGTGAATAATTCAAAAAACATTCCATCTAAATAGCTCTGAAACACAACACAGTGTATATATTTATCTCCCAAAAACCTTCAAAAAAAACAAACGTACTTCTTACCACTTGTGACCTCCAGCACTAAATTCTCCTGTTTCAGATTTTGTGAATTTCATGCTTGCGGAGCAAAAGAAAAGCGACCGACTTTCATCAGAAAGTGTGTAGGGTGAAGCCTCTCTTGTTTCCAATATCGTTACTTCTGACACAAATAATACAAAAAAACATAAGAAACACATGATCAATGACAGATACACAATTTAGCCTCAGCCCCACTAAACACCCAAACAAATACACAATTTAGCCTCAGCAGTCAGCTCCACAAATCAAGATTCAATTTTTTTTCATCCTCAAGAAACAGGAAGAACTTTCTTGACAATCTCATCACTCATTGCCACAATCTGGGAATCGAGCGCCTTGACCGTCGCCTCCTTCTGCGACTCCAAGCTTGTGAGCGCCTCTAGCTAGTAAAAGGTATTATAGGGTATTGAGGTCCATTTATAAATAAAATTATTATTTATCTAGCTAGGAAAAAACTTGTCTCGCTGGGCAACCATCTATCTTGCGAGGCAAACACTTGTCTCGCTAGGTAAAACTTTATCTCGCTTGGTAAAAAGTTATCTCACTAGTGAAAACTTGTGACGTTGAAAACTCATCTCACTAGGCAAAAACTAATCTCGCTAGGCAACCATCTATCTCGCTAGGCAAAAACTTGTCTCGCTAGTGAAAATTTGTCTCGCTTGGCAAAAACTTGTCTCGCTAGCCAATGAATTCATCTCATCTCATAAATCTGGAAATCGCATAGATATGGAAATCGCCCAATAAGCATATATAAATCGACAAAAGTCGCGCATATATAGATACAAATCCATACGTATTTATCTCGAAAAAATAGATACAAATCCATAAATAAATACGAATCTATACAATTCATTTACCTGTTCTTGCGCTACCGCCGACGTTTCGATCGGCTGCGAAGCTTCAACTGCCGTCGCCTTCTCCATTCGTCGGTCGTCGCTCGCTGCCGCAGGCGACTCTTCCATTCGCCGGTCTTTGCTCGGATGGTGGTGGTGGTCGTCGCTCGGATGGTGGTCTTTGGTGTTTGGTGGCTGTGTGAGAGAGATTAGATTTAGGGGGTGTGGTGGCCGTCAAACGAATAGGCAGGGGTAGTTCAATTCCTAAAAATAAAATTTAGGGTACATTGCTTTTGGTGGAAAATGAATAGAGAGGGTATTTTAGTCCTTTTAAGTTAAAATTGGGTAGAAAATTCACTTTTCTTATAAAGTTAGTAAAAATCCCTTTTATTATGAATTTTGGGTAAAAACACCCATTTTCCTTATATTCTATCAATTGCAAACATCGATTGAGGCCTGGAAAATCAAATTCTCCTCCGTATAAATGAGACCATTATCATCATTGAATCTTGGCACGACTGAATCTCCTACATGGGATTGACCGCAGTCTCTTTCCCTTAACCGCTTTTCGGTGCCATCTTATGACGTGTGACGGATACTTAATCGACGCAAAGACTTGCGGAAGACGTGATCTGATTTCGGTAGATTTAAACCTTACATGAGAATAATCTCATTTTTTCATAAATCATCAAAAGCTCCTTTACAATGATCTTGAGACACCTATTTATAATCCATAAACTAAAACCACCCACTAACTTAATTAAAACATAAATAAAATCCTAAACTATAAAAATATAAATATAAATAAATAAAATGCAATATTATTCTCCACCATTATCTCCCCTCCTTTCAAAAGATTAAATCCTCGAATCTGCAATAATATTATTCTCCATCACTAGGTTATCTTTCAAGTTTACAAGAGACAGTTTTTATTAATTGTTTTGTATGCTATGTCTATAAATAAAAGTCAAGGACAATATTTTTTGAAATAATCACTCCTAGGTCCAAAGCCCATCTACCTATCACTCTTAGATACAACATTTTTTTCTTATTAGTAAGAGGTGCAGTACACACCTAAAATACCAACACTACCGTTTTAACCAATAAAATCGGCCACAAACCCATTATCCCTCCCACGCCCAAAACCGGTCCCCTCTCAAAATTCAGAAAACCCCTCGCCTCCATCCCCATGGTGAAACATCCTCACCAAACCAACACCGCTCGCCCGTGACGAAACGCCACCACCACGCGCCGCCGCTGCCTGCAAACTCCGTCGTCGCCACGCACCGCCTACAAACTCCATCGCCACCTGCAAACCCTAACCCCCGCGTGCAGGGCCCGTTCACACCGTCGCCGCGGCAGCCTCCACCACCACCGCATTCACGCCACCGTCACGGCGGTCTCGATTCGCTGTTCGATTCGCTTTGTGGATCGTCTGAGTTATATCCAGAACTCGTTGAGTTCGTAGGCCGAGTTGGTCTGAGCTGGGGCCGATTTTGGACTGAGTTGGACTGAGTGAGCTGAGATCTGTACATATTTAAGAAATTTTTGTTTGTCTGATTTGTTTTCCTTCTAAAAATTGGAGGATTTGGGTTTGTTGGATTTTTTAAATGGAGTATCTGAGTTTGTGTTTTTTATTTTTGAATTTGGGTTGGAGATGTCAAACTGGATCTAAAACTAAAAATGCATGGGTTCATCAAATTGATGAACACGAACACATGCACATTTTTCGTGCATATCTTCATCAATTTGATGAATATGTACATGTTGGATGAGGATTTTTAGATGAGAGTGTGTAAAGTTTTTAATTTTAAAATTATAAATATGTGTAATTTTTTAATTTTAATATAAAAATTTCAAATTGTATTGAAAGATGAAGTTGAATATATTAAATTTTTTCGTAATTTTCAAGGTATTTTTATCTATTTGTGTTCAACCAACAACTTCATAACAGAAACAACTTTATAAGAGGAGATGGAATTCAAATAAATCAATTTATGCATTACGTAAAAAAATGTTTTTGACAACCAAGAAAAGGTGAAGTAGAAGTAGTAGGATGAAAAAGTGGAAAAGGTGAAGTAGCAAGATAAATAAATCAATATATAAGAGAAGGCAGGTTTTGTTTTGGGAAAGTGAGACGTTGGCGGCCAAGAAAAAAAAAAGTGAAAGGAATGGAAAGTAAAGGTATATCAATCGTTTTGGTATCTATTTTGTACCTAGGAGTAATTCTGAAAAAAGAATTGTACCTAAGAGTAAGTTTTAAGTGGGTTTTGGACCTTAAAGTGAGTCGCTCATATTTTTTCCATGTTCGAGAATTTATTAAGAAGTCGATGTTTAGCCATTGTCAACTTTATATCGCAGTTTTGGGAGTTACCAGTCGACGTGGTTTGAGGATTATATTGTGTAATAATAATATCTTTGAACATAATACAACAAAGAATGTTATATTTTAAAAAGTGTTCCGAAATGTTTAGATTTTTGAGATTATATTATGATTTTTTTTAAATTTGTTTATCTACATTGTTTTTATTTGAAAGGGTGAATGTTATTTTTTAAAAAATGGTTGTTGTTCTTTTATTTTTATTTTATTTTAAATATAATTACTGCTATATGCATGATTATTAATTTATATTTAATATATTGTATCTATTTTGCTTATATTAAGAGTTAGAGAATGAGAATCACTTATGCATGATAACTACCGTTTTTAAAACTGAATTGTCAAGTGGTAAACTAAACTCTAATTATTAGATCTTTTGTAGTTGAAATTTCTAGAACCAAGAATTATTATTACAATTCATTTTAACTAATATATATATATTGTTGGGATATTTTAGTTTTGATGAATTATCTTAAAAACATTATCAACTCAGTATTTTTAATTAATCTACGGATAACAAGTTCGGGAGCGAGAGAACAAATTGAGCGGAACTCACGAAATCGCGAGATGATCAAGATCGACGAGGTCAAGAAATTTCCGACGACCAACCGATCGAGATCGATTAAGTAAGATGAGTTCCGAGTTAACCGATGAGTGAAAGCAAAATCGTAAGAGAAGAAAAGCTGCCTAGCGATCGAAGATCGATGACCAGATAACCTCGATCGGATACCGTAACATAATTGGACGATGATCGAAAAATGCATTTGAGTTATCCGGATCGTAAGAGCGTACAAGCCGATCGAAAAGAAACGACCGTAAGATCGTAAGAGAAGGTTGCGTGATCGAAGAGAGCAGATGAGACCGACGTATGATCGATATGAAGATGAAGAAATGATCAAAATCGACGTGATCGAGATCGATGTGCTAACCGATATCTTAACCTAATATGCTAACCCGATGTACTAACTGACGCAGAGCATACCGGAGGTCGACCGACAAGCTATAATCGAGCATGATCGAAGGAAATGATCAGATCAAAGTAGAAGAAATCGACATCGAAACCGTAAATCAGATACCGGGGACGCATAAGTCATCGCTAGAGAAGTCATCTCAAGTCATATTCACCGAGAATCGAATCACGATGATCGCCACCGAAGCGAAGCAGAACTGGTGGTCGATGTCTCATTCGTGAGTCAACTCGCGAAGCCCGAAAGTGTCGTGATGTTCGACGATAAGGTCCAAGAATAGTTCACGAATCAAGAATCCCCGGAGTCCACAAGTTCGAAGTCCAAGAAGCCGAGGATCGCATAAATCCCAAGAATATAAATGCTAGATTCAAATGACGCGACCAAACGAGAAAAGACAACCAAATTAAAAAGTCGCGAAAAGTTGGTTAGAATAAGATTGGATTTGAATGTGACTCTTCCCACTTCAGAATATCCAAATCCACACTATAAATACATAGTTATTCCTCATTATCGTGTGGGAAAAATCGTGAAACATCCATCAAGCCAAATCATCAAGCATTCCCACCATAGAACAACATGAGCAAAAATACACACATATATTCAAAAGTGTTCTACCCTAGATCTAAGCACAAATGATATATCCTAAGCTTAGAGAGATTTTTCTCATCCTTAAGATTGAAATTTAAAAAAATGTAAGGGAAGATCTCAACCTGGTTGGAAACCAAACAATCTTATACCCAAACTCAAGAGTCGATTAAGTTTGTAGGTGAGTGTGAACTTCGGTAAACATCTAGCAATCCCGAAAGGGAGGGTAGAAATCTCGCGAGGGTGATAAGTCCCGTTTGAGTGTGAACTCTCAGAAACATCTGGTTGGGTGTTGGACTAACACGTTAAACTAAGTCCAAATTCGGTTAAGTTGGTGCCCCATGATAGGGAAGAGTGGATGTAGGAGTTGGACTCAACCCACTATAAAAATCGTGTGTTTTTTTTTCTTTATGTTCTTCGCTTATATGCATTCAACTACAAGCAAAAACAACACACATGTTCTTAAAAGCGAAAAATTTGGATTCACTCTGCCCTCACCCCTGTTTTATATGCATCACATGAAATGTTTGCTTCCGCACGCGCAAAATCGGTTTTAACCGGGACCTCACAACAAGTATTACTTCTCTTTCTAAACAAGTAATACTTCTCTATCTAAATAAGTAATACTTTTCTATTTAAACAAGTAATACTTTTCATCTAATCAAGTTATACTTTTCTATTTAAACAAGTAATACTTTTCTTCTAAAACAAGTAATACTTCTCATCTAAATAAGTAATACTTTTCTATTTAAACAAGTAATACTTTTCATCTAATCAAGTTATACTTTTCTATTTAAACAAGTAATACTTTTCTATTTAAACAAGTACAGTAATACTTTTCCTTCTAAACAAGTAATACTTCTCTATCTAAATAAGTAATACTAGTCTATTTAAACAAGTAATACTTTTCATATAATCAAGTTATACTTTTCTATTTAAACAAGTAATAATTTTCTATTTAAAACAAGTAATCGTTTCCTTCTAAACAAGTAATACTTCTCTATCTAAATAAGTAATACTTTTCTATTTAAACAAGTAATACTTTTCATCTAATCAAGTTATATTTTTCTATTTAAACAAGTAATACTTTTCTATTTAAACAAGTAATACTCTTCCTTCTAAACAAGTAATACTTCTCTATCTAAATAAGTAATAATTTTCTATTTAAACAAGTAATATTTTTCATCTAATCAAGTTATATTTTTCTATTTAAACAAGTAATACTTTTCTATTTAAACAAGTAATATTTTTCCTTCTAAACAAGTAATACTTCTCTATCTAAATAAGTAATACTTCTCTATTTAAACAAGTAATACTTTTCATCTAATCAAGTAATACTTTTCATCTAATCAAGTTATACTTTTCTATTTAAACAAGTAATACTTTTCTATTTAAACAAGTAATACTTTTCTATTTAAACAAGTAATACTTTTCCTTCTAAACAAGTAATACTTCTCTATCTAAATAAGTAATACTTTTCTATTTAAACAAGTAATATTTTTCATCTAATAAAGTTATACTTTTAGCGATGGATATTAATTTCTGTCGCTAGTAGCGATGGATATTAATTTAAAATTACGCTAGTAGCGATAATAATAAATCGTCGATATGTTCAAAAATCGTAGCTAAACTCGGCCCGGGCCGTGGTCCAAATCTTTGATGCTTGGTGCTCCGGTCCGACTTTAGCGACAGATATAGACCGGATCGATTTGACCCTGTTCAATACCCCATCGCTAAACCGCTGCTATTCATTCGCTAATAGCGGCGGTTACCAAAACCGTCGCTAAATACGGTGTCTTTGACCGTCTGACTTAATCCGTCGCTAAAATCGTCGCTACTAGTGACGGTTTTTGTAGCCGTCGCTAATATCCGTCGTTAAAACCCGCTTTTTTTGTAATGAAGGTACAATCAACTTTTCAATAAATAAGTCAAACTAGTTTTTTTTTTAAAGAATAATTTAATCTATTTTATACCAGATAAATTATTTGATTGTTGGTTCAATTTTATTATAATAGATTATTTATGCATGTCTGGTGATAATAATGGTAGGACTTTATATATGTGGGCAAACTTATTTAGTTGATAATATTTTAATTTTTACACATATTGATTAAGTTTGACACCCAAAAATATTTACTCATTCGCGCATTCGATATAAAAAGTTAGTGTATTACACACGCACAGAAAAAAAAATTGGGATTAATTTTTTTATAGTTCAGTAATTTATCATTATTTTGAAATTGCTCATGATTGTTTTGACTTTTTGATTTTGGTAAGTTTGTGAACATTTTGAAATTGGTCCAGGTGATCTACTATTGCAGGTCACATATTTAGTCAATGCACATGTGAGATTTTATTTGACTTTTTCTTTTACATGTGGCAATGTTATAAGATATTTATGTTAATATGATATTATTTGTTTTAATAATTCATTAAATTAGTAGAAAAATAATAAAAATTGAATTTTTAATTTTTCTTTAATATATTCTCAAATCATGTTACTGGATATTTTTTATAAAACTTTATATTATTTTAAAAAGAATTAAATTTTATAATTCTATTAATTAAAATTTTTAACTACCCCAAGATAAACTAAATTTTGCTAAATTAATTTAAATATTAAATTAAAATATTTGAATTATCTTAAAGAAAATTCATTAAAACAAATCTTATGACAGTTAAGTTCGTAAAATTCAAAAACTTAAGATTTTAAAAAAGCAGTAATATAAATAAATTATACTAATAAAATATTAAAAAAAAATTAATTTAATTTTAAAAAGTCTGTATTATAAAATTTTATTTCAAGGTTTTATTTTAATTTATGCAATTACTCATTTCCTCATACTCATTCTCTCAATAATGATGTCTTACATACCCTGCACCCATTTGAAGTTGTGCAATTTCATTGCATTTCGCATTCAATCAGATATTGAGGAACTACTCAAGGCATTGACTGATTGTTGCAAGAAACATAATGTGGATGTCAAATAATCTGCATGCATTAATTGAGCTTCCCTTTGGCGCCAGAATCAGTGTTTTGTTTAGTGCAGATGAATCAAAGAATTAAATTGATCAAAAGTCCTTTATTAATGAGCTGAAGCTCTACTTATATTACATTGTCTAGCGGAGGTGTTCTCCTTACATTTATTTTGACATTTTTAAGTGTCAAGTGTCTAGCATGATCTGTTCCTTGACCCTATCTCTTTGTAACCTGGTGGACAAGTATCCAGGTTAACTGCTTGGCCTTGCTGGACGACTTACGTGGACTGATGGGCCGAGCAAGCTTGCTCGGTTTCCAAGTCATTCTTTTGGCCGATTGAGCAAGAAATCTCAAGTCTTGCTCGGATCTTTCCCGGTATAGCTCGCCGAGGTGTGCTCTCCGCGTGCTTGTTTTGCTAGCATGCCATGTGTCGATCTCTAAGTGGCGCTTTGATGAGGACCGCGATGACTCCAAAATAAGTAACTCGCTTACCTTTGTCGAGCATGATTGACTGGTCTTCGAGATTGTCCGTTGACCCAACGGATAACTTGACCGGTGGTAACAAGATTCATCAAGTTTGTTGTGTCGTATATTCAACTTTTTGCACGACGTCACAATTTATGTGGAATCTTAACCTTTATAATATAAGGATCTCCAAATCTAAAAGTGAAGGATTTTTGTATATACTACATGTTATCCAAATTTGGTTCAAAATCGCTGGAAAATTGAAGGTGGCGTCGCTTTATGTCACTTGAAAATCCAACCTTTACCCCAAATTAAATCTAACATTAGAGCATCCATAGTGATCCATACAATGAATGTTTAATCATTGGATGAATGAAAGTTGGTGTTTAAAACCATTGTGAGTGTTCTTTAGAATGAAGAGAGAGTACTCATTCATCCAATGAAATGGATGGAGAGATAAAATATTTTTTTGGAGAAAAATAGGTAGAAATGAGGTGAATGTAGGCCCACAAAAGATGTATGGATGTATGAATGATTGATAAATCATTGTGAGGGTGTGTTTAAAGAATTGAATTTTTATAAATTAGTAATGTGGAGATGATGTGGAGGAGAGAGTGGATGGATAGATGAATTTTAATCCATCTATTGTGGATGCTCTTAGTTTAGTATACACACAAGATGAATTGTGATTTATGAGAAAAATCTAAATTTAATATAATTACTATTTATTCGTAAACTCTTACCTACATTTTACTAATTGATGAAGTTTACTTGTTATAAATTAGAAAATGAATTATCCCATCCTGTAGAAAAAGAAGTCCATCAATAAATAATTCTTTACCTTAATTAAATTAAAAGAGAAGTCTTGTGTAAAATATTACACACTAGTCTTATGTGCAATACAATATAAATAAAACAAAAATAATATAAAACTAGCGGGTCATCGCGGGCGGGCGGACATGAGTTGTGGGTTGTGGGCTTCAGGTTGGGCGGACGCATATGTATTTATAGAATGATGATTTTATCAAATATGTGTTGTAGCTTAATGATTTATGTTTGTTATTAATGAATTTGGTTGTAGGTTCAATTCCTACAGGACATATGATTTTTTAATTTTTTTTGTCAAATATTTGTGTGTTACTACATCTATGTATAAGTGTTACTACATTGTTATATTGAAAAAACTTCAATCTTATGTAACACGTATTAAAACATATCGTAACACATAAATATTCATAAGGTAACATGGGTCACAAGGTAACACATTATTGTTCATATGGTAACACATGAGTATTCACATAGTATTACGACGATATGTGAACAATGTTACATATTACTGAAAAAACATGTATTACTACAAGAACAAAAAGTGTTACCCTATGAAGAAAAACGTGTTACCACATGAACAAAAACCAAGACAAGCGAAAAAAATTCTCAAATTCAAAATTACAGATTTAAAGAACAACTTTATGTGTTACTACATGAACAGAAAAGAGTGTTACCATATGAGCAAAAATAGTGTTACTACATGAACAAAATTCAAGACAAAACGCCGAAAAAATCCTCGCCTAAAATAACAGATTCTGAAAAATTGGAAAAGAGTGCGAAAGATCTCAATTTCATCACACACTTTGTGTTGAGGGGTAATCCAAACACCACACACATATATTCTCTTTCATCTCAAGCAGAATCCACACCAAAAATTCAAATTGAACAACCTGATTTCATCCAATGATCGGAGCGAAAAAGAAAATTAGGGCACGAACGAGGAAGAAGAAATCTCGTGAGATCCGCTAGCAATTTGAAGAGAAGAAGAAGAAGAAGAAGAAGAAGAAGAAGAAGAAGAAGAAGAAGAAATCTGTTCGTGTCCGTGCCGCCCAGTTTTGCTTTTGGGGGCGTTCTGTGATCTTTGTTTCTCACTTTTCCGATCTGCGCTCATAATAATTAGAATGGGCTGGGCCTGGGCGAATTCACAAAAGACGGGCAACTATTTGGGCAGATTGCACGGTAATGCTTGTATGCAATATTGCATACAAGTTTTTGCCAAATTAAAGAAGGAAAAAGATAGATTTGCATGCATAACCCTAAAATTTATTTTCTAATTTTTCTAGAGAAGAAAAAAAAATTGTACTAATAATAACAAGAAGAATGTCAATGAGATGATGTGGTTTTCTGTAAGTCGCCTTCACTTAATCCGGCTCTTTATCTCCGAACACATTTTCCAGCATTAGTCATCGCTGCCGCCCCTGCTGCTTGAATTTTACGCTTGATCCCTAAGATATTAATACTCTTGATCAATTTGGAGCATGTATATATATAGGTCATCAATGGCGTTGTTGTCTGTTCTTTCACACGTTTCTACTATATTTTTACTGCAAATTCAGCCTTTTGGATTATGATAAGACCTAAGTCTCTAAGATCACGTGGGTCCGATGTTAGGACTTGGGTGTATTAAGGGAAGTGTTGACTAGTTCATATATTTTTGGATAGTAGATATTCTTTTGTATCTTTGTATTTACTTTGTATTTACTTTTCCTTTGATTTGGTTTCCCCTAATTACAGAAACTTCATTGTACATAATTGTATATAATTCAGTTTTCCCTAATCACCAATTAAGGGTGATTTCCTAATCACAATTACATGGTATCAGAGCCATAATTCGATCCTAAACCCTAAGCAACGAAACGGCCGCCGCCTTTCGACATAAGAGACGGACAGACCCTCCTCGCCAGTGCTCCGCTTCTTTCTTCAAGACTCTTCCCCTCCTGAACTCTCTGCAAACGCTTCTCCCTCTCAATCGTTCACCCCGTTCTTCTTCGCTTCAATGGACGCCCAATCCAACGATCCTCTCCCTGTCACCGCGATGATTAATATGGTGGCTGCTATCAAACTCTCCTTGGCTAATTATCTTCCATGACGTCGTCAAATCATGCATATGGCTGAATGCTTTGATTTAATGGGTCTTCTTGACGGTTCTACTATTGCGCCATCACCCACTATCACGACGGATGTCGGCGTTCAATCTGCAAACCCAGCGTACACCACTTGGAAATTGAGGGACAAGAAACTGCTTAGTGTTATGTACACCTCCCTGACGGAGGATGCCGCCTCCGAAGTTATTGATTCAACAACCTCTCGTGATGCATGGGTTACCCTTGAGGCCGTGTATGCCTCAGCCTCTCGACAACATCAGCTTCGCGAGGAATTGCTCTCGCTTCGCCGTGGTGAGTTATCGGTCGATGACTATGGTAAGCGATTTAAATCTTTATGCGATCAATTATCTGCTATTCATTGTCCTGTGAATGAAATCGATAAAAGTCATTGGTTCTTGAGGGGTTTGGGCGTGCAGTTTGCTAACTTTGCAGATACACGGATGGCTTTCACTCATATTCCGTGTTTCCGAGACCTATTTCATCAAGCAAAGCAGTATGACCTCATGATTCGATCGATGGAGGGATCGTCCGCTCCAGCGGCGTTTACTGCTGATCGCACCAACTCGAATCGCGGAGCCTCTCATGGTCGTGGTTCACACTCCGGAAATCATTCAAATTCTGGTCGCAACTCTTCCCAGGGGCAATTCTATAGCCGCGGGTCGTGGTCTAGTCGTTGGGCCTCAACCTTGCCGTGGTTCATTCTCGGTGGACAACAAGTGGAGGCTTGAACAATTCCAACAAATAAAGCGCCAGACATACATTCCCCGTTGCCAGATTTGTCGTGGAGAACATTATGCAGATAAGTGTCCTCAATTTCTTTATGCTCGCCGAGCGATTTCGTCTGCAAATTTGGCTCAGGCATTCTCCTCTTCGTGCAATGTTTCGGACCCTACACCTGACTGGTATCTCGATTCGGGTGCTTCGGCTCATATGACTAATCGTATTCCGCTTGACTCTTATGAGTCATATTCGTAATGGTTCAAAGAATTGTTGGTAATGGAAATTCTTTACATATTTCGCATGTTGGCACTAGAAGATTTACGATGATGTTAAATTGCTCGATGTTTTAGTTGTGCCTCACATAACCAAAAACTCATTATCTATCGATGGCCCGACATCCGATTTTCCAATGGACGCTCATTTTTTTACGATAAATTCTTTTGCAATCCGAGAATCGGGTGACAAAGAACATATTGGCCTTGGTAGATGTGATCGGGTCTATACTTACTTGATCGAGGTGTTCGGCTTTGGTGGCAACGATCAAGTCAAAAGTGTTGAAGGCGAGTTTTGATTTATGGCACTTACGCTTTGGGCATGTCCCATTTTCCATTATTTCGCAGCTTAAATAAATTAGGGCATTTATCATCGCTTACTTCGCTTTTACCAAATCTCGTGTTTGTGAATCTTGTCGGTTAGCAAAAGAGTAAGCGATTATCTTTTCAAATGAATGATAAACGTCTTTACATCCGTCTTGATTTAATTCATCGCGGATTTGTGGGTCCTCGCACCTATTTCCACTAATGATGGTTTTTGTTACTATCTTTTGCTTTTGTGGATGATTATTCGCGTTTTTCTTGGATTTTTCCGCTTCGTGCAAAGTCTCGAATTTTATGATACGTTAGTCCGCTTTCCAAAAGTTTGATCGCAATCAATTCTCTAGTACTATCAAAGTCTTTCAGAGTGATGGAGGTACTGAATTCGTAAATACTAGAGTACGTGACTTTATGCAGCTCCATGGAATTCATCATCGTTTGTCGTGTCCTTATACTCCACGACAAAATGGGATTCGCCGAACGAAAACATCGTCATATTTCCGAGACAGCCTTTCTATGCTTTTTTTTTCACATGCACCAAAGATCTCCGTTCGATGCCTTTGCCACAACAAAGATATATCATTAATCGTTTACCATCTTCCGCTTTATCCGCATATCGCCCTTTGAGCTACTCTATGGTTCACCTCCAAATTATGGAAATTTCAAGCCTTTAGGTTCTTGTCGGGTATTTCCTTTCTTAAGAGATTATCTGAGAAAATAAATTGGCACCGCGCAGTCGTCCATGTATTTTTCTGGGATATAGCAGTTCCTACAAGGGTTTTCGTTGCTTTGATCCAGACCTTTCACGGATCTTTGTTACTCGCCATGCTCAATTTGATGAGCTCTTATTTCCATTTTCACGAGCTCCTTCAACGTCAAAGTTACAGGATCTACAGATTACTAGTTTTCTTGAGGCTTGGTCTTCATTCGAGTGACTCTTCCCTCGACCTTCCCCACACCGTGCCTCCTCCCACGCCTTCATCATTCAGCCACACATGCGTGTTTTACCCGATGACGAAATGGTCCGACCATTGGCCCCGCTTTGCTCCTTTGGTTGAACGGCCCGCCGAGCCCCCCTATCGAACACCCGGACTGCTGAACAGCCTACCTTTGCCTTAACCCGAACCTTTGTGGGTCACTTTGACATCAGCCCTCTCATCCGATGACCACGCGGGCCAAGGCCGGGATCTTCAAGCCCCGTTATCCTGTCAATCTTGCTTACCGCTCTACTCTCTTGCTCTAGTTCTTTCTTTCTCGAGCCTCGTGGCTTCAAGACTGCTGCTAAATCCCCTGAGTGGTTAGCTGCCATGCAGGAGGAAATTGACGCCCTACGATCAAATCAGACTTGGGAGCTAGTTCCTCGACCTCCGGACACGAACATTGTTGGTTCCAAATGGGTATTTCGAACGAAGTTTCATGCAGATGGCTCTGTTGAACGTCATAAGGCTCGGTTAGTTGCTCAGGGTTTCACCCAGATCCCTGGCATTGATTTTCATCATACTTTCGATCATTGTTAAGGCCGCCCTTTGTTAAATGTCGTCTTGGCTCTTTCGGTCCAGCACCACTGGCATCTTCATCAATTGGATGTCAAGAACGCATTTCTCAATGGCAATCTTGACAAGCCGGTTTTCATGTCTCAGCCCCCTGGCTTTGTGGATGCTCGGTTTCCGAATCATGTTTGTCGCCTTAAAAAGGCCATTTACGGACTTCGCCAAGCTCCACTTGCTTGGTTTCAATGTTTCAGCACATATCTATTAAGTTTGGGCTTCTGCCAGAGTCGTTGTGATTCATCTTTGTTCCATCTTTCTCGGGGTAAGTCTGTCATTTTCCTTCTATTATATGTAGACGACATCATTGTTACAGGAAATGACTCTGCCATGCTCCGGAATTTTATTTCTCGTACTCATCGAGAATTTGCCATCAAAGATCTCGGCCGACTCAACTATTTTCTTGACTTGAAGTTTCTTACACTTCGGATGGACTTTTTTTTGGGCAAGCCAAAACGCTCATGACATTTTGGAGCGTCTTTGAAGTTGACTCCAAACCCGGTCGCGACTCCTTAGCGGTTGGAGAGGTGCTTGTTAGTGATGGTTCTTCGCCCGTGATCCCACATTGTTGTGCGGTCTCTTGTTGGTGCTCTTCAATATCTCACTATCACTTTCGCCCCGACTTATCATATCAGAAATCTTGTGAGTCGGGTTCCTCCATTCTCCTACGGATGATCAACTTCTTGGGTCACAAGAGGATTCTTCGTTACGTAAAGGGCACAGTTCATTATGGTCTCTCCTTTCGGAAGCATCCTGAGTATTCAATTGTGGGTTACTCGGATGCCGATCGCTTCGATGTATAGAGACACGCTGTTCAACTTATGGTTACTCCATCTTCCTTGGGGGTAATCTTGTTTCTTGGAGTGCAAAAAGAAAATTCACGGTTGCTCGCTCAAGTTGTGAGTCGAAATCTTAGTGCTATGGCGAATGCTTCAAATTAACTAGTCTGGGTATCTAATCTTCTTCGAGAGCTTGGATGTTGCCTCCTTCTCGCCTGTTTTTGCTTTGTGACAACAAAAGTGCTATCTTTCTCGGTCGAGAATCCTGTTGCTCACAAACCAGGCTAAACACATTGATCTTGATTATCATTTTGTTCGTGAGTTTGGTGTCTTCGGGAAACTTGCTACTCGTTTAGCTCCATCTCATCTTCACCAAGGATATCTTCACAAAGAGCCTCCCTCGACCGGCCTTTGAGCTTCTTCGTTCCAAGCTTTGCGTTTCCTTGCATCCCACGCAACGCTTGAGGGGGGATATTAAGGGAAGTGTTGACTAGTTCATATATTTTTGGATAGTAGATATTCTTTTGTATCTTTGTATTTACTTTGTATTTACTTTTCCTTTGATTTGGTTTCCCCTAATTACGGAAACTTCATTGTACATAATTGTATATAATTCAGTTTTCCCTAATCACCAATTAAGGGTGATTTCCTAATCACAATTACAGGGTGCATAAAGGGCGATTGACTGCTTTCGAGCATACCATCTATATTAATTAAATCGGCTTGGCAAGTGCACAAGAGAGAGACCAATAGAAAGAGGGATGATTTCATGTTTCTGTCGTTTTCATCTAAAGTTAATCTTTTCAACAAAGCTATCCAAGGACTGAAACATTGGCTTTAGAAGCCAGGAACAGCAAGGAGAGGAGTACCGTGAATCCCGATTGAAACAGTACAAGAATTACGAAAGTCGTGTTGGAAAAAAATAGTTGGCGAGTGTAGACGAAAATGACTATACAGACACGGACTAAAATCGAGATAAGAGTTGGACTCTCTTTCCATAAGACGATATTGCCCCATACTCCGGTGTAATACGGTATCATGACAATCGTCCCCAAGATACAACGATTTTAAAGCTTTCTGACCGTTGCACTGCGAATCGAAATTTATCGGTGAACAGACTCAAGTATCCGAAACTTTTTGACTCAACTCTAATGCAGAAACTACAAATCTAAAATGCCATGTATGCATATTGTAGTTAAATTGCATTTTACAACTCTAAAGTTGTAATTAAGATCGATTGAATCGATTATCAAGCGATGAATCCAATGAACAATGTGGGAGTCTTTATATAGATTTCCAAAGTCTTAGGTAATAATTGTGACTCTTCACAATAAACTTGATTTTCCCAAAAGTCGCAACCTTTATAAATAGACAACTATTCGCCAAAAGGAATGAGTCAATTTTCCAAAAAGACACATGGAATAAAGTCTTTTTGTCACAATTTTATTACTATTACCATAATAAATACATCCATAAATGTATTTGTCCACATATTAAATGACATTAATTTCTCATTCACCCAAATTTGATTTTGAGAATTTAAATCCACTAAATTCATTTCCACAAAATGAATTAATAATGTCACTTAATTATTTGATCAAAACCAAAATTTCAAAATCCCCCACATAAATGAAATTAATATATGCAAGCCTAAGAAAGTTCCGACAAACCGCTATTGCATTGAGATAGGTAGCTTGTGGCTTTGAACCTTTCGTAGTGAGATGTCATCGAATTTACTCGCTGCTCAGTGAACACAATATCTTGAACTGGTCAGCTTTTTGTGTAAACCAAGACAATGACATTCACACAATAACGATTCTAATATTGTTCTCACATTGTTGTCCATTTCAGTCGTGGACCATATCTCAGATTCATAAGTGTGTCTTCGAAAGGTCAAGAAATAGCCCCACTTCACACTTATATAGGTGATCTCCTATCAAGAGTACCCTACAATACTCCACCTTTAATGATATATGAATCATTAAAAGCTGTTAAGCTCAACCTTACCACCAATGTTTTTAAACCCGAACCGGTTGTCAAACCGAACAATCAATTAGATCATTGGGTCACTGGTTCAACCGGTTGAACCGTTGTTAAAAAACCGAATGACTCGGATATCATTAATATATAATATATACCGTATATATATTTACACACTTCAGATACCAAGGTCCTGATATACGAAGTCAGGTACTTATTTTTTGGATTTAGTTTATTTAAAAACATGTTTGGGCCTTAAGTACAACAACCTACCATCTCCACCCCAGGTCCCCAGCCTTAAGTATAAACCCTACCCTATAATGGCTTGAGCAAGTCATCGCAGCCGTTCTCCATCATTTCCTACACCGATGCGTCTCTGCTGTTTTTCTGATAGTGATTCTGAAAGTAAGAATGGTAGTTGTACTGTAACATTGGCAATGGAAAGTAGCCGTCATTTCTGTTCTAGCCGTGATTCAGTAACGTAAGAACACACCTTTCTTCCTCTCTTTCTCTCTTTTTTTTTTCACTATAAAACCGGTTTCACCGGTTCTGCGATTCACTGGTTCAACCCGGTTTTCTACCAGTTCGGATTGGTGTAATATAAAACCCCGTTATCTTAATAAACATCTCATCTTTAACCAACTGAGTTTTCATCCGTATGTAATAATCTTTCAATTCATTGCATATATATTTGTTTAGAGGAATTTTTTTTTTTATGACACTACTCCCGCATGTTTTCACTAATGGGTTTGGAGTCTGTGTCAAAATATCTAATTTTACTGATGTGTATCCTTTCAATACGTTTGGATATTTCAAATTCCATTTTAGGAACATATGATTTGTTCATTATGGACCGATAAACACTACTAGTGCTTGAATCTTTACAAGTCATCCCCACACTTCGAGATAATTGTAGGACCACTCTATCATTTCTTCATGATTCACATGATCTTATTTCCTTGTGTGGTGACTTTCCAATAACGTGATTGAACAAATCTATCACTTGTGGAAAACATTACTGGGCACCAATTGCCTTAAGTTTTCCATTTAGCTTCAAGGCTACACCTTTGCTAATAACCTCACATTTGAATGTATCCATGGAGTGATCTCTTTCCCCTACATTCAGATGTATCTGTAGCGAGACTTCATCCCCCACATTCGAGTTGCTTGTCCATCTATAAATATTCACCAAATATTAATTTGGACACAATCTCGAAACAAATTGGAAAATCAAATGTGTTTTGAATTCACCATTAAATTCAAATTTATTTGTTGGACATTAAAATCTGTAATTTTGTTAGAGTCCCAACATATTCGAATTTGAAACTTTGATTTAATAATGATCAAAATGCCAAAATTAAATTAAATTTCACTGGGCTTGTAAAGCCCCACATTTGACTTTACAATAATTCTTCACTGAATTATACGAGTCAACAATTCTTTTGGATTAAATCTAATCCAGAGTTTGGCTCTTAAACAAAATTTTAATGAGGCCTTATTTACAGTTATTTATTCGTGAATAATTCCCAAGCGAATTATATGAGTCTAGATTCACCACATAATTTGCACTCTCAACTACAAATTGTTTGATCCATATCAAAATTTAATTTGATATCCAACCGTTAAGGGATCTAAAATATGGAATAATAATATCTCAAATATTATTAATTAATCCATAAATTGCCTTTGCCACAAAATTCAACTTTGATCAAGTAATCAAGCCAACATTTTGGTAAAGCCGAAATGCAATACCAGAATGCCCAATGAGCAAACTTTTTAGTTCTGGTCAAAGTTAATTGGCCCATTTTAAATTTATAACCAGCAGCCCAAATAATCTTAATTAATTTGGCCTGGGAATTCAATCATCCTTTGATTAAAGCGTAGGCACACGTTTTAACTCTGGCTTTTCTTTTGATTGAATACGATTAATTGGGACTTAGGACGGTCAAACGGCGCAACAGTCAATAACCACGTCTTCTCTCCTCTTGTACCAATTCAATGAATCGGAACCGCCGCTTCCATCAGCAGTTTCGAAGCCATGCGAGGACAATGAAGAGTGGCGCATCACATCACATCTGGATTGCTGCCTTCTCGTTAGCCCGGCGAAACGCGTGCATCGGCGTGTCACGGGCTCACGAAGTCTGCAGCAAAGGAGAGACGCGTTGCACCGCCGGTCCGCCGCCAAAGAACGCCTGCAGTAAGAGGCGCGGTCTCACCGCCGTCTCAAATTACCAGCGGGACTTCTTCCGCAAAAGGGAGGCACGCCCACTCTGACGTGCACGCCCGCCTCTGTCCTTTAAGCCCTTGGTGGGAGACGCGATTTTTAGATTGGCCATTTATGACGGTTATCTAGACCTTCGCTAAAATTGTTGACTTTGACCATTTGACCGTAATCGTCGTAAAAACCGTCGCTATTTGCAAAACTTATACATCCAAAACTTATGACACATATACATCCAATACCAAAACATCAAATAAATAAACATACACATCATGAAATAAATAAACATACACATCATAAACATACGTCCAATTAATACACCAAAAACATGAAATATATATCATCACAAATATATAATTTCATTACATGCTACCAAAATTTCAAACAACGATCACTCAATATCGTATGAATATATGAATCGATTGTAAAGGTACCCGGCCCAATCGTTTTTCCATTTCTCCAAGCCTTTTCTTAGAGTAAGACTTGAGCTCACGTTCATAGACAAACTGCAAACAACGAATCAATCAATATAGTATGAATTTTTATTCAATCAATAATAATTTAAATAAATCGATAAATTGACTTACATTGAGGGGAATGTTCGTTAGAGAAGTGCGAATTATATCTTCAATAAAGCAACACACAAAATGTCCACAATGTTCATTATCTCGCTGCCTCTAACCTCGTTGATTAACAATTATAATCACGATTACAATTATGATTTCTTTCTATTAATTTGATAATTTACTAAATTAAATTTACCTTAATGTTAATCTAGTTCACTTTACTTAACTTAGATCTTGAACCTTGACTCTGAAGGCGACTCCGATACATCGTCATCACACAATTATTATTATAATTAAAAAATAAAAATATATTAAATATGCATAATTTTAAAAGTTAAACAAATCATTATATAAAATATTAAAAATGAACTTACGCTTCCATATATGAAACGAGATCGTATGATTTGAATAAACTCCATCCTCGAAATTTGTCCATAAAATACACACTTAATGTATTCATGGTATGGCGACCAGACCCAATGGTTCCTATATTATATTGAGAATATTAAAATTAACAGCAAATTTAGCATATATATGTGAAAATATTATAAACATGAATACAAATTTTAACAAAATGTTTATCACTCACCCCACATTTGTTGGCCAAAAAATGAGATGTTCGCTCCCAGTTTGATTCAGCATGTGATTAACTAACCCATCCATGGTCTGTTCTCTATCACCCAATATGCAAGACACTTGGGGGAGACGAAGAATACATTCCACTTGCTCGGACATCTCTAGAGAGATATACCTCACCCAAATATCTTTAACCAACATATATACGCTAATTAATATTTAAAAAGAAAATTAAACTATACAAAAAGTGAATATTGAGAATTAGTAAACACATACCTGGGGTAAAGGGCTATGGTGGTTGCACTCAACCACTCGTCATTCAAGACTTTCACAAGACATGTTCCTCATCGACGAATTCTTGAAAAGTATTCGATGAAAGTGAGCAAGCATGGAACCGTGTTGATCTCGAAAAGCATTAGACGATACCATCCGGTGCACCCTAGGACTACACATAATCATCGTGATCTAAGTCTCCAATCATGGGATAACCAAGTCTCGAAAGCGCGATGGAGTCCTCGTTCTCCCTCCTCGACCGCTTTCTACGACACCCCTCGATTTCTCTTTATCCTTTTGTGGTGTCGGCAGATTCTACAATTAATTTGCAATATTATTTAGAACCACAAATAAGATAATGAACTTTAATAACATATATTTTACCCTCATGGTGCTAGAGAACAAGTTGCTCGGCCATTCGATGAAGTGTCCGGATCATTTGTTACCGTGACGGCTTCATCTATTGGTTTTGGCACCGCTGAATCCTCTTGTCCGATTACGGGTACATCGAGTGTGACCCTCACGAAACCAGGAGTGATAGAATGACCATGAATCATTCCATGGGATCTGTGCAACGGTCCTGTGGCCACCAACCGATCGGGATCCTCCAACTAAAGGTAGCAAAAGGTTGGTGGGTCGCTCAATAAGATATTTAGTTAGAAAATTTTAATACACTAGTCTTTAATTAAAACAAATGTGAGACATGCATATCCGATACGAGAGAGCGTTTTGAAGTGCCTCAATAAAGTCGTCCCTAGGGTTAGCCAAAACATAGCATTAGCGACACTATGTTCACAACTTGCTCCACTCGACGACATTCTGTGGCTCGTTCTTCTCTCGGACCTCAAACCTTCCACATCTTTAGACAACTTGGCAACTTGTTCCGTTAGTATACCCACCATATTCATGGCTTGAAGACTAGGTGCCATCGCTAACGATGTCTTAACACGCCATATCCGACACTCAGAAATGGTCGATGCTCCCCGACGACCTATAGCCCGTCAAAAATGATCATCGTACGATAATGCGGAAGTCGTCGGGCGTCATGGTCCGAGATAGATAGCGCTCTCCGAATCACAAAAAACAAAAGATTATTATTTAATTATTTATTTATAAATAATAGTTTGTAATTGAAAGATAAATTAATTGATAGATTACCCCTTCTTCGATGATCTTACACGTAATTTGGGATCGTGAATATTCCCATCTCGACCCTTTACGGTAGTCCGAAATAAGTCGAAACGGGTAACAATAGGCTCACTCTCTCCAAATTTTTCTTTTCTTTCTTCTTTCTACGATAGTGATGAACGTGTCCCTTTATTAGATATATTAAAAGTGAATATATAAAAAAAATTAAAAGTTAGGATTTTGATCTCACCATATTTTCTCTTATTCGTGCATAACCTTTGTTCGATCCACGATATCGCGCCTCCATCGACTTGGCTTGATCGCGATTTTTATTACTCGATTCTACAAGATGATAGAAATATGATAAACACTTGAAAAACTTAGGGCATTCAAATTGAGGAAATGACATTGATCAATTTTACACGAAATCATCCTCCATAGCTCGCTTTCACAAACTCCTCCCAGTATGGAGCCACCATAGGGCTATTCTGATACGCCGGAGGCGGACTAGCCGAGTAAAGACCAGTTTCCGGATCTCGTGTGTTACTTCTCAACCAAGTCCAAAAATTCTTGGCCATTACTCCAGCTTGCGACAATATTTTGCTTTTTTTTTTTACGTGGTCAAGACCTCCGAATGTGGTCTATACGCATATAACATAACAATTTAGTAAATTTAAGGGTCATACTACAACTTTCAATAAATATATAATTAACATACCGTAAGTTTGTCCCATAATCTTTCCTTCAAAGGAGTCAGTTTGAAATTCTACCAAATCCTTGGTCGGCAAAGACTATAGGGATCACGCTCCCCGATTGCGGCTCCAATGTAGAAGGACAACGACTCACTCTCTTTTCCTATTGCCTGTCCAAACTCATTTAACGATAACTGCAATAACATAGTATTTAATTAGTTTCAACGATCAATCAATATATTTATCGATTTCAAACTGTTTAATTGTAATAAAATTACCTGAAGTGTTTTCCCCTTGCTACGAGCTCTCTTAATAGATGACATGGTGACTATACCCCGAGTGCGCTTCTCCCCGAGTCTGCTTAGTGGTGGTGGGAGCATCGATGTCACACTCTCAAGTCATCGAGGATGTTGTCGATCATATGCACCATGATCATATGCGCCATGATCTCCATCAGAATATCCATCATCACCTACATCATCTCCGGGATATGGCAAACGAGACATGATCCTGTAAAACAGAAGAAACAACATTTAATAAACAAAAAATAAAATATTCAAAACTATGCTTAAATCCTCACACAAGCATATTATCAAACACCTTGAGTGCATCAATTGTTCATATCTAAATTAGCATAAAAAATCAAGCCAAGCCACACAATATATATTCATCTCTAACAAGTTGTTCATCTCTAACACTAACAACATTAATCCTAATAAATTAACACTAATTTATGTTTAAATCCTCACACAAGCATATTATCAAACACCTTGAGTGCATCAAACATCAATATATATACAACAATATACATACACCAATACATACAACATGATATATATACACCAATATACATGATATACATATATACACCAATATACATACACCATACATACAATTAAACAAAGCCACTAACAACAATTAAACAAAGCCACACAATATATATATATATATATATATATATATATATATATAAACAATTAACAATATATAAACCAAGCATCAATTGTTCATCTAACAACAATTAATCATAACAAATTAGCTAATTAATCAAACCAAACACAATTATATAAACATTTAATCCTAATATATATATACATACTAACATATATATACATATACACAATATTAATTCAATATATATATATACTAACATATATATACATACAGAAAATAAAAATTACCTATGGAAGGAGAAAGCTAGGCGGCGGCGGTAGGGGAGCTTGGCAACAAGGCGCGACGGCCATGGGGGTAGTGAGGACGCTTGGATGGTTCGATTTGGGGGAGAGGGAGGAGGAGGCTAGGGTTTCTGGTTCGCGATTTGGAGCTAATGGGAAGGCGACGGCGGAGGTGGAAGGGGAGAACGCGCGGCGGAGTTCGATTTAGGGTAGAGGAAGGAGGCCGGGCTTCGATATATATATCAGCTGCAGGTTTAATTCACGATTTGGGGAAAATTTCCTTTGGTTCGCGATTTGGGTGTATATATATTAATTATCCGACCTCTTGACAAATGATTCGAACCGTTGTCCAAACTATGCCTTGGACAAATGGTTCAAAAACCGCTGTCTAAAAACATTTGCACAAATGATTCTAAACCGCTTTCTAAAAATTTGTACTTGGACAAATGGTTTTGAACCGTCTATTTTTTTTTTTTTTTTAATTAAAACCGCTCTCCAAGTCAGTAGCTTGAGAAATTGCTTTGAAAAAGGGTTGTCCAAGTGCAGCTGTGCAAGCTTAAATGTGTAGTAGTGGTGCTTGAATTTAATTATCAGGTTTGGAACTATTTACCTTCCAATTCTTGGTGATGATCTCATCTTCAGGGTATCCTAATTAATAATTTGTTGCAAGTTTTAATTTCAGAAACGCTTTCTTGGTGATGATCTCATTTGCTCAGCGTCTACTTAAATAAGGTCTTTTGTGGCAATTTAAGGTCCCATTAATACACTATTATATAACATTATTGAAACATATGGCTGAATATCGACATGAATTCCTTATTCCATGTATCTTCTATTTTATTCTCCAAGATTTTTGCATGTGTCCAACTTACTAAGTAGTTCAAATTGGACATTAAGAAATCCAAAGAGTTGAATTTGCATGCATCTGCAGATGTATATAACTCGGCAAAGAGTGGAATTTCCATCCGCAGGTATAACACGTGTAGTCTAGAGTATTTAAAATCATACAAATTAATGATGCATAAAACGAAAAACCAAGATATTCTATATGTGGGAACATCCAAGTCATGTCAGTCAAAATATTCAAGACACAAAACAACATAGTATTGCTAAATGTTAACCCTGTTCCAAATTGTATTGTGTCATTTAAATGGAATGATACTTACGTCAAGGAAAAATATGAGATTTGCAAGTAACATGAATACAAGAGAAAGAATTTCTAGATCGATCGAGTGAATCTTAATTAAACTTAAGTCTTGTGTACATATTTATAAGGAAAATTTCCTCATCTTTGCTATGCTCAAATTTCATGATTAGTTCATTCATCTTGTTCTCTATATGTATAGAATAATGATATGGAATGCGATGTATAAAACAGTACTTGTACACTATAGCATGATACTAATTAATGCAGGTATTGGGCTGCATAAGAAACCCACCATATGATTTCATGTAGTTAGCAATTATTATTTTTTCCTTTTTGATAATTAATTTACCAATTAATGAATTGGCAAATAAATATAATTAGGCTGTCAACTTACGTGGTTGTGTGGCAAATATCGTGATCGACTAGGAATCTTCTCTTCGTAATTCAGAATATCATGAACAGTAAGCAGGATATAAATTGTTAGTTCAAACAATATACTATATGCAGGTAAAGGTTTTGGGTTGGGAACTAAATAAACAAATTAATTTCATATCTTTTTATAAGTTCGAACTTTTAGATAAGACAAAATTCTTTTATGGTATCAGTGTCTTCAAGCTTACGCTCACATCTTGGGTATGATTCCCGTTGTTGAAAGCACACCTATCCATATTCTCTTTATAATGTTGAAGTAAGAGAATTCAAATTTACACAAGTGAGGAAGAGTATTAGGGAAATTAAATAAACGAATTATTTACATACCTCTCTACAAGTTCGACTTTTTAGATGAGACATAATTATTTTAATTATTCTCATACATGTACTGTTGTATTGATGTTGCTAATTAAACATAACATGCACGCGTTCGAATTCCATTAACAAAATCTGGCAGAAAATTTATAGAATTTTATGGCCATATATATATATATATATGATATATGTCCAAGTTTCATGACTTGAACAATCAAGAAAAGGTGGTGCAAAGAACCCTTAGTTTGAACACAGTTAATGAATGATGAATGGAAACACACAACATACAATGAATGTTAAAAGACTAAATCCAGTCTGGTAAAAATGATAGAACAATTAAAACATTAATTCTCAATATATATATATATATATATATATATATATATATATATATAACTAGTAGAATATTAGTAATTCCGCTATTTTAGTAGAATATTAGTAATTCCGCTATTTTGGTGGGAACACACGCACTTACCTCTGTTAAAAATTAATAGAATATTAGTTTGGGACCAAAAGTCTTAAAACCAATTTTTTGATATGAGAATATTAACATGTGACCAAAAAGTCATAATTTTCCCGAGTTCTACTCTTTCCGAAATTTACAAAAAATTGTACAAAAGAAATATAGATATATAGATCGAAGTCGAACATATATTAACTGTCAAAATAGAAAATGCATAGAATTCTTTTTATATTACAATCGTTTTATTTCATTAAAACCAACGAACAAAAAGCAGCCTGAATTAAAAAAAAAAATTAAAGTAAAAAAAGTCGAAGGAATATATACAAAATCGAAAAGGGCAGCTTGATTACTAGAAGGATTTTTTGTTAACGCGGTTCTTGATTACAGGTTTCGGAAGACCGTAAACATCTGTGAGCATTCGAGTCTTCATTTTCCGGCGAGGGAGAACCTCCACCTCAAAATCGACGTCGTCGGAGGATATTTCATCACGTGTATCGCCGACGCTTTCATCTCCGCCGTGCTCAGCCGCCGAATCGCCGCTGAGTTGGATGAGTTGCACAGACACTTCCATTTCGAGCTGGGTGAGTCCGGCAGATTCCATCTGGGTTTTCCCGATGCTTCTCGACGGTGCAGATTTCTCCATTGATTTATTTTGTTTATTTGATTGATAAGTTGATATTGCTAATCAGAACAAGGATTTTCTGAGGCCCCCCCGGGGGAATTGGTGTTTTAATATTTATATATGCAAAAAATTTAAATAAGACAAGTCTCATATATTAGATAGGTACAATGTAGAATAAATTAATACTCTTTTTTCATTTACATTATATCTATTTCATTATGAGATCGTTTCACATAAGTGTACCTCTTTATTAATATATAATGTTAAATTCCGAAATAGGGCTTTACAATTAAAATTATTTTGTGTACATATTTTTTAAAGAGGGGAAAAGAGTAATTTCATTGTGGATTTCTCTATAAATATAATAATTTTAAAATATCGTTGACTTCATCTAGTCGTAGATTTTTCGATTTCATTTACGCTTTCGAACCATCAATTGTAAAGCTTCCTGATTTTATTATGACTTTTGGATCGTTAATTCCGAGATGATTTTCCCCCTTTTAATATGTAATGAATTAATACATATAACTTGTACTATCTCCGTCCCAAAGTGGTTTTTGATTGAGTGTATTGTAATTCTACATATGTTATTATTAAAATAAATAATTTTTTTGAGTAAAAGTAATGACATGAGATGTAATTTTAAAATGTTGTAACGAGTAATTTTTTAAAAGGGGTAAATAACTTTGAGACGGAGGGAGCAGAGACGAATGGAGTATGATCAAAGGGTATGCAAGTGCATACCCTCTTCTCCCAACATATTACTACTTAAATTATATTATTTAGTTAGTTTAAAGAGTTGTATGAGCATAAACATGTGTATATATTATTTATCAGGCACACTTACATGACACTGTCTCACGGTGAGACGGGACATAAGTTGGACATTGATGCTTTAACATTTTGAGAGGGGTGCATGTAATTTGTGTTAAGTTGTACCTCGTCTCATGCATGAGATCGTCTCATATGAGTTTTTGTCATTATTTATTTTAGATTATGAATCAAATATGTTAATAAATTGTGAAAATTTTATATCGGATAATGTCGTAGTCGAAATACCAGGCCATCTCATTTTTCTTCTTCCGACAAATTAAAATTTCTTACACAGTTGAATTCTATCTTGTTTAGTTTTAAAGAGTAGATTTATTGTATATATCTTAAAGATGAGCTTGAAATTTTTCTAGAATTTTTGTTTATGATAAGAGAAGAAACAATAGATCTCAGGGCTTGAAAAATATTGGGAAAATTAATCTCCATGGAACTTAATTAGATAAATAAGTATAAAATATACAGTCTTATATATTTGCTTATAATTAAAGATAGTTTTCATCATCTTGTGGCAACTACAAATACAGAAGAATATTATCATTAACAACTAGTTATTTGGAGAACAAGCTAGAAATAAAAATAATTTTTGAATGATTGCTTAGGTACTAACATAAAGAAATATATTTTTAAAAATAAATAATAATGACATTTTGAACCATATTCAAAGTATGAGAACTCGTCAAGAATAATTATAATATTTTGTTAAATTAAAAAAAAATTTGTTTGTAATTCTTAATATTCTATGTTTTCAAGTTATGGATGGTGTATATTTTATTTACGTTACTATACTTTTTTAAAAAAAATCTTTTTATTTAAATAACATGATTTTGAATTTTTTTAGTGTTTCAACTTTCAATAATTGTGCATACCTTATTTAAATTTTCTGTATCCGTCACTGGGAAGGAGTAATTATATCATATTGTCAAAAAAGACAAAGTCTAGTATGAAAATTTTCATACATGAAATAACTTTAATTTACAATCAAATTCTGCAATTGGTGAAGGTAAGACAAAATTGAGTGGTTCATGGTTCACTCGGCCCAAGTGATTCATGGTACACCCGGCCCGAATAGGTCATAATTTAGGGTTCATTATTTAGTGTTTAGGGTGTAGATGATTGATTTAGGGCAATTTTATAGATTTTTATACATGAAAATTTTCACACTAGACATACTCGTCAAAAAAATTGTGCGAGACATTAACCAACAACTACTAGTCATTGCCATAATCGTCTCTTGCTCATTAGTATAGATTTTGATAAATACCGCTTATCTATCGAAAAATTGAAAAGTAATAACCGTCCCAACATTACTTGAACATTTGTCTTATTTGAATGTCCCAACATTACTTGAACACTCTCAACATGGAAACAAATATAATATTAATACACTCACAACACCTTTATTTTATTCCACTATAACACATTAAAACCCACTTTTACTTGATTTATGCGTCATTTCCAAAGGTTTCAAGTCATCTTGGGACGGAGGGAGTAATGTATTAGTAAAAAATCATATATCACTTTTGAACAAAAAAAATTATCACTTTTCAATTACAATTTTATTATCTTTTGAAAAAAAGTGATATACATTTACGTAGTTTGCCCTCATATTTCACTGGACTAACACAAACATAAAGTTAAAAAAAAAAAGGATTATTATTCTTGATAATTATTTACCAAAATACACGTAATATCGCCATAAAATTGTATCCAACAGATGATTTACGTAAAGTAATAATTTTTCTTTATTGAACAAATAATGACTCAAACATATGATTTCACGACATAGGTAGTAATGCTCTTACCACTTGAACTATTCTACTTCATTCAATTATTCTTATAATAATGAATCATTTTTCCTATAGAATAATGAATCATTTTTCCATTTTATAATATATAGAATTCCAAACATTTATTTCCTTTGAATTATTTCCCAACCATCGACTAGAAGCAAGCAAGAATCCCATCCAGGGGAGAGAGAGGAGTAAATCATGTTCAAGGAAGTGGTGATAAGAGATTTCATGCAACAAGTCCTCCATAGACATAAAAGCTTCAAGACAAAAATTCATATAAAACAATTTCATGTATAAAATGAGATACAAACTAACATAAATCAACACTCATTCCTTTTTTGTAAAGGGTTGGTCAGTACCTTTTTGTACTCCAATTTTTACTATAAAAATTTTTCTTTTGCACGATAAAAAATATAAAAATAAAAAATCATTGTGCGAGATCTTTAAACGAGGAAATTCAACGATAGAACAAGAGCGAGCCAAAGAGAAAAAAGATCTCTTCAAAAAAATATTCAAACCCGAAACTGGCTGGAGGAACGGATCCTTTCTTCGTCACAAGTGTGCTTGGAATCTAAGTTTTTGAGCTATAATGCCGGAGCCCAACACTCATTACTTTCAAAATATTAAAATGTCATGTCCAAATTACGCTCCGTCTTATCATGAGACCGTCTCACACAATTGTGTCTCAAGATTTAATTAAAAATCATCAGTTTCCAATTACAGTTAGGTGGTGTTTGGAAAGAAATGTTGGTGAATGAGATGGATATGGAGATTGAAAAAGGTGGATGAAGGTAATCCAGTGAATTTTTTTATTTATTTTTTGACGGAAAAGAGAAATTGTAATACTCAAGAAATGGTAGGCTCACGCCTTACGTCGTTGACCACGAGGCCAAAGCAACAAGCAGGAATCTCACTAAGCCAAAGTTTCTCAAAATTAACAAAGGGGCCAAAATGAGATAAAGTATGAGCTACCTTGTTAGCATCCCTCCTCACAAAATTATAGCTCACACTACCAAAAAAAGAACCCCAAATGCACAATATCCTGCACAACCACCATAGTGTAAGCTTCCACCTCAATCTCACCATTAATTGCCAAAATAAGGTTCTTGGAGTCGGATTCAAGAATAATATTACTAGCACCTTTCTTCCACAGCTGCAACATACCAAAACGAAGTGCCAAAGCTTCAATCAATATACTACTACTTGCATCAGCAATACATCGCAACACCCCAGCGAGACTCACCCCCCCCATTGTCGTCCCGAACCACAAACCCGAGCTCAACTGACATGTCCTTGAAGACCGCCGCGTCCGAATTAAGCTTGAGAAAACCCGGGGGTGGCCGTTTCCAGAAGACAGCAGACACATCCTTAGGGCGGACCTATTTCCAGAGGTCCTCCTTCGCGCTGCACTCAGTCGCAAGGCGGATAGATCGGTCCTGAATTTGGGTAGGGTCAGGCTGCTGCTGATTGAAATGGAGACAATTACGAGCTTTCCAAATGTGCCATGTGATAGTTGCGAAGACGGTGATGCCATAGTCGGGAAGGCTGTGAAGAAGGTCCCACAAAACAGTTTTGAACCTGCGCGGATGGTGAGAATCATGGCCGATGCGCAGGGGGCTTCTCCCCCAAGTATGTATAGCGATCGGGCACCTGAAGAAGACATGGGACATTGATTCATCCTCCTGCCCGCAGGCTTTGCAGACCAGGTTCATTTGGATTCCACGAACATAGAGGGCAGTAAGCGTGGGAAGCGCCTCGTTACAAGCTCGCCACAGGAAATGCTGGATTTTGGGGGGGGGGGCATTGCATCGCCACAATCTCTTCCTCTTGTTGGGGAATGATTTGCACAGATCTATTCGGGGTGAATATTTAAATACAAATTTAATTCATTAATTATTACTAGCATGAATTAATCCTATATTAATTCAAATAATAATTGCAACAACATATCATGCATATAAAATACCACGTAAAACCTACGCATGCGGAATCTACGGGTTTACGTGAACGTAACTCTCGGGATGGCAGTGACTTCGGTCGGACGGACTAACCAAAAGGACGTCCCAAGTATTCCCTTAGCCCTTGCTCAACTATCCGGTGGAAGGACACTTGTCGAACAATTAACAAAAGGAAAAAAATAAACTTTGTTGCACCACCTTTGTGGATTTGCTAATATTTCCAGCACATGGAATTGTACTTGGGAATGAACTAATCATCCCCTATTTATAGGAGGGAGATGGTCGAATTTTTCAGTAGAAAATCAATGTGGGAAAAGACTTTTCTTGATCACCAAGAAATCTTGAATATATCTCCTATATTCTTTTTCCCATAATTAAAATATTCCACAAAATTCCACCTCCTCTATAATATGGTATTATTTTTGAAAAATACAGTGTGCAAGAATCCAAGATTTGGATCTTCTTGAATTTATTAGATATTCTTGTATTTCAATAAATACATATCTTCCATAATATCTTTTCAAGAAAATCAAGAAAATCTTTCTTGCCCTCTATTTTCAAAAATTTCGAAATATCACTATGAATAACCAAGTGAGAGATTTCTTGAGTTTAATGAGATAATCTTGTATTCCAAGAATACATATCTTCATTCCATAACAAAATTCAAAGAAAATCTTTCTCCCTCTTTTATCCATAATTTTCGAAAATTTAGAGGAAAAATAAGCAACAATATTTATTTTATTTTAATCACCTTTTTTCAGCTTAATGGACTATTTGTTGGGCTACTCAGGGGGCCTTTAGGAGAATTAAGATTGGACCTTCTAATGGATCTTGAATATCTAATATTGAGCCACAATATAATTCAAGCCCATAAATATTAATTAATCCCACTACATAATTAATATTGCCTTATCCATCTTAACCCATATTACAGTCAATATGGCTCCCGGTCATTATTTCCCGTGTTTAAGATTATCTAGCCCATTAATTAATTCAAGCCACTGAAATAGTTTTCCTTTAAGTAATATATTTCGTCCTTGGTCAAGGAACGGTTCAACATTATTATCCATACCGGAAACAAATTTCACTTGCAAGATTTGGTATGATAAAGCTTATGAACCTCCCCCAAGGGGCAAATCAAACAAGCGTGCTTGCACACGATTCTTCGTATTAAATCTTAGCAATCACATATGACCAATAATATTGCCCAAGATAAAAAGTATTGAATCTCTCTTTGATTCGCTACCCATGATAAGTCAAAGCAATAGTTAACAATCCCACGTGATCCTATTTAAGGGACGAAGGTTAAGAAACAACGAACCACTGAGGTCTAATTCTTCCTTGTTCGGGCTCAAGAATTTATCCTCCCCAGAGGTCCTATTCAAATGTCGATCATGCATGCACTAGTGTAATCTCTTGGTCAAGACAAACCAATCTGAGCCTTACACCTCAACCTTTCGTGATGGGTTGTTCATTCCCATCTAGGTCGTGAATGGCGTACTTTTATTTACAAGGGACTGTTAATTTAATCTTCTGTGATCTGGTATCACTAAATTAACTACAATGTAACATGTACGAATTATTGAACAGTTATGCAGTAAATATATGTAACATTCAATCATATTTAAAGCATCGATAAACAATTTATTTCAAAGAAATAAGTCCGAAATTCGGTTTAGATTATACAAAGTAAAAGCATACTTTCCAGTATAATCCCAACAATCTCCCACTTATACTCAAAGTCTGCTTTTAAGTATACTACAACATGTCTCGTGTAGTCTGTGACATCTAATGTCACCAACACGAACCTAATAATTTCTCCCACTTATACTCAAAGCAGATTGGCAACGGTCTTGACACCCATTCCACTCACATGTCTCTCGAATGTATTCGTGAGGCGTACGCTTTGAATGGATCTCGCTTAGGGTCGTCCTCGACGCTATCTTTGCCACATCTATATCTCCTCTTTTAACGATTTCTCGTATAAGATGTCTTTCCTTTAATGTGTTTGTTTGACTCGTGGACTCTTGGTTCTCTTGAATTTGCAACTACCCCTAACAGATATTGCTAGACAAATTCAGAACACCATCCAAGTCCACTAAGAAGATCTAGAGCCCAATCGGTTCTTTCACTACTTCTCAAGCAGCTACTTACCCGACTTCCATGGTTGAGTCAGTGATGCATTTACTTTCACACTCGTCCCATTTGATGGCTACACTTTCCAAATGGAAACACACTAACCGAGGCGGATAATTTCGAATCTAAATCGATTGGAAATCCGAATCCGTGGTAAATGATGGGATTGGAGTATCTCGATCGATAAATCAACATTCTATCCCGAGTTCTTTTCAGACACTTCAGAATGTTTTTAACTGTCGTCCAATGCGCTTTCCCTGGGTTACTTTGATATTTTGCTACCATGCCTACGGCAAAGCAGATATCCGGTCTCGTACACAACATTGCATACATAAGGTTTCCGACAGCCGAAGCACAAGGAATACCTTTCATGTCATCTATCTTCTTTTGCGTCTTTGGGGACATTTTCTTGGATAGATGGATTCCAAATCTGAAAGGTACGAATCATTTCTTGGAATCTTGCATGCTGAAGAGTTTCAAGACAGTGTCTATGTATGAAACTTGCGATAACCCGATCATCATTTTCTTGCGATCTCGAGTGATCTTGATCCCAAGGATGTGTCCGGCTTTCCCTAAGTCTTTCATATCAAACTGTTTTGAAAAGCCATGCCCTTACGTCTGACCACACCTTCACATCATTCCCGATGATCACAATGTCATCTACGTATAGTACTAAGAATACCAATGCAGTTCCGACACGCTTTTTATACACACAACTTTCGAACTCGTTTTGATCAAACCCATAAGACTTTATTACATGATCAAAACTTTGGTTCCAAGCTCTGGATGCCTGCTTGAGTCCGTAAATGGACTTATTGAGCTTACAAACTTGGTGTTCTTGGCCTGTTTCAATGAAGTCTTGGGGTTGTTGCATATGGATCTCTTCATCAAGACTTCCGTTAAGGAAAGCTGTCTTGACATCCATTTGCCTGATTTCAAAGTCGAAATGCGCAGCAATCGATAAGAGAATACGGGTGGACTTAAGCATGGCTACGGGCGAAAAAGTTTCCTCATAATCGATCCCTTCTTTTCTCGAGTGTAACCTTTTCGCCACTAGTCTTGCTTTTAAAGGTTTCAACCTTCCCGTCCCGTCCCTCTTTTTCCTCTTATATACCCACTTGCATCTAATGGGTTTGACCCCATTAAGTGGTTTGACTAGCTCCCACATTCTATTATGAAACATAGAACCCATTTTGGCTTTCATTGCTGTTTGCCAAGAACCTGCATCCTTATCTTGGAGTGCCTCGTCATATATCCATGGGTCTCGATTCGCCTTGTCCCGAATCAAGTCCGAGGACTCTCCTATTCCCATGAATCTCTCGGAGTCGCTCTAACAACCCTCCCACTATGACGAGGTTGCCAGAAAGCGTATCGATTGGTATATCATCTAAATGCATTTGGCATTGAGGTTTGCCCTCTAAGCTCATTTAAGGTAATCTCACTTCGGGTTTTCTTTGGTTCATATAGTCTTCTTCCAAAAATCTAAAATGGGTGTTGATAACCACCTTTTGATCTTCGGGACTATAGAACATACACCCTTTTGTTCCCTCGGGGTATCCTACAAACAACCTTAATTTTAATCGAGGATCAAACTTGCTTCTTTCCTTGTCCAACACGTAGGCCGGACACCCCCAAATTCTCATGTGTCTCATACTAGGCTTGAGCCCGGTCCACAATTCTTTCGGAGTTTTGGGAACCGATTTGGATAGCACCAAGTTCGTAATGTAAGTCCCCGTTTCCAAGGTATGACCCCGTAATCGACTTTCGGGAAGATCCGCATAACTCATCATTGATCTAACCATTTCCAAAAGAATTATGTTGCTTCGCTCTTGCAACCCCGCTTTTGTTGAGGGGTTCCGTGCGATGAAATGATACAATCACTTCATCAGATAAGCAGTTCAAAAAACTCATCGCTGAGGTATTCGCCTCCACGATCAGATCGTAGAGACTTGATACATTTTTCCCTATGATTCTCTGTTTGAGCCTTAAATTCTTAGAATTTTTCAAAGGTCTAATATTCATGCTTCATAAGGAAAATGTACCTTGAGTAATCATCAATAAAATTACTCATAACCTCCTCTTGCTTGGTTGACATTGACTACATACATCCGTGTGAACGATCTCTAACACTTCTTTGGCCCTATTCCCTTGGCTCCAAATGCCCTCTTGGTCATATTACCCTCCAAACATGATTCGCGGGTTGGAATCGATTCAACTTGGAGACGCCTCCAAAGAACCATCTTTTACCAACCTTTGGATCCTCTTTTGGATTTATATGACCCAATCTTAGATACC
Source organism: Stenogyne calaminthoides (assembly GCA_037126765.1). NCBI lineage: Eukaryota > Viridiplantae > Streptophyta > Magnoliopsida > Lamiales > Lamiaceae > Stenogyne > Stenogyne calaminthoides. The sequence continues at coordinate 17,490,274 of JBBCBC010000001.1, forward strand.
AAAGAAGTATTTCGTTCATGCTTTCTTTTTGTCGGAAATAGTTGATGTGTTATAGGATGCATTTCGTGAGTGGTGTGCACAGTTAATTGTATAGAAATTTTTCATCAATGTCCCGTAATAGATACACTCATCATCTCATTCTTATTAGAAGAAACTTAGTGTCCTTTAATCGAATTTTAGAAACCGAAAGTGAATTCTTTCTAAAAAACTCGGGAACATAAAGATAATCTCAAAAAAAAACTTTATCTTCAAAAGATAGGTGCACTTCTCCCATCGCTTTAATCGCTACTCTCATGTAGCATTGCAATGTCTGCTACTTTATGTAGTATTACAATAATCGTTACTATCGTAGCATTGCAATATCCGCCACTTACGTAGCATTGCAATGTCTTCTACTTTAAATAACGTTGCCCGAAATGATGAGGATCTCACTCCCACTAAGTTGCCGATCATTTAGAACCCGTGAAGCCAACATGATTAGTGGATCTCGTGATCAACCACCCACGAATGAGAAGTATCGCCGCTAAATGTGTTTCAACAACTAGTGCGTGAGAATTACCTTTTCTTTTCCGTCCCCTTTTGGGGTTGGAACAGTAAAACCTCCATTTTCCTTTCTTACCGCATCTTAAGCACTTCCTCTTTGGATTTTCCTTGACACAACAAGCATTCCTCATCTTACCATTACCCTTGGCAACAGTTGAGTTTTATTGCTTATGGCCTTTGGTCCTCTTCTTTATCTTGCCTACCCTTGGCCTAGAAGATGAAGACGGACCACTTGCCGTCAAAGCTTGAGTTTGGTCCTCATCATCATTTCGCCGAGACCAAAAGCTTGCAACAAATTAGCTAGCTAGGCCAAAATGCTCAAAAACCTTTTGGGCGAGAGTGAAGTATTAAATTCATCCGAGTCTCCAGATCATAACTGCGACTCGAAATCCCAAGTTTGTTCAGATGGGCCATCTATTTTGAGGACGTAATCCCTTACGGGTTTGCCCTCCACTTTTTCAAATAAATTTACACATCTCTCGCAAGGTGATCTGACGAGTCCCGCATGTTTTGACTCGTCAGTTGGCTCATCTGATTTTTGATGTGTCAAGAATCCACTTGTGCTTTTGTGCAGTTAGGATAATCTTTCGTTTCCAATCAATATAGTTTCCATACATATTGTATTGACTTTAAGTATAATAACAGTGGATTAAAAGGTAACGACATGCTGAACTGAAATAAACAACTATATGCAATAGCACAAGTATATCACAAGGTTTGATCACATGCTTCATATTAAAATCTCAAAAAAATATGAACATGCATCAGCCAACATCTCAAAACAGTTTAAATAAGCCACGTTGGGTGGGTCATTATTTAAACACATTCAAGAAGGTTACAAACAAGAACAGTTACAAACCTTTAATATCCAGATTAATAGTTGGCTCCCCCTTGACCAATATAAAATTAACAGGGACTTCGGGGAAGTATATGCATATCAATTTTATACCTAAGTAATATCCATGATTAAATACAGGATTATTATTTCACTTTGATCGAGCCTCGTTGGGAGGGTCATCGTCGCCACTAGTAATAACCCACAATCATCCGTTTGGAATTCATTCATGTGAAACCTATCTTTTGACCGTCCCGTTGGGGGAATTTCTCCAAAAGAATTCACAAATAAATAAATCATGGAGGTCAAAATTAATTCAATTTTATTATCCTGAATAAAATTGTCAATTAATTATTTAAACATACTTAGTAATTTTGAAGGTGAGATTTTTCCATTTGGCAACCCTCATGCAAACACATTTAAACAAATTAAATAAAGCATAAGATAGCACAAAAAAATCAAGCAAAACACAAAAATAAACATATTGGGCACAAATTATCCAATTGTCATGGTTTGATTTTTCTTGACTTGATCTTGAAGAAACACGCCTCTCAATTTCTCCCACTGCTCATCTCGAAAAAATACTTTGTCTCGAACGCCACGCCACGGCTTCGCGGCCGGGATACACGCGCGATCCGGCCGGCCACTGCCCAGATGACTCTCAGACCGCCTCGGCTGGCTTCGCCCCACTTGATCCTTCAACGCCTTCGGCGATGATCGGCGGCAGCATCAGCAGATCTCAAGAAAGGCCGGCCAGATCTCAAGAGTAACCAGCGTCCGTAGCAAGGCCTTCGCCTCTCCTCGCCCGCTCAAGATTTGCCTTACGCAGATCATACCCTTTGCCGTGTGCATCCCCGTCCGCTCGGCACCGGCGAGACCACCCCGGCAGCTTGGCCTTCTCCTCGCTAAGGCTCGGCCGCCTGGACTCGCCCCTGCCGCCCATACGTGCCATAATACATACCACTTCCTCGCTTATTACGGATTTAATCCCTTAATTCTTTCGTCTTCGCTTCGATCCGGTTACAATTTATTTACAAAAAATAAATAAACCTAGATCTAGACTAGTCTATTACATTGATCATATCAAACAAATCCTAGTCTACTCGTGGATTTTCTCACGAGGCAAAACAAATCCGAACGAATCGAATTAAAAAACCACAGTTTATATGCATGCAAAAATAAACATTAAAATCCATGACAATTGGATAACTGCAAAACAGATCTAACAGTTCTACTATCCAATTTCAAATTTAATGTCCACGAATTAAATTACAATTTAAAAAATTCAGAGCCCGAAACCGTGTCTCTGATACCAATTGTTGGGGAATGATTTGCACAGATCTATTCGGGGTGAATATTTAAATACAAATTTAATTCATTAATTATTACTAGCATGAATTAATCCTATATTAATTCAAATAATAATTGCAACAACATATCATGCATATAAAAAGCCACGTAAAACCTACGCATGCGGAATCTACGGGTTTACGTGAACGTACCTCTCGCGATGACAGTGACTTCGGTCGGACGGACTAACCAAAAGGACTTCCCAAGTATTCCCTTAGCCCTTGCTCAACTATCCGGTGGAAGGACACTTGTCGAACAATTAACAAAAGGAAAAAAATAAACTTTGTTGAACGGATTTGCTAATATTTCCAGCACATGGAATTGTACTTGGGAATGAACTAATCATCCCCTATTTATAAGAGGGAGATGGTCGAATTTTTCAGTAGAAAATCAATGTGGGAAAAGACTTTTCTTGATCACCAAGAAATCTTGAATATATCTCCTATATTCTTTTTCCCATAATTAAAATATTCCACAAAATTCCACCTCCTCTATAATATGGTATTATTTTCGAAAAATACAGTGTGCAATAATCCAAGATTTGGATCTTCTTGAATTTATGAGATATTCTTGTATTTCAAGAAATACATATCTTCCATAATATCTTTTCAAGAAAATCAAGAAAATCTTTCTTGCCCTCTATTTTCAAAAATTTCGAAATATCACTATGAATAACCAAGTGGGAGATTTCTTGAATTTAATGAGATAATCTTGTATTCCAAGAATACATATCTTCATTCCATAACAAAATTCAAAGAAAATTTTTTTCCCTCTTTTATCCATAATTTTAAAAAATTTAGAGGAAAAATAAGCAACAATATTTATTTTATTTTAATCACCTTTTTCAGTTAATGGACTATTTGTTGGGCTACTTTCGAGGGCCTTTAGGAGAATTAAGATTGGACCTTCTAATGGATCTTGAATATCTAATATTGAGCCACAATATAATTCAAGCCCATAAATATTAATTAATCCCACTACATAATTAATATTGCACTATCCATCTTAACCCATATTACAATCAATATATGGCTCCCGTCATTATTTCCGTGTTTAAGATTATCTAGCCCATTAATTAATTCAAGCCACTGAAATAGCTTTCCTTTAATTAATATCTTTCGTCCTTGGTCAAGGAACGGCTCAACATTATTATCCATACCGGAAACAAATTCCACTTGCAAGATTTGGTATGATAAAGCTTATGAACCACCCAAAGGGCAAATCAAACAAGCGTATTTGCACACGATTCTTCGATAAATCTTAGCAATCACATATGACCAATAATATTGCCCAAGATAAAAAGTATTGAATCTCTTTTGATTCGCTACCCATGATAAGTCAAAGCAATAGTTACCAATCCCACGTGATCCTATTTAAGGGATGAAGGTTAAGAAACAACGAACCACCGAGGTCTAATTCTTCCTTGTTCAGATTCAAGAATTTATCCTCCTCAGAGGTCCTATTCAAATAAGATCACCATGCACTAGTGTAATCTCTTGGTCAAGACAAACCAATCTGAGCCTTACACCTCAACCTTTTCGTGATGGGTTGTTCATTCCCATCTTGGTCGTGAATGGCGTACTTTTTAGTTACAAGGAACTGTTAATTTAATCTCCATCGTGATCCGGTATCACTAAATTAACTACAATGTAACATGTACGAATTATTGAACAATTATCACAAAGAAATATATGTAACATTCAATCATATTTAAAGCATCGATGATAAACAATTTATTTCAAGAAATAAGTTCGAAATTCGGTTTCGATTATACAAAGTAAAAGCATACTTTCCAAAGATAATCCCAACACCTCTCGAGGGTGGATCCTCTTTGGCGACGGAAGATCTCTCGCCCACGTTTGAGAACCGGTCACCGCCAAGTGATAAGTCGATCGAACAGAGAATTTGCCATTTTTTCGTGAAGTTCCGGACCACTCGATCCTCCCAAGCGTATTTTGGTACTTAGAGGATTTGATTAATTTTTCGCATCATCAACCGCAAACAACGAACCAATAAGATTTCGATCCCACTCACCACTTTTGTTCGAGATCAGATCTGCCACCCTCAAACTCTGCATCTCTTCGGGCCAAGATCCCCCCGCTTTCTTCTTTTGAGCCACACCAATCCACCTATCAGAAAAACACTGGATTCGCAATCCGTTGCCAACTTGCCAGGCAGTCCCTTCAAGAACCAGCTCGCGAGCCTTAAGAATACTGCGCCAAAGAAAACTCGGTTGGAAACCAATGGTTGCAGCCTCAATATTGCCTCTCGGATAGTACCTTGACTTCAAAATTTTTGCTGCCAACTGATGGAGAGTCGCCAATATTGCTTTGCAACCATCGCTAGGTTAAAAAAGAACATCTCTCGGAACCCCAAACCCCCCTATCCTTTGCCCTTGAAATTTTCTCCCAGCTAAGCCAATGGATTTTTCGATCACTCGGTGTCGCTCCCCAATAAAATTGGGCCACCGCTTTCTCAATGTCCTCACATAAAGATTTTGGGAAAAGGAAACAACTCATAGCGTAATTCGGAATTGCTTGAACCACAGATTTAATAAGTATTTCTCATCCCGCCTTCGTCAATGTTTTCTCTTTCCAACCTTTGAGCCTGCTAACAACACGAGCCACCACGGTTTGGAACACCTCTTTCTTACCCCGACCAATGATATTTGGGAGTCCCAAGTACTTAGAGTACTGAGCCACGGTCTTGGCTCCCAGCAGTTTCCCAATCTCTTTTTTTCTATCCTCCCCAACATTCCCACTCGTGATCAACTCCGACTTCTCCAGATTAATTCTTTACCCCGAGGCCATCTCGTAAGTGCTGATGATTGATGCCACCCTCGTGATTTCACTCTGGGCCGCCCTGAAAAACAAAATATTGTAGTCCGCAAACAAGAGATGGGATACTGGAGGAGCATGCCGAGCCACCTTGATTCCCGAAATTTCCCCACACAACTCCGCCTTCTGAATAATGGATAAGAAACCCTCTACATAAATAAGAAACAAATAAGGGGAGAGGGGATCCCCCTGACGAAGGCCCCTTCCCCGGAAAAATTTCTCGGATGGGAAGCCGTTAATCAAGAGAGAATACGAAAAACAGAAGTCACACACCGCAAAATCAAATCCACCCAATTCACATGAAAACCTAACTTCACACACATAACCCACAGGAATGTCCACTTAACACGATAATACGCTTTACTCATATCAAGTTTCAAAGCAACAAAACCCAGTTTTCCTTTTTTCTTCTTTTTTAAGAAATGAAAGAGCTCGAAAGCCATCATAGCGTTATCAGTGATTAACCGGTTTGGAATAAACGCACTCTGATTAGGGGAAATGACCTCTTTTAACACATGCTTGAGACGATTAGCAATGACTTTTGTAATGACACGAATGATCACATTGCACAAACTGATGGGACGAAAATCTTTAGGACTCTCAGGGGATTTCACTTTAAGGATCAACACAATGTGCATATGATTAAGAGAGGAAGGGTCAGTTTCATTATTCAAGACATCCAAACACGCAGACACAAAGGAAGAATGAGTAATGTGCCAAAATTTCTGAAAGAAAAGAGGAGGCATACCATCGGGCTCGGGGGCATTTGCCTGATGCATCTGCTTCAGGGCTCGCTTAACTTCCATCTCCGTGTACGGTTGCAGCAACGAGTCATTCATGTCATCGGTCACCTTTTGCTCATTTGACTCGATAACTAGGTGCATATTACTAGGACTAACCGGTGAAAACAAGTCGACAAAAAACTCCCTCATCACTCTTCCCACCTCCACATCCCCCTTAACCCATTCTTCTTCCTAATTCTGAATTTTCCCGATATGGTTCCGATTTCTCCTTTGAGAGGCTTTCTGATGGAAAAAAGGTGTATTCCGATCCCCATCCCTAAGCCAAAGGGCCCGTGATCGCTGGTACCAAAAGATCTCCTACTGTTTTAAAAGATCATCCAACACCCATTGGTTCTCTCATAACTCTGTAACCACCAAAGCACTCTGTACTCTTTCCTGGAGGGACTTTATCTTTGCCTTCACTTCCCGAGTCTTCCTACCCACATTTCCAAAGGTGATCTTGTCCCAATTCCGAAGATGTTCACCACATTTCTGAAGGCGACTAACGAAAGAAATCTTTTGATTATGCCCCTCCCCGCCACTCTCCACCACCTCCCCACACTTCTCATTCTCCAACCACATTTTTTCGAAACGAAAGAACTTTCTCTTGTCCTTTTGGCTTCCAACCCTAATTCTACTGCCTTCACATTCAATCAACAGCTGTGAGTGATCGGAGAGATAGCGAAGGAGATGAGTCACAGTAGTGTTCGGGTAAAGGGTCCTCCATCGTGGATTTGCAATTGCCTGATCAAGGCGAACTTGAATATTATCCTCCCCCACACGGCCATTTGACCAGGTGTATTTGTGGCCCTTAAAGCCAAGGTCTTGAAGCTCAAGGTCTGATGTGGTGTTCCGAAACTCCTCCATAAATCTTGTCTGCTGCACATTACCCCCACATTTCTCCCAACTCCACATAATCTCATTTATATCCCCGCAACACAACCATGGGGACCACACTGGAGGCGCCACCCTCCGGAGGAGCTGGAAAGTTCTAGTTTTCTGATCACGGTTAGGCCAATCATAGATCCTGTAAAGTACCATGGGTTGTTGAGGTCATGCCATGAATCTCAAAGAGATATGATTGTTTGAAAAGGATACCGACTCGGTCGATATGGTTTCTCCACAGAGACAAATTTCCCCACTTTTGTTTTTGCCATTCCCCCTACACTCCACGGGAATGCATCCCTCAAAGTGTAGCGAGCTTTCATTGATACGACTCATTTGGGTGTTTGTTATTTTTGTTTCCATGAGGAAGACCACACCCGGGTCATTCTCATGTAGGAGCTTTTTGAGAGCTCGAACTGTCGCTTGGTTCCCAAGCCCACGATAGCTCCAGCTTAACATGATCATGTTGATCGGTGCAGTTGCCTAGCAACGTCCGCCGTTGGTACCTTTGTGTCCTTATCTATCCCATTGTCCACTACTCTTCCTTTCTTTCCTTCCCCTGCACTTCTTTCCTGGATTCATTGTTTTCTCTGTTTTTCTCTTCACACCAATTTGAGTACTACCATTCGGACTGTTTTTCTCCTTCCTTGTGTGGTCCCCAACCTAGCTTGTGTTTGTTGGGTTGTAGATTTTGTATTCTTGTGAAAGTTTTCCTCATAAGCTTTGTTGTGGGCTTTGGTTGACACGATTACTGCGATTCGTTGGGGTGTGGGGTTGGGATCGTGTAAGGGTGGCTTTTTGGTTTACGTGTTGTGGTTTGTGGTTGTTTCTGTGAGTGTGGGTAGGTTGTTGGAGTGTACGGTAGGAGTGAGAAGTTCGGGTGGGCCGGGTGAGTATGGTGTTTGGGTTAAGAGGTGATGGGTGAATGTTTGTGCCAAAAGGGCCGAGGGGTGATTCTCGAAGCCTGGTGAGATGGATTGTGATGGTTTTTGGCTAGTGGGATGAGGTTGTTGTGTGGGCATTGATTTATGTGGGTTGGTGTAGTTTAGTGTGGGTGAATTTATGATGGTAGTTGAGAGGTTTGTTCCCTGTATAAAGGGTTGTGTGACCATGGACTTGTTGTACATTTTCCCTTCCTCTCCTTTTGTTCTCTTGCTCTCCTTCACAACCACACGCTCCAGATTAATTCGAACTGCCTCCATCTCCTCTGTTTCTCTGCTAGTACTTGTGTATTTGCCTTCTTCCCCCAACCCCTCAGCATTGGACTCATTGAGCACTCTCGAAGAGTTTCCTCCGAAGTGAGGTGTTGTCTTTACACGCGGTTTTTCATCAACGCCATGGTCGCCTTCTTAGCAAGTGATGCCCTCAGCCATTCACCAAAGGGGAGTTTTGTATCCGGTATAGATGCAGCTCTGCCGCCTCTATTATTAAGTCACACTCCTTCATATGGCCCAACAAACCACAAACATAGCAAAAAGAAGGGAGCCTTTCATACTTAAGGTCAATGCAGATTGAGTTAGAGTCCTTTAACTCCAGATGAAGCCCGTTCAATATGGGTTGCTGGAGATCGATTCTGATTTTAACTCTAACGCTTCGAGCGCATCCATCACCGGATTCCTTATCCATCTCCAAGAATTCCCCAATCTAGTTTGCTATTTGGATTATTTGTTTTGGTTTTCTAGCAATATGGGGAAGGTCATACAGGCGTATCCATAAGGCCGATTTACCCAGTTTCACCATCGATGGCTTTTCCCCCTTTCCGAGTTCATTTAGCACAAGCACGTTCTTATCAAAGTGCCACGGTTCTCTGTCCAGAATTTCCTTCATATCATTCACGGATCTGAACTGAAAGGAAAAAAGATTTCTTCTTATTTCTTTTGCAGTAAATCCTTTTGAGGGGTTCATAGCCCTCTTCATGGATTCAAGAAGCCCAAAGGCATTGAACTGTTTGTTGGTTAGGACTTTTCCAATCAAGCACATAGTTGAGATCTCCTCCTCCCCTCCCTCATCTTCCTCGATCCGAATCACTCTACTGCCCCCCAGATCTCCCTTTTTTCCTCGCAGATCTACCGACATCCCTGAATATGCACCTAGAATCAAGACACAAAAAAAACAAAAGAAAAGGCCTCGAAAACAGGGTGACCCATGCAACAAACCACACAATACAGATGTAACTAAGAGAGCCACCCAGCAGGATCCACCGGGCAAGGCCCCCAATACACCTAGACGCGCACCCAGACAAAGGAAAGCAATAAACAAAAGAAAATGAGGGTCAACGAAGAAGACGACACAAATTCAAACAGCTAGAGACCAGAGAAAAAAAACCACAAACAGAAAAGGCAAAAAAGAAAAAGCACACAAAGAAATCAGATTGACAAACCGCGAAAACTAATGCGGCGTGGAGAAGACCTAAACAGAGCTTCCGATGAACGGGAACGGCGGCAGCTCTTGAAGAGAGACGAAACCCTAAGCTAAGAGGGACGTTTACGTAATCCAGTGAATAGTAAATATGTGTTTGGTTTGAAATAGAGAAATAGAGGTCGATGAAGTTTTATGTCAAATAGAAATGGGAAAGAGAATGAGATGGTGTAAGAAAAGGTATGAGTGAGAATGAGATGTTGTATTTTTTTTTTATTATTGTTAATTAGTTAGTGGAGTGATGAATAAGTGAAAGAAATGTAGGAGGGAAAATTTGATGGTGTAAGAAAAATGGGAAAGAGAATGAGTTGTTGTAAGAAAAATGAGAGAGAGAAAGATTGAATAAAAATAATATTGATGTGATATATATTTTTTTTTACAACAAATAAAGCTTAGGAAAATATTAAGGTTCTATTTGGATGGATGGATTTGAAATCCATGGATTTCACACACAAATTATCACTCTCCAATGTATTTACTAATACTTAGATTTGAGAGTTTAGTTTAAAATGGAGGGACTTGATCAAATTTTCATCAAAATCTAATCATTTGAAATCCCTTCATCTCTACCCCTTCCCTCCCTCTCCCCTTCACTCTCTTCCCTACCTCTCCCCCCTTCACTCTCTTCCCTAAACTTTTAAATCTAAGTATTTGTAAATCCATTGGAGATTATGATTTGTGTGTGAAATCCATGAATTTCAAATCCATCCATCCAAATGGAGTCTAAGTGCGTCCATCGCGAGCAGAATTTGAAATCAAGTGAGGAAACTCACCCCCGATCCAGGCATGAGGGTGGGGGATCTTGAGGCAAACTTCGCCAACTTATACGCCATAGAGGTGTTAGAACGGGGTGTATATCAAATACTTTTCACTAAGGTATTATTAACCAATAATCTCAATTCAATAATTAGTGGTGTGATACCTTTAAAAATGTAAATGTATATTATGGGTGAATAATATTTAGATGAAGATTTAGATACGTAAATTTAAAATATAACGGGATGAGGATAATTCATCCTCAATGTGGACCACCATCCCAGGTCTTGCTCTCTTTTGGCTTGGCAAGTCTAGATAGAGGATGAGATTCCATTTTGTGAATTTGCACATCTACATTTTTCATCCAGCCACCTATACGCATATCTCTGTTTTTTACATTTTCCAACATTAATTACATCGTTTTTTTTCTTTTCCTATCAACTTTCAGATATTCCAACATTAATCATCACATCACCTTTTTCATTAATCCATTAACAAATAATTATAAAGTAACAAATTATCTTTTATCATAATTATTCAATTATTATCAATTAACTAAATTAATAAAATAATATATCATCACCTTTACATAAAAAATATTGATTTGACATAAAATTTCATTCACGTTATTTTTTTATCCCGAAGTATAACACATATTTACTATCCAGAGGCCGTTTGTTATGTGAGAAAAGAAAGGAAAACAGTGGAAAACAAATCATATCCTACATTTTTAGTGTTTGTTATATTTGATGGCTTTTCCTTTTAGTCCGAAAGCCCGCATTTTATTTTTCCATTTTCCTATGATTATACATCCCACCTCCTAGGTGATATTTATAATATCAAACATTATCTCTCCTAGGTGATATTTATAATATCAATCATGATTTAATCCATCATAATAAACACTTAAAAAAATTAAATATATTACATGAATAAATAAAAAGTATCACATGATTTCATATCTTTCCATATCTCATACCACATAAGAAACTGACTCTTAATGTATTTGCCCCCATCTACTTTCTTCCTTAATTATATGAATCTGAAAAAGTACACTGGTTGGTTTTATGATCATCAATTCCGAGGCTATTTACCAATTTTTTAATCTCTTTTGTTTTGTTTCAATTCTAAATCTAAAATTGTAACTTATTCATTAGTTTTTATTATTTATTATATACACAAATAATATTCTAACAATTTAAAATTTAATTGTACTTTTTATGTTATGATTTATCACGTACATAACTATTGACCATGTTATTATGATAAAGATTTGTGTTAGATCGCTTCACAAATTTCATTCTCTAAGATGGTACTCCATATAACCAACAATTTATCCATTAAAATTTTGTTCATAACCGCCTAGCTATTAGTAAAGATTTTTGATAAATCTCGCATATTAATGGAAAATTAAAATTGATAATATTGTAAGTGAAAAGTGATAATTTTTTTTAGTGAAAAGTGATACAACACTTTTAACAAAAATATTACTTTTTTTTTATTGGATAACAAAAATATTACTCCCCTCGTCCCCTTATTGTTTGAATATTTGTCCAAAAATTTGGACCGCATATAATTAAGTATTTTCTTAAATGATAATAAAACACTCCAAATTATTTTCTGCACACAACTTTAAGTGGATTATAATCACTTAAAAAATTTCAAAAATACCCCCTATATATGTTTGATTTGGGATGTGCCCATCCAGATATGAGATAAATTTTCTGCCTTCCGAGTCACTTTTCAAATCTGCACATCTCATCCTTCATCGATTCATCCGAATACACTCACACTCTTATTATACACCTACAACCTATACCCCTATTATTATCATATGATGACTACTTTTTTTTTACTCACTCATTCACAATCATGATTTTATCAAATTTAATAAGTGTTACGATATAATTAGTTTACAAATGTAATGATATTAATTACATATCGTGAACACATTTCACTGACGAGTGACTATAAATTGATACTCCATATATATATGTAGTGGGCCCACCCCCATTAATTGTGATATCCCTATCTTCTTTTTTTTAAAGGTAAATGTAAAATTCATTCGTAGAGTACAAGGGGTACTCTAATCTCATAACAATAAAGTACACATCACGTTGAAGATAAATTACAATAGAGTACAAGGTGATATCCCTATCTTTAAATGGATATAATGTACATAAATATGTTTTGTGGAGGCAAAGGATAGTAGCAATAACTGAAAACCATTGAATTGAACATGAAGTTTTAGCATCATCTATTGATAGGTGCAAACTCAAAAGCATTGGGACTTTGAAGGAGAGAAAGTAACGCATGAGGACTTGCATGATCATACCCTACTTCCAACAATAAACCCACGATCGTGTTTCTCAATATTTACAATAATATATATTCATCGGATCATATTCCAATACATTACACCTTCTTCATTGTGACCCTCCTCTATATATGCTAGTGTTTTTTTTTTTTATATAAACCAATATGTATGCTATCTTATCACATGAGTAATTTAGCCCCAAATTTAGATTTACAATAATCATAATCGAATCAATTTCACTTAATCAATATAATAAACAAGTAATTAATTAGAAAAGAGTAAAGTCAGTGTAATGATAAGTTGTAAGTGAAATTCTGCAAAAAGATTAGGCCCTATCTATTACAAAAAGTTAATTAATTAAGCAAATATCACTATATCTGTACATGCTCTTTCATGAATTCAGAACTTTCGCAATATATATGTAAGTATATATGTGTATTCAGAACCTGGGGTTTTACCTGGACTGATTCTTCATCAAAGGCTTAGTAATTTTGTATATATGGCTCAGCGATCCATACTTAGGTTTTCTTCGGGCCAAAGGTTCATTAATATCTGACCAATTTTTCAAGCAATTAGATGATAACGCTTCGCCGGCGCTTCTAGATCCTTCTTCTTCATCTTCGTCAATTTTCGCCGCAAAATTCATTGAATCGACGCCGCTGAGTTGAATTAGCTGAAACACAGCCTCCATTTCTAGCTTCGTGAGATCGGATTCCATCTCGCTAAATTTCTTTCTTCAAATTATTTTTCTTCTATTTTTTTAGTTTAATATGTTCAAAACATTAACGTCATACATATACACATACAGAAAGCGTGGATGCTTGTGACCGAGGAAAAAGTTATTTATTCATGTTTCGTTTTCTGTGGTAAATGACTTAATTATCCTCTCAGAAGCTTATTTACTGGGCGAACTATATAACTTCGCGAGGTTACAAGTGTAATTTCGCTTTACGTGCAACATTATATAATATATTTTTTATAAAGACTGGGGATTTTTGCACACAGTCCTCCTCTAGGGGTAGGATCCAATATGTAAATTATTAATTAAATAAATAAATAAAGAAATAGAAAGAGGAATTAATTAAGTTCATTGTTGGAACCACGTGGGTTGGGTCTGTAGCCCATCACGCGATTTTGGTCCATATATTATAAGGACGATAATTACTTTATTGTTATGTGCTGTTTGGCAAACATAGAAAGTCTATTTGAAAAATGTTTAATTTAGGTTTACAATTTTGGATTCAACATAGTAAAACGACTGTAGTGACTATAGTCACTAGTCAAGTTCGGTTTACACCTGATTTAAATAGTGACACAAGACAAAAAAAAAACATAGTATTGCTAAGAAATGATAACCCTGTTCCAAATTGTAATCAAATATATATATATATATATATATATATATATATATATATATATATATATATATATATTATGTCATTTAAATGGAATGATACTTACATAAAGGAAAAATATGAGATTTGCAAGTAACATGAATACAAGAGAGAGAATTTCAAGATCGAGTGAAACTTAAACTTCAGTCTTGTTTATAAGGAAAATTTCCAGATCTTTTCTATGCTCAAATTTCATGATTAGTTCATTCATCTTGTTCTCTGTATTAGTTTTTTGCAACCCGTGCGTTGCACAGAAGTCATTAATATTGATATATTTTATTAATTTATTTTGTTTATTTTTAATATCACTTCAAATTATAGATTATAAATAATTTTGTGCATATTAATTGGTAATTTAATCATGAAATTTTTTATTTTTTTTACTAATATATATATATATATATATATATATTAGTTAAAATAAATTTTAATAATTATTCGATTCCCGAAATTTCAACAACAAAAGATCCAATAATTAGAGCTTTCGTTTACCACTTGACAATTTGGTTTTAAAAACTGTAGTTATTATGCATAAGTGATTTTCATTCTCTAACTCTTAATATAAACAAAATAGATACAATATATCAAACATAAATTAATAAACATGCATATAGCAGTAAGTATATTTAAAATAAAATAAAAATAAAACAACAACGACCATTTAAAAAAAAAATAACATTCACCCTTTCAAATAAAAACAATGTAGATAAACAAATAAAAAAATCATAATATAATACCAAAAAATCTAAATATTTCGGAACACTTCTTGAAATACAACTTTCTTTGTTGTATTATGTTTAAAGCTATTATTATTACACAACATAATCCTCAAACCACGTCGACTGGTAACCTCGAAACTGCAACATAAACCTGGTCATGGCTAAATATCGGCTTCTTAAGAAATTCTCCAACATGGAAAAAATATTGTCCTTGACTTTTATTTATAGACATAGCATACGAAACAATCAACGGAAACTGTATTCGTGTAAACTTGAAAGGTAACCAAGGATCAGAAGGAGTCAGTGACAATCTAGGTATCAATGCTAGTTCTTCAAATAATGCTACCAGTAAGAACTTTAGCTTCGATTACTCTATCACTTTAAACCTAGTGATCACCAACCTACACATATAGAAAAAAAATTATAAAAATAATCTTATAAGAAATGGAAAATATTAATAAATAATAAATTTAATTTAAAAAAATAAAAATAAAATAATTTGGTCCTATTACATAATCCCCTTGAATGATCTATATTTCTTAACAACATAACATGTGTTCCAACTTTGAGATTAAGTTCATGGCTCAGCACAATCAAAAAATTTTCAAAGTGTTACTAACTTAGGAGTATGAACAATGACTAGAGAATCAAAATTGGAATTAGACACGCAAACACTATCGAATCCCAGATACTTAAGTAGACTTCTTTTGATTTAACCGAACCATGTAATCATTCAGTTTGTTTTCGGCTTGAGGTGGATTGGGAATAAAGTTGGATGAGACAAATCTTATGAATAGTAATATGTGTTTGTTTTGTGTTGGATGTGGTAAGGGTGTATGTGGCTTTATGTCAAATCAATACTTTTTAATTATGATGGTGTATTATTTTATTATTGTTAGTTAGTGTGATAATGATTATATGAAATAAAAGTGTAAGAAAAGTAGGAGAGATAATGAATTGTTATAAGAAAAGTAAGAGAGATAATGAGTTGATGTAAGAAAAGTAGTGATGTGATATTTTTAGGGTATAAGTGTATAATAGGGATGGATGTGTATTTGAATGGAGGATGTGATGTGCAAATCCGAAAAGATCGAATTGGGGGAAACCCATCCTCGGTCTGGATCTCCCCATTGAAAACAAACATGGCCAACATCAAGTGTCGTAAAAATGATAATTATGTCTCAAAAATTTGTAATTGTACATCCTATATTTAAAATCGATAAATACAATCAACAATAAAAACAATTGGATCATCACCAATATGATAATATCATAACCATTATCAATTCTTGTCTCTATACTTCCATCACCAACCCATTTAATCCATTCGTAAAATAACTTCATTTCATTCATTTCGAAATGTAATCAAATTGCATCAACCTCATGTTTCTTGTCAATTTCAAAAACAAAGGCATGCATTCCACAAATTAGATGAATTGATAGTGGCATGTACAATGACATGCCTCATTCCTTTCAAATGACAAAAAGATCTGTAAAAAATATCGATCCCCCAAAAACAATTGTCTTTCCACAAAATGTATTTCATACCGTGATGGTTCAGACAGCTCCATGATATCTATCAATGAAGTATTTAAAGTTTCACTATAATGTCTGTGAACCATTGGAGCTTCATCCCATACCATGAGCTTGCACTTAATCAAAAGTTCAAATGTTGACTACCTTGGTTAATGTTACACGAGAATCCTCCATACAATTGATTGGAATACAAAACCTAGAATGTGTTGTACGTTCACCAGGAAGTAAAATTGATGTTATGTCACTGGATGCTACATTCAATACTATCTCACCATCAGATCGCAGTCCAGCAGATAGTGTCCTCCATAAAAAAAATGTTTTCCTAGTACCTCCATAACCTTATACAAAAAATACTCCACCTAAATCTGACAATACCGATCTAATTATTTTATCAAAAAACAATGCACTTCTCATCATTCAATCTCCTTAGCAAAACTTCATACTCCATCCTTAGTTCAACTCTATTATACGATAACTCAGTCAAAATCATCCTATTACGGGATGTTATATTGTTATCAACAACTGCCACAGGCATCCCGTCAAAATCATGCAAACTCTTGCAACATATTATCGATTTTCAAAAGACAACAGTTCTTGATCTCACCATCTGTCATTCTTAATTCTACAAATATAAGAAGAATAAAAAAAAGCATCATTAAAAAACATACATAAAGTAATAAATGATTATTTTAATAAGATATTAAACAATTACAAATAATATATATATATATATATATAACATGACAATATATACACCAATAATATATAAAAAATATATTTAAAACACTTAAAATAATATAATTATATAATTATGATTAATTATATAAAACGCCTAAATAAGGAAAGCATGCAAATAACTTTGGTGCGGAAGAATAAGGAAAGTAAGCAAAAAATATGGGTCAGAGGGAATTTAATTTAAAGAATGTGTAACATAAAAAATAAAAAAGAAATACCTGGACACCACATTATTTTTCTTCTCTTGTACAAAATATCATCAGACAGGTATTTCCAACATTTATCCCATATCTTACACGGATTATTTAAAGATCCGAAATTGAGAAGAGTAACAAAAAAGATCTTATTGAAGATGCAGAGGCCCAAACGCTAGTCTGTTCAAGTTCATGAGGACTTTGAAGGAGAGAAAATAAAGCATGAGGACTTGCATGATCATACCCTACTTCCAACAACAAACCCACGATCGTGTTTCTCAATATTTACAATAATATATATTCATCGATCGGATCATATTTCAATTTATTACGCCTACACCTTCTTCATTTTGACCCTCTATATATGTAAGCTAGTGTTTTTTCTTTTTTTTTAATAAACCAATATGTATGCTATCTTATCACATGAGTAATTTAGCCCCAAATTGAGATTTACAATAATCATAATCGAATCAATTTCACTTAATCAATATAATAAACAAGTAATTAATTAGAAAAGAGTAAAGTCAGTGTAATGATAAGTTGTAAGTGAAATTCTGCAAAAAGATTAGGCCCGAAACATTGGCTTTAGAAGCCAGGAACAGCAAGGAGAGGAGTACCGTGAATCCCGATTGAAACAGTACAAGAATTACGAAAGTCGTGTTGGAAAAAATAGTTGGCGTGTGTAGACGAAAATGACTATACAGACACGGACTAAAATCGAGATAAGAGTTGGACTCTCTTTCCATAAAACGATATTGCCCCATACTCCGTGTAATACGGTATCATGACAATCGTCCCCAAGATACAACGATTTTAAAGCTTTTCGACCGTTAAATCGCGAATCGAAAATTATCGTGCCAATGCACTCAAGTATCCAAACTTTCTGACTCAACTCTAATGCAGAAACTACAAATCTAAAATGCCATGTATGCATATTGTAGTTAAATTGCATTTTACAACTCTAAAGTTGTAATTAAGATCGATTGAATCGATTATCAAGCGATGAATCCAATGAACAATGTGGGAGTTTTTATATAGATTTCCAAAGTCTTAGGTAATAATTGTGACTCTTCACAATAAACTTGATTTTCCCAAAAGTCGCAACCTTTAGAAATAGACAACTATTCGCCAAAAGGAATGAGTCAATTTTCCAAAAAGACACATCCTTTGGAATAAAGTCTTTTTGTCACAATTTTATTACTATTACCATAATAAATACATCCATAAATGTATTTGTCCACATATTAAATGACATTAATTTCTCATTCACCCAAATTTGATTTTGAGAATTTAAATCCACTAAATTCATTTCCACAAAATGAATTAATAATGTCACTTAATTATTTGATCAAAACCAAAATTTCAAAATCCCCCACATAAATGAAATTAATATATGCAAGCCTAAGAAAGTTCCGACAAACCGCTATTGCATTGAGATAGGTAGCTTGTGGCTTTGAACCTTTCGTAGTGAGATGTCATCGAATTTACTCGCTGCTCAGTGAACACAATATCTTGAACTGGTCAGCTTTTTGTGTAAACCAAGACAATGACATTCACACAATAACGATTCTAATTTTGTTCTCACATTGTTGTCCATTTCATGGTGTGACCATATCTCCGGATTCATAAGTGTGTCTTGAAAGGTCCAACAAGTGGCCCCCACTTCACACTTATATAGGTGATCTCCTATCAAGAGTACCCTGCAATACTCCACTTTTAATGATATATGAATCATTAAAAGCTGTTAAGCTTAACCTTACCACCAATGTTTTTAAACCCGAACCGGTTGTCAAACCGAACAATCAATTAGATCATTGGGTCACTGGTTCAACCGGTTGAACCGTTGTTAAAAAACCGAATGACTCGGATATCATTAATATATAATATATACCGTATATATATTTACACACTTCAGATACCAAGGTCCTGATATACGAAGTCAGGTACTTATTTTTTGGATTTAGTTTATTTAAAAACATGTTTGGGCCTTAAGTACAACAACCTACCATCTCCACCCCAGGTCCCCAGCCTTAAGTATAAACCCTACCCTATAATGGCTTGAGCAAGTCATCGCAGCCGTTCTCCATCATTTCCTACACCGTGCGTCTCTGCTGTTTTTCTGATAGTGATTCTGAAAGTAAGAATGGTAGTTGTACTGTAACACTGGCAATGGAAAGTAGCCGTCATTTCTGTTCTAGCCGTGATTCAGTAACGTAAGAACACACCTATCTTCCTCTCTTTCTCTCTTTTTTTTTTTCACTATAAAACCGGTTTCACCGGTTCTGCGATTCACTGGTTCAACCCGGTTTTCTACCGGTTCGGATTGGTGTAATATAAAACCCCGTTATCTTAATAAACATCTCATCTTTAACCAGCTGAGTTTTCATCCGTATGTAATAATCTTTTAATTCATTGCATATATATTTGTTTAGAGGAATTTTTATTATTTTTTATGACACTACTCCCCCATGTTTTCACTAATGGGTTTGGAGTCTGTGTCAAAATATCCAATTTTACTAATGTGTATCCTTTCAATACGTCTGGATATTTCAAATTCCATTTTAGGAACATATGATTTGTTCATTATGGACCGATAAACACTACTAGTGCTTGAATCTTTACAAGTCATCCCCACACTTCGAGATAATTGTAGGACCACTCTATCATTTCTTCATGATTCACATGATCTTATTTCCTTGTGTGGTGACTTTCCAATAACGTGATTGAACAAATCTATCACTTGTGGAAAACATTACTGGGCACCAATTGCCTTAAGTTTTTCATTTAGCTTCAAGGCTACACCTTTGCTAATAACCTCACATTTGAATGTATCCATGGAGTGATTCCCCTACATTCAGATGTATCTGTAGCGAGACTTCATCCCCCACATTCGAGTTGCTTGTCCATCTATTAATATTCACCAAATATTAATTTGGACACAATCTCGAAACAAATTGGAAAACCAAATGTGTTTTGAATTCACCATTAAATTCAAATTTATTTGTTGGACATTAAAATCAGAATTTTGTTAGAGTCCCGACATATTCGAATTTGAAACTTTGATTTAATAATGATCAGAATGCCAAAATTAAATTAAATTTCAAGTGGGCTTGTAAAGCCCCACATTTGACTTTACAATAATTCTTCACTGAATTATACGAGTCAACAATTCTTTTGGATTAAATCTAATCCAGAGTTTGGCTCTTAAACAAAATTTTAATGAGGCCTTATTTACAGTTATTTATTCGTGAATAATTCCCAAGCGAATTATATGAGTCTAGATTCACCACATAATTTGCACTCTCAACTACAAATTGTTTGATCCATATCAAAATTTAATTTGATATCCAACCGTTAAGGGATCTAAAATATGGAATAATAATATCTCAAATATTATTAATTAATCCATAAATTGCCTTTGCCACAAAATTCAACTTTGATCAAGTAATCAAGCCAACATTTTGGTAAAGCCGAAATGCAATACCAGAATGCCCAATGAGCAAACTTTTTAGTTCTGGTCAAAGTTAATTGGCCCATTTTAAATTTATAACCAGCAGCCCAAATAATCTTAATTAATTTGGCCTGGGAATTCAATCATCCTTTGATTAAAGCGTAGGCACACGTTTTAACTCTGGCTTTTCTTTTGATTGAATACGATTAATTGGGACTTAGGACGGTCAAACGGCGCAACAGTCAATAACCACGTCTTCTCTCCTCTTGTACCAATTCAATGAATCGGAACCGCCGCTTCCATCAGCAGTTTCGAAGCCATGCGAGGACAATGAAGAGTGGCGCATCACATCACATCTGGATTGCTGCCTTCTCGTTAGCCCGACGAACGCGTGCATCGACGTGTACGGGGCTCACGAAGTCTGCAGCAAAGGAGACGCGGTTGCACCGCCGGTCCGCCGCCAAAGAACGCCTGCAGTAAGAGGCGCGGTCTCACCACCGTCTCAAATTACCAGCGGGACTTCTTCCGCAAAAGGGAGGCACGGCCACTCTGACATGCACGCCGCCTTTGTCCTTTCGCCCGTGGTGGGAGACGCGATTTTTCGTTGGCCATTTGCGAGGTTATCTAGACCTTCGCTAAAATTGTTGACTTTGACCATTTGACCGTAATCGTCGTAAAAACCGTCGCTATTTGCAACGATTTTTGTAACCGTCGCTAATTTTCGTCGGTAAAACACGCGTTTTTTTGTAGTGTAAAGGACAATATTGTAATTGTACATGTATAATAAAATAATAAAAATATTTAGAGGGCGTATCTCCTAAAGTTGGGGGTGTGAATAACCGGACCCAAAAAAAAAATTAAAACGAAAGCCCACTTCACACTGAAACAAAAGGGAATGTGGGGGCTACTGGGCCACTTACTTGGGTGTCCAATATTTCACACCAAATTTCGAAGAGACGTTATTTGCCCTTCATTTTGGTCGGAATATAGTTGGGTGTAACTGTGTAAGTCATCTTCCGAAGGTACAGTAAAAAAGCAGTGAAATTTATTTAAGTTGGTTAAAATGGGGTTTTCGAGCTTGTAGTTGACGTGAACGCTGATTGTTAAAAAAAATTAGAAAGAATAAGAATATTCCTTCTAAGTTGCGGAGAAAACGAATTTTTTTTAACAGTAAGCTTCCACCAATTTTAATCGACACGTGAGTTGCGCATGACCGAAAATGACATCATTTTCTGTTTTCCAATGAATAGGACAACCAAGATAGTTATGTGACCATAATTGAATAGTTAATTTTTTTTAAGATAAAAATAAATTATATGGAAAGGTGTTTGTTAAAAAGTTAAAGCACCATAAGGGATAAGAATGAGAGAAGACAAAGGATGATCGATTTTGGTTTTGGTTGGTAAGAGGATGTGCACTAATACACATTTGAGTTTTGACATCTGTTAAAATAGCCCTTAAAGAGCGGTTATAACAGTTGTCCAAGTAACAGCTGTCCAAACTTGGACAGCTATTAAAAAACCGTTGTCCAAAATATTGGGCTTGGACAGCGGTTTTCAACCGCATTGCAAGAGGGGGGCTTGGACAGCGGTTAATAACCGCTGTCTAACTTATTTTTTTTTATAATTTCTTTTATTATGTTAGATAGACAGCGGTTATAAACCGCTGTCCAACATTTTTTTTTAATTATTAATTTATATTTTAATAATCCTATAATAAAACCATAAACCAAAACTTATATATACGTCCAATACCATAAACCATAAACCATGAACCAAAAATCCTATAATAAAACCATAAACCAAAACTTATACCACATATACATCCAATACTAAAACATCAAATAAATAAACATACACATCATGAAATAAATAAACATACACATCATAAACATACGTCCAATTAATACACCAAAAACATGAAATATATATCATCACAAATATATAATTTCATTACATGCTACCAAAATTTCAAACAACGATCACTCAATATCGTATGAATATAAGAATCGATTGTAAAGGTACCCCGTCCAATCGTTTTTCCATTTCTCCAGTCTTTTCTTAGAGTAAGACTTGAGCTCACGTTCATAGACAAACTGCAAACAACGAATCAATCAATATAGTATGAATTTTTATTCAATCAATAATAATTTAAATAAATCGATAAATTGACTTACATTGAGGGGAATGTTCGTTAGAGAAGTGCGAATCATATCTTTAATAAAGCAACACACAAAATGTCCACAATGTTCATTATCTCGTTGCCTCGGAACCTGTTGATTAACAATTATAATCACGTATTACAATTATGATTTCTTTCTATTAATTTGATAATTTACTAAATTAAATTTACCTTAATGTTAATCTAGTTCACTTTATTTAACTTAGATCTTGAACCTTGACTCTGAAGGCGACTCCGATACATCGTCATCACACAATTATTATTATAATTAAAAAATAAAAATAGATTAAATATGCATAATTTTAAAAGTTAAACAAATCATTATATAAAATATTAAAAATGAACTTACGCTTCCATATATGAAACGAGATCAGGGCGATTTGAATAAACTCCATCCTGAGCTGGGTCCATAAAATACACACTTAATGTATTCATGTGTATGACGACCAGCACCCAATGGTTCCTATATTATATTGAGAATATTAAAATTAACAGCAAATTTAGCATATATATGTGCAAAAACATGAATACAAATTTTAACGAAATGTTTATCACTCACCCCACATTTGTTGGCCAAAAAATGAGATGTTCGCTCCCAGTTTAATTCAGCATGTGATTAACTAACCCATCCATGGTCTGTACTCTATCACCCAATATGCAAGACACTTGGGGGGAGACGAAGGAATACATTCCACTTGCTCGGACATCTCTAGAGAGATATACCTCACCCAAATATCTTTAACCAACATATATACGCTAATTAATATTTAAAAAGAAAATTAAACTATACAAAAAGTGAATATTGAGAATTAGTAAACACATACCTGAGGTAAAGGGCTATGGTGGTTGCACTCAACCACTCGTCATTCAAGACTTCGTGCACATGTTCCTCACTGACGAATTCTTGAAAAGTATTCTGATGAAAGTGAGCAAGCATGGGAACTGTGACGATCTCGAAAGCATTAGACGATACCATCCGGAGCACCCTAGACTGTACATAATCATCGTGATGTAAGTCTCCAGTCATGGGATACCCAAGTCTGAGCGCAGTGGACTCCCTCGTTCTCCCCCTCTAACTGTCTACGACACCCCTCGATTTCTCTTTATCCTTTTGTGGTGTCGGCAGATTCTACAATTAATTTGCAATATTATTTAGAACCACAAATAAGATAATGAACTTTAATAACATATATTTTACCCTCATGGTGCTAGAGACCAAGTTGCTCGGCCATTCGATGAAGTGCCCGATCATTGCTTCCGACCGTGGACGGCTTCATTGATTGGTTTTGGCACCGCTGAATCCTCTTGTCCGATTACGGGTACATCGAGTGTGACCCTCACGAAACCAGGAGTGATAGAATGACCATGAATCATTCCATGGAATCATTACATGATATACATATATACACCAATATACATACACCATACATACAATTAAACAAAGCCACTAACAACAATTAAACAAAGCCACACAATATATATATATATATATATAAACAATTAACAATATATAAACCAAGCATCAATTGTTCATCTAACAACAATTAATCATAACAAATTAGCTAATTAATCAAACCAAACACAATTATATAAACATTTAATCCTAATATATATATACATACTAACATATATATACATATACACAATATTAATTCAATATATATATATATATATATATATACTAACATATATATACATACAGAAAATAAAAATTACCTATGGAAGGAGAAAGCTAGGCGGCGGCGGTAGGGGAGCTTGGCAACAAGCGCGACTGGCGGGGGGGTGAGGACGCCATGGATGGTTCGATTTGGGGAGAGGAGGAGGAGGCTAGGGCTTCGTTCGCGATTTGGAGCTAATGGGAAGGCGATTACGGAGGTGGAAGGGAGAACGCCAGGGCGGAGTTCGATTTAGGGTAGAGGAAGGAGGCCGGGCTTCGATATATATATCAGCTGCAGGTTTAATTCACGATTTGGGGAAAATTTCCTTTGGTTCGCGATTTGGGTGTATATATATTAATTATCCGACCTCTTGGACAGCGATTCCGAACCGCTGTCAAAACTATGCCCTGGGACAGCGGTTCTAAACCGCTTTCTAAAATTAGATTTGGACAGCGGTTTTGAACCGCTGTCTATTTTTTTATTATTATTTTTAATTAAAACCGCTCTCCAAGCTGTAGCTTGGAGAGCTGTTTGAAAAAATGGTTGTCCAAGTGCAGTTGTGCAAGCTTAAATGTGTAGTAGTGGTGCTTGAATTTAATTATCAGGTTTGGAACTATTTACCTACCAATTCTTGGTGATGATCTCATCTTCAGGGTATCCTAATTAATAATTTGTTGCAAGTTTTAATTTCAGAAACGCTTTCTTGGTGATGATATCATTTGCTCAGCGTCTACTTAAATAAGGCCTTTTGTGGCAATTTAAGGTCCCATTAATACACTATTATATAACATTATTGAAACATATGGCTGAATATCGACATGAATTCCTTATTCCATGTATCTTCTATTTTATTCTCCAAGATTTTTGCATGTGTCCAACTTACTAAGTAGTTCAAATTGGACATTAAGAAATCCAAAGAGTTGAATTTGCATGCATCTGCAGATGTATATAACTCGGCAAAGAGTGGAATTTCCATCCGCAGGTATAACACGTGTAGTCTAGAGTATTTAAAATCATACAAATTAATGATGCATAAAACGAAAAACCAAGATATTCTATATGTGGGAACATCCAAGTCATGTCAGTCAAAATATTCAAGACACAAAACAACATAGTATTGCTAAATGTTAACCCTGTTCCAAATTGTATTGTGTCATTTAAATGGAATGATACTTACGTCAAGGAAAAATATGAGATTTGCAAGTAACATGAATACAAGAGAAAAAGAATTTCTAGATCGATCGAGTGAATCTTAATTAAACTTAAGTCTTGTGTACATATTTATAAGGAAAATTTCCTCATCTTTGCTATGCTCAAATTTCATGATTAGTTCATTCATCTTGTTCTCTATATGTATAGAATAATGATATGGAATGCGATGTATAAAACAGTACTTGTACACTATAGCATGATACTAATTAATGCAGGTATTGGGCTGCATAAGAAACCCACCATATGATTTCATGTAGTTAGCAATTATTATTTTTTCCTTTTTGATAATTAATTTACCAATTAATGAATTGGCAAATAAATATAATTAGGCTGTCAACTTACGTGGTTGTGTGGCAAATATCGTGATCGACTAGGAATCTTCTCTTCGTAATTCAGAATATCATGAACAGTAAGCAGGATATAAATTGTTAGTTCAAACAATATACTATATGCAGGTAAAGGTTTTGGGTTGGGAACTAAATAAACAAATTAATTTCATATCTTTTTATAAGTTCGACTTTTAGATAAAGATAAAAATTCTTTTTATTAAGTATCGGTGTCTTCAAGCTTACGCTCACATCTTGGGTATGATTCCCGTTGTTGAAAGCACACCTATCCATATTCTCTTTATAATGTTGAAGTAAGAGAATTCAGCCCACAAGTGAGGAAGAGTATTAGGGAAATTAAATAAACGAATTATTTACATACCTCTCTACAAGTTCGGACTTTTAGATGAGACATAATTATTTTAATTATTCTCATACATTTACTGTTGTATTGATGTTGCTAATTAAACATAACATGCACGCGTTCGAATTCCATTAACAAAATCTGGCAGAAAATTTATAGAATTTTATGGCCATATATATATATATATATGATATATGTCCAAGTTTCATGACTTGAACAAGCAAGAAAAGGTGGTGCAAAGAACCCTTAGTTTGAACACAGTTAATGAATGATGAATGAAAATACACAACATACAATGAATGTTAGAAGACTAAATCCAGTCTGGTAAAAATGATAGAACAATTAAAACATTAATTCTCAATATATATATATATATATATATATAACTAGTAGTGTTACATGTGCGTTAGTTAGAGATTTGCAGGATTTGCACAAAATCAGAATTTAACCAGTATATGAAATAAAAAAAAATGAACAGATAAATAAATCTACGGAAATGTGGAACCTCTTCTTTTCTTTGTGTAATTTTTTTGTAAATTTTAGAGAGAGAGAGACCGATACAATGCACGAGTCCTACTGGGTAAATTGCATTTTTGGTCCCATAAGAATATGCACTTTTGGTCCCATTGTTTCAAAGTGGTCATTTTTTGTGCACTTTTGGTCTCAAACTTTTAATTGCACATCACAAAAACCCCTAATATGTTCATCTAACAACTTCACCACACAAAAACCACCTATATATGTTTAAAATTTTTTGTACACTTTTGATTTTGAAAGATTTGGATAAGATTTTTATAAAGTTCGTTAGATATTGGAGATGCCGATTCCTAAGGTTCAAGGTGGGGATGAAGATTTTTGGTGTTTTTTTGTAGAATATTAGTAATTCCGCTATTTTGGTGGGAACACACGCACTTACCTCTGTTAAAAATTAATGGAATATTAGTTTGGGACCAAAAGTGCTTAAACTGAGACCATTTTGATATGAGAATATTCTTATGAGACCAAAAGTGCAATTTTCCCGAGTTCTACTCTTTTCGAAATTTACAAAAAATTGTACAAAAGAAATATAGATATATAGATCGAAGTCGAACATATATTAACTGTCAAAATAGAAAATGCATAGAATTCTTTGTATATTACAATCGTTTTATTTCATTAAAACCAACGAACAAAGAGCAGCCTGAATTAAAAAAAATATATATATTAAAGTAAAAAAAGTCGAAGGAATATATACAAAATCGAAAAGGGCAGCTTGATTACTTGAAGGATTTTTTGTTAACGCGGTTCTTGATTACAGGTTTCGGAAGACCGTAAACATCTGTGAGCATTCGAGTCTTCATTTTCCGGCGAGGGAGAACCTCCACCTCAAAATCGACGTCGTCGGAGGATATTTCATCACGTGTATCGCCGACGCTTTCATCTCCGCCGTGCTCCGCCGCCGAATCGCCGCTGAGTTGGATGAGTTGCAAAGCCACTTCCATTTCGAGCTGGGTGAGTCCGGCAGATTCCATCTGGGTTTTCCCGATGCTTCTCGACGGTGCAGATTTCTCCATTGATTTATTTTGTTTATTTGATTGATAAGTTGATATTGCTAATCAGAACAAGGATTTTCTGAGGCCCCCCGGGGCAATTGGTGTTTTAATATTTATATATGCAAAAAATTTAAATAAGTCAGTCTCGTATATTAGATAGGTACAATGTAGAATAAATTAATACTCTTTTTTCGTTTACATTATATCTATCTCATTATGAGATCGTTTCATATAAGTGTACCTCTTTATTCATATATAATGTTAAATTCCGAAATAGGGCTTTACAATTAAAATTATTTTGTGTACATATTTTTTAAAGAGGGGGAAAAGAGTAATTTCATTGTGGATTTCTCTATAAATATAATAATTTTAAAATATCGCCGACTTCATCTAGTCAGTAGATTTTTTTCGATTTCATTTACGCTTTCGAAACATCAATTCTAAAGCTTCCCGATTTTATTATGACTTTTGGATCGTTAATTCCGAGATGATTTTCCCCTTTTTAATATGTAATGAATTAATACATATAACTTGTACTACCTCCATCCCAAAGTGATGTTTGATTGAGTGTATTGTAATTTTACATATGTTATTATTAAAACAAATAATTTTTTTGAGTAAAAGTAATGATATGAGATGTAATTTTAAAATGTTGTAACGAGTAATTTTTTAAAAGGGGTAAATAACTTTGAGACGGAGGGAGCAGAGGCGGATGGAGTATGATCAAAGGGTATGCAAGTGCATGCCCTCTTCTCCCAACATATTACTACTTATATTATATTATTTAGTTAGTTTAAAGAGTTGTATGAGCATAAACATGTGTATATATTATTTATCAGGCACACTTACATGACACTATCTCACGGTGAGACGGGGCATAAGTTGGACATTGATACTTTAACATTTTGGGAGGGATGCATGTAATTTGTGTTAAATTGTACCTCGTCTCATGCATGAGATCGTCTCATATGAGTTTTTGTCATTATTTATTTTAGATTATGAATCAAATATGTTAATATATTGTGAAAAATTTATATCGGATAATGTCGTAGTCGAAATACCAGGCCATCTCATTTTCCTTCTTCCGACAAATTAAAATTTCTTACACAGTTGAATTCTATCTTGTTTAGTTTTAAAGAGTAGATTTATTGTATATATCTTAAAGATGAGCTTGAAATTTTTCTCGAATTTTTGTTTATGATAAGAGAAGAAACAATAGATCTCAGGGCTTGAAAAATATTGGGAAAATTAATCTCCATGGAACTTAATTAGATAAATAAGTATACAATATACTGTCTTATATATTTGCTTATAATTAAAGATGGTTTTCATCATCTTGTGGCAACTACAAATACAGAAAGAATATTATCATTAACAACTAGTTATTTGGAGAACAAGCTAGAAATAAAAATAATTTTTGAATGATTGCTTAGGTACTACCATAAAGAAATATGTTTTTAAAAATAAATAATAATGACATTTTGAACCATATTCAAAGTATGAGAACTCACAAGAATAATTATAATATTTTGTTAAATGAAAAAATAAATTGTTTGTAATTCTTAATATTCTATGTTTTCAAGTTATGGATTGTGTATATTTTATTTACGTTACTATACTTTTTTTTAAAAAATCGTTTTATTTAAATAACATGATTTTGAATTTTTTTAGTGTTTCAACTTTCAATAATTGTGCATACCTTATTTAAATTTTCCGTATCCGCCACTGGGAGGGAGTAATTATATCATGTTGTCAAAAAAGACAAAGTCTAGTATGAAAATTTTCATACATGAAATAACTTTAATTTACAATCAAATTCGCAATTGGTGAAGGTAAAGACAAAATTGAGTGGTTCATGGTTCACTCGGCCCAAGTGATTCATGGTACACCCGGCCCGAATAGGTCATAATTTAGGGTTCATTATTTAGTGTTTAGGGTGTAGATGATTGATTTAGGGCAATTTTATAGATTTTTATACATGAAAATTTTCACACTGTACATACTTTCGTCAAAAATTGTGCGAGACATTAACCAACAACTACTAGTCATTGCCATAATCGTCTACTGTTCATTAGTATAGATTTTGATAAATACCGTTTATCTATCGAAAATTGAAAAAGTAATAACCGTCCCCAACATTCTTGAACATTTGTCTTTATTTGAATGTCCCAACATTACTTGAACACTCTCAACATGGAAACAAATATAATATTAATACACTCACAACACCTTTATTTTATTCCACTATAACACATTAAAATCCACTTTACTTGATTTGCGTGTCATTTCCAGTGTTCAAGTCATCTTGGGACGGAGGGAGTAATGTATTAGTAAAAAAATCATATATCACTTTTGAACAAAAAAATTATCACTTTTCAATTACAATTTTATTATCTTTTGAAAAAAAGTGATATACATTTACAGAGTTTGCCCTCATATTTCACTGGACTAACACAAACATAAAGTTAAAAAAAAAAGGATTATTATTCTTGATAATTATTTACCAAAATACACGTAATATCGTCATAAAATTGTATCCAGTTGTGATGATTTCTGTAAAGTAATAATTTTTCTTTATTGAACAAATAATGACTCAAACATATGATTTCACGACATAGGTAGTAATGCTCTTACCACTTGAACTATTCTACTTCGTCAATTATTCTTATAATAATGAATCATTTTTCCTATAGAATAATGAATCATTTTTCCATTTTATAATATATAGAATTCCAAACATTTATTTCCTCTGAATTATTTCCCAACCATCAGACTAGAGCAAGCAAGAATCCCATCCAGGGGAGGAGAGGAGTAAATCATGTTCAAGGAAGTGGTGATAAGAGATTTCATGCAACAAGTCCTCCATAGACATAAAGCTTCAAGACAAAAATTCATATAAGACAATTTCATGTATAAAATGAGATACAAACTAACATAAATCAACACTCATTCCTTTTTGTAAAGGGTTGGGGTACCTTTTGTACTCCAATTTTTACTATAAAATTTTCTTTTGCCTGATAAAAAATATAAAAATAAAAAATCATTGTGCGAGAACTTTAAACGAGGAAATTCAAGAAAGAACAAGAGCGAGCCAAAGAGAAAAAAGATCTCTTCAAAAAAATATTCAAACCCGAAACTGGCTGGAGGAACGGATCCTTTCTTCGTCACAAGTGTGCTTGGAATCTAAGTTTTTGAGCTATAATGCCGGAGCCCAACACTCATTACTTTCAAAATATTAAAATGTCATGTTTAAATTACGCTCCGTCTTATCATGAGACCGTCTCACACAATTGTGTCTCAAGATTTAATTAAAAATCATCAGTTTCCAATTACAGTTAGGTGGTGTTTGGAAAGAAATGGTGGTGAATGAGATGGATATGGAGATTGAAAAAGGTGGATGAGGGTAATCCAGTGAATTTTTTTATTTTTATTTTTGACGGAAAAGAGAAATTGTAATACTCAAGAAATGGTAGGCTCACGCCTTACATCGTTGACCACAAGGCCAAAGCAACAAGCAGGAATCTCACTAAGCCAAAGTTTCTCAAAATTAACAAAGGGGCCAAAATGAGATAAAGTATGAGCTACCTTGTTAGCATCCCTCCTCACAAAATTATAGCTCACACTACCAAAAAAAGAACCCCAAATGCACAATATCCCGCACAATCACCATAGTGTAAGCTTCCACCTCAATCTCACCATTAATTGCCAAAATAAGGTTCTTGGAGTCGGATTCAAGAATAATATTACTAGCACCTTTCTTCCACAGCTGCAGCATACCAAAACGAAGTGCCAAAGCTTCAATCAATGTACTACTACTTGCATCAGCAATACATCGCAACACCCCAGCGAGACTCACCCCC
Organism: Stenogyne calaminthoides; assembly: GCA_037126765.1. Classification (NCBI taxonomy): domain Eukaryota; kingdom Viridiplantae; phylum Streptophyta; class Magnoliopsida; order Lamiales; family Lamiaceae; genus Stenogyne; species Stenogyne calaminthoides. The sequence goes on from JBBCBC010000001.1 coordinate 17,522,159, forward strand.
CCATTGTCGTCCCGAACCACAAACCCGAGCCCAACTGACCTGTCCTTGAAGACCGCCGCGTCCGAATTAAGCTTGAGAAAACCCGGGGGTGGCCGTTTCCAGAAGACAGCAGACACATCCTTGGGGCGACCTGTTTCCAGAGGCCCTCCTTCGCGCTGCACTCAGTCGCAAGGCGGATAGATCGATCCAGAATTTGGGTAGGGTCGGGCTGCTGCTGATTGAAATGGAGACAATTACGAGCTTTCCAAATGTGCCATGTGATAGTTGCGAAGACGGTGAGGCCATAGTCGGGAAGGCTGTGAAGAAGGTCCCACAAAACAGTTTTGAACCTGTGCGGATGGTGAGAATCATGGCCGATGCGCAGGGGGCTTCTCTCCCAAGTATGTATAGCGATCGGGCACCTGAAGAAGACATGGGACATTGATTCATCCTCCTACCCGCAGGCTTTGCAGACCAGGTTCGTTTGGATTCCACTAACATAGAGGGCAGTAAGCGTGGGAAGCGCCTCGTTACAAGCTCGCCACAGGAAATGCTGGATTTTTGGGGGGGCGTTGCATCGCCACAATCTCTACCACTGAGGGTGGATCCTGCTGGGCGACGGAAGATCTCTGCCCACGTTTGAGAACCGGGTCACCGCCAAGTGATAAGCTGATCGAACAGAGAATTTGCCATTTTCGTGAAGTTCCAGACCACTCGATCCTCCGGGCGACGGGTACTTAGAGGGATTTGATTAATTTTCAGTGCATCATCAACCGCAAATAACGAACCAATAAGATATCGATCCCACTCACCACTTTCGTTCGAGATCAGATCTGCCACCCTCAATTTCTGCATCTCTTCGGGCCAAGATCCCCCCGCTTTCTTCTTTTGAGCCACACCAATCCACCTATTAGAAAAACACTGGATTCGTAATCCGTTGCCAACTTGCCAGGCAGTCCCTTCAAGAGCCAGTTCGCGAGCCTTAAGAATACTGCGCCAAAGAAAACTCGGTTGGAAACCAATGGTTGCAGCCTCAATATTACCTCTCGGATAGTACCTTGACTTCAAAATTTTTGCTGCCAACGAGTCATGACTGATGGAGAGTCGCCAATATTGCTTTGCAACCATCGCTAGGTTAAAAAAGAACATCTCTCGGAACCCCAAACCCCCCATCCTTTGCCCTTGAAATTTTCTCCCAGCTAAGCCAATGGATTTTTCGTTCACTCGGTGTCACTCCCCAATAAAATTGGGCCACCGCTTTCTCAATGTCCTCACATAAAGATTTCGGGAAAAGAAAACAACTCATAGCGTAATTCGGAATTGCTCGAACCACGGATTTAATAAGTATTTCCCGTCCCGCCTTCGTCAACGTTTTCTCTTAACAACCTTTGAGCCTGCTAACCACACGAGCCACCACGGTTTGGAACACCTCTTTCTTACCCCGACCAATGATTGTTGGGAGTCCCAAGTACTTAGAGTACTGAGCCACGGTCTTGGCTCCCAGCAGTTTCCCAATCTCTTTTTTTCTATCCTCCCCAACATTCCCACTCGTGATCAACTCCGACTTCTCCAGATTAATTCTTTGCCCCGAGGTCATCTCGTAAGTGCTGATGATTGATTCCACCCTCGTGATTTCACTCTGGGCCGCCCTGAAAAACAAAATATTGTAGTCCGCAAACAAGAGATGGGATACTGGAGGAGCATGCCGAGCCACCTTGATTCCCAAAATTTCCCCACACAATTCCGCCTTCTGAATAAGGGATAAGAAACCCTCTGCATAAATAAAAAACAAATAAGGGGAGAGGGGTCCCTCGACGAAGGCCCCCTTCCTAAAAATTTCTGGATGGGAAGTTTTAATCGAGAGAGAATACGAAAAACAGAAGTCACACACCGCAAAACCAAATCCACCCAATTCACATGAAAACCCAACTTCACACACATAACCCGCAGGAATGTCCACTCAACACGATAATACGCTTTACTCATATCAAGTTTCAAAGCAACAAAACCCCGTTTTTTTTTTCTTCTTTTTTAAGAAATGAAAGAGCTCGAAAGCCATCATATCGTTATCAGTGATTAACCGGTTTGGAATAAACGCACTCTGATTAGGGGAAATGACCTCTTTTAACACATGCTTGAGACGATTAGCAATGACTTTTGTAATGACACGAATGATCACATTGCACAAACTGATGGGACGAAAATATTTAGGACTCTCAGGGGATTTCACTTTAAGGATCAACACAATGTGCATATGATTAAGAGAGGAAGGGTCGGTTTCATTATTCAAGATATCCAAACACGCAGAACAAAGGAAGAATGAGTAATGTGCCAAAATTTCTGAAAGAAAAGAGAAGGCATACCATCGGGCCCGGGGGCCTTTACCGGATGCATGTGTTCGGTTAACTTCCATCTCCGTGTACGGTTGCAGCAACGATTCATTCATGTCTTCGGTCACCTTTTGCTCAATTGACTCGATAACTAGGTGCATATTACTAGGACTAACCGGTGAAAACAAGTCGACAAAAAACTCCCTCATCACTCTTCCCACCTCCACATCCCCCTTAACCCATTCTTCTTCCTGATTCTGAATTTTCCCGATATGGTTCCGATTTCTCCTTTGAGAGGCTTTCTGATGGAAAAAATGTGTATTCCGATCCCCATCCCTAAGCCAAAGGGCCCGTGATCGCTGGTACCAGAAGATCTCCTACTGTTTTAAAAGATCATCCAACACCTGTTGGTTCTCCCGTAACGCTATAACCACCAAAGCACTTTGGACTCTTTCCTGGAGGGACTTTATCTTTGCCTTCACTTCCCGAGTCTTCCTACCCACATTTCCAAAGGTGATCTTGTCCCAATTCCGAAGATGTTCACCACATTTCTGAAGGCGACTAACGAAAGAGATCATTTGATTATGCCCCTCCCCGCCACTCTCCACCACCTCCCCACACTTCTCATTCTCCAACCATATTTTTTCGAAACGAAAGAACTTTCTCTTGTCCTTTTGGCTTCCACCCCTAATTCTACTGCCTTCACATTCAATCAACAGCGGTGAGTGATCGGAGTGATAGCGAAGGAGATGAGTCACAGTAGTGTTCGGGTAAAGGGTCCTCCATCGTGGATTAGCAATTGCCCGATCAAGGCGAACTTGAATGTTATCCTCCCCCACACGGCCATTCGACCAGGTGTATTTGTGGCCCTTAAAGCCAAGGTCTTGAAGCTCAAGGTCTGATGTGGTGTTCCGAAACTCCTCCATAAATCTTGTCTGCTGCACATTACCCCCACATTTATCCCAACTTCACATAATCTCATTTATATTCCCGCAACACAACCATGGGGACCACACTGGAGGCGCCACCCTCCGGAGGAGCTGGAAAGTTCTGGTTTTCTGATCATGGTTAGGCCAGTCGTAGATCCCTGTGTTGGTCCCAGTGCAAACGTGTATGGGGGGGAATACACGTGTTTAGTGTTTTTAAAACTTTTTCTTACTGAGATTAGCTTGGGTCAGATAATCCTGAGGATTAGGTTCTGAGAAGCACTGACGCTTCCGAGTCAAAGTCTCCTCGAGACAAAGGATCCCGAAATCACTTTCACATACCTCGATAATCCCAACCGAGTCCCGAAAAAATCGAGATCCCGAAGTTGCTTGGATCGATAACTAACTTATGAACCCTCGTAAGAGTAAGCCTGGTTTGGTAACTATCTATTCTAGCGACTCAGTCGTGCGGAATGGTTGGCCCTTAGTTTATACTCGTTTTAAGCTTTGCTGAAAAATCTTCCCTTTATGAAATAGTGATTAGGCTGTGATTCAATTACATGCAACTTCAGTGGATTGATTCCAACTGAATATCAGTGAAAAGTATGCTTTCAAACTCAGTGATGCAACAGTTAAGTACATATAAGGAAAGCAATAAACAACACAGCAATTATAGTGGTTCAGAGACTCAAGCTCCTACGTCCACTCTCTCTGATCCTCAGAGAAATTCACTAATCACTTCTGAGCTTTACGACTACCTCGAGTTAATCTTAACTCAACTCGTACCCCGAGTTTTTACGACTACTCCACGTAGTTTACTTACTCAACCCGACCTTGAGCTTTCTGACTACCTCCGTAGTTTACTTACTCAAACACAAACAAGCTTTCAGACTACCCCTGTAGCTTACTAACTTCTCCTCTAGAGTTTTCTGACTACTCCGCTTAGTTTACTAACTCTTTACAACTCTTCTCACCAACAAACACACTCCAACTACCTTCTCAAGGGTTTTGGGTTTCTCGGTTGGTTTCCAACTAGGATGAGATATCCTTTACAATGAAGCACAATGCAAAGGGTTAGGATATCTTGACTAAGCTTTGGATAAATCTTATCAAGATAGGCTTAGTTTAGTGAGCTCTCTTCAATATAGAAGCACTTGGGAAATTCTAAGTTTTTCGAGTGCTTTAACTTTTGCAAGAATAAGTTTGAGCTCTTGAGTTACGTATAAATTTCCCGTAACCTTACAATGTAGAGGGTCACCAAGATTTATAGGCATACACCAAGGTCACTTTTGAAAACTATCCGTTGGAGAGATAACCTTCGTGAGTTTCCTCTTGTGGTGTGTGAGAAACTACTATATTTAGGGTTTGAAACTCCCTAACACGTTTTAGGCAATAGCCTTTCATGTAGCCGGTCTTCACTTTTTGCAGTCTGGAACTTTTGTACATCTGACATCTTTTTTCAACACATCCTTTGTCGGTGTCAGTATGGTACAGTGTCGTCTTTCTCTTTTTGACTTTTGTCTCCCGTTAAAGGTAGACACCTTCAACGTCTCTTTTGGTTACAAACTCTGAGTTTGATATAACCTTAACAACACTTCTGACTTAGTTCCTTTTGTCTGCATTTGAATGTCTTGGCAAATATCTATTTTCTAAGGAATCGCGATCTTCTCAGTATTGCATCCTTCAGATAGATATATTCAGTGCCTCGGAACATTCAGGTTCATACTGAGCATTCAGTACCTTACTGAGTCTTCAGTAATTATTGTGCCTTCAGTATTCTTGATCTTCAATCTTGATCTTGATCTTGCGTCTTGAGTCTTCGAGTCTTGAGGTCTTGAGTCTTGAGTCTTCGAGTCTCTTGATCGATACACCTTGAATCTTCGTCTTGAGTCTTGATTTCCTCAAGATCCCACTTGAGTCTTGATATCTCCCGTTTCCTGCGAGTCTTGAATACTCGGTTTCCTCGATTCTTGAAAACTTCGCCATCATCTTTGAACTTCAGTTTCTTCATAAACATACTGAGTTCTTCAGAGTCTTCAGAACCTATCTTGATCTATATCTGCTGACTATACATTTTGCAGATAACATTCTGAATACTTCAAAACTGAATCCTGACTCAACTATAAAGATCATTCTGAACATGTCATACTCAGGGGTTTTGGGATCTAATCAAAATCATATATCTTTATTAAATTCATCTCCCAACAATTTCCCCATTTTTTATGATGCCAAAACCTATCTTGTTACAAACATATAACCTATACTCAGGTTTCAGTTTATCCTATTACAAGATTGGTTATGTCTCCCAACAATTTCTTAAATCAGAGAAACTCCTAACAATTTCAGAGAGTCTCCCAACAATTTAAATCATTCAGCAATTTCTTCAGTAATGAATCTCTTTAAGTAGTTCATCACCAAATACTTAAACAATTTCCCCCATATTCAGACAATTTACTCCTTATCAACATACAATCAGTTCAGAGACATTCATTCAGGCATATCAAAATAAAAGACATGTAAATAAGATAATGAGGTATTATCTTGTGAGCATAAATGATAAATCTTCATTGATGATGAGTATACCATTACAGATTACAATGAAATTTATCAACAAAATCAAAAATACAAAGATTTAAAGATTACAGAATCTTCTGAGTCTTCAGTCTTCTGATTTGGCTCTTCGGTCTTCTGCTCTTCAGTTTGCTTCATTCTCAACTTCATCAGCGGGCACCTCCAGGTCGAACATTCCGAAAAATCTCTTCTTCAGCTCATTTCTCTCCTTAATAATATCCGGACTTTTTTCTGTTAAACCCAATGACCAAAGATATCTTGAGCAATTTCTTGAGTAATGGCCTTCACATTTACCAAGCCATTACCAAGTCTCGGAGGAGGATAGGAATATGGACCAGGGGCTACTATCTGTACCTCTCCTTCATCCGCAAGGTTAATCCAGCTCTGTAGATACTTTGGATAGAAGGTTAGGAGATATTCAATGAATGCTTCATTCTGATCTGAGCTTTCCCCTCTCCATTCCCTGAGAACATCATAATTGAACCAGAAGGTTCTCTTGACCTCTTCCCACATATCGTTGAGTTTGATAGGCATCCATTTATCAACGTGGGGCCACTTCAGTGCTTTTGATGTCCCTTTCCTCTTGCTCGCAAACTTCCTGAATTCACTCCTTCGCTTCTGCTCTTCGTCTATCTTCTTTTTTCGATCCGAGACGCTCTCTCGAGACCCGGCGGCTGACTTTCTTAGCTTGTTCTATTTGGAGTGTCTTCAGAGCATCTCTCGTGTTGAAGACTTTCTTCTGAGGTTGAGACTCAGATTCTTCCGTTTCTTCATCATCCAGAATCAGCTTTCTCTGGATTGGCTTAGAAGCCTTTGCACGCTTGCTTTCAGGTTGAACAACGCCCAAGGCTTTCCTCTTTATAGGCAAATCAGGCTTGGCTTGTTCCAACCTTTGCTCCTAGCACTTTCGGTTTCTCTTGCAACATCAAGCATGGTTTGCTCAGAAACTCGAGTGTAGATAGGCTTCTCCACCTGAGCGAACTTCAACTTCTCAGTAGCTTCGACTTCTCTTAAGGCTTTGGCTAGGTTATACATTTCAGCATCTTTCTGAGCCTTCTTCTCCAAAGTACGTGCCATGAACTTTCTGAGGTCTTCACCTTCCTTTTCCCTTCGCACCGTAATTTGGAAGAAGTCCGGAGAGTCTTTGTGTCCATGTGATATTGCTCTTTGCTCACACAAATAATCTCTCCTACTATCTCGATCTTGTTCGCTTCCGGCCTCCTTAGATGGTTCTTGGCCACGTAAAATTCTTCGAGATAAATGGGTAAACCGCCGAGAGTGCTTCTTTGAACATCTCTGTCATCTTGGTCATGAGCATTGAGCTCATTTCCTCAACAAATAGATTTTATCATCACTTCATTCCTCTCTTCGCCAATTTCACCTCTAGAAATGCAAATGACTCGGTGCTTCGTTTCATTTCAAAGATCGAAGCTCGACCTTTGACTCCTCCACTTTTCATTCAAATTATCTTCCATGGAGGTCATCTGGCGAGGTCGAGTGTTTTGGATTAGCACCAGCCTCTGAGAGTGACTAAGACCTTCCATCTTCCGAGCTTGATTGGACAATGTTTCTTCCATCCGAGAAATCTTGATCATCATTGCTCAACCTTCTCAAGTTTCTCCATCAAGGGAGTGAGATCAATCTCAGAACCTTCGCACCTTCAGGCTTTGTTTGATCATCATGAGCTTCACCATCCCGAGCTCCGATCTCCAATCGAGCCTCGATGCAAGAGTGCTAACTTCGTCGATGTTGACCAATTTCCGGGTTGATCAAAATGAAGTCTCATTTTCCATCTCGAGATCGATCCTCAAGATCTCCCCTGTTGGTCCCCGTATCCATCTTGAGATTTTTCTTCGCTTGCTAGGGCACCAACTTCAAGAGCTTTTTCTCTCGACCTAACTTCCTCTGAACCAAATCATCAAAATCGGAGTTTTTCATCCCGAGCTTTGTCCTCTCAACCCCGAGAAGTCGGGTCGAAAGGCAAGTTTCCTCATTCCACTAGTCTTACCCTCTGAAGCGGCAATATCAAGCATCTCGGAAGAGTCCGATTGAGGATGAACATGCGTTGTCCTTAATCAAGAAAACATCTTGCAGATCGAGTATGAGCCGAGCTGGTAGCGGCCAAGAATGAACCCGTTCCTCTTTACTCTCCACTCGCTTCTTAGCCCTCATTCTTCTTCCATCTCGGGCTCTCGTTCGGTTAAACCTCAGCCGAGGGATCAAAAGAGATCACTCGAGAGCTCATCAAAAATATTCCGCCCCCCGAGTCTCAAAGCACCTCACGAAGTTGTCTTGGTCCAATTCCTCACTTTGCATCGAGTGGGTTCAGAGGCCTAAAATTGGCGATCCTCATTGACTCGAGTTGGCTCTTCTTTATCAGCCAAGACTTCTTTGGTAAAGAATCTCGAGGCTGAGTTCCTTTGAAAATTTCCAGAAAATTTTATGCAGACAGAGATGTCTCAAGCACCTCGAGAGAAGACACGCTCCTCGATCTATTCTTGTGCCTTTGAGATAACTTTGAGCCAAAAACTTGAAATGGCTTAACTCGAGCGGTTTGGCCCTCGGTTGAATCTCCTCGAAATTCACTGCTATCTTCATCGGTGAGAACCACCAATCTTCAAGGCTTTGGGGCAAGGTTCTTACTTCATTATTTTTGCACCTGCTCCATCTTTCTTCCAACAAAACCTTCCCCGGGTTTGTTGAGTCTCTTTCAGCGGCCAGCGGCTTTTAGGTGATTCTCGCTTTTCTTTCTCTTTCCCCGATGGCTTCGCTTTTTGCGTGAATGGGCTTAAAGAGAATTTTGGACTTAGGGAATGGGGTCGAATTGGCGAAGATATCCTCCTCCTCTCTCGCACATCTCCAAAATATAAGCAATTTTGGTGGCATGGTGGATCTTGCCTTTTATTGAGATCGCCCGTCAACCTTCTTCAAAAACTTTGGTCCGCTTTCACTCACCTTCTCGAATCAAAAATTTCAGCCGGTTGAAGTCGGTGGTGGGTGAGGCCTCTATCGCCTACATCAACTGAGCTTGCACTCTTGATCCGCTTCAAAACTCCCCGCAAGACTCATGATGCTCTTGCTCACAATATCCATCAAAACTTCGATATTTTGGCTTCAAGTGCCTTTTTATGCAATGTCGCCTCAAATTTCACAGATTCTCGAAGAATCCTATCTAAGTACTCCCGCTTCTCTACCCCACATATACATCGCAGATCCTCTCCTCTATCACGAGCTCAAAAATCATCATTGATTTTTTGAACTATATACAAATCCTCTCAAAAATCGATGTATTTGGACGATCGCTTCTAAATGTGATACAAGAATCTTAGAATGCATATGATCCTCTTCATCTATCTTCAAGTTATAGATGAATTCGATTACCTCTTTTCGCAAACTCCCAGTCCGGCTCGGCTGCGACTAGATGGAGAGTTTAGCCAATCGAATCATGTGTAGAGCCTCCTCTTCGGCTTTGTGTTGATTGTGCTCTCGAAAGTGAGACAACGAACTCGTACCACGGCTTGTTGGTTTCGGCTAATCTCTCGAACAAGGTTGGGGCCATTTTTAGAGATTGATTGAAGAAATGAAGACTTTAGGGTTTGGGAATTTATGGGCAAAAGGGAATTTATTTGCAGAGGATTTGGGAACGAAGGGTTTGATAAAATTTTGGCTTGAATGGCTTATTAGGGTATATATAGCTTTGAAATCGTGGGGAATCGCGTTGGTTAGGTGAAAGGCAATCTACAGGATTAATCTCCGATTAATCGGGTATACTGAACCGAAGCGATCTCCGAAAAGTAAGCCACCAAAACATCCTCATTGGTCATTAATGTAGCAGAGCATTAAATGACTGTTGACCTTCTTCGGAATTTAAAACGATCCCGCCCAAAAACATTCATGAGGTATTTTGTATTTATTGCAAATGATTACTGAGTTTCACTTAAGCAATAAATGAGTCGCATGAGTCATTACTTCTTCAGACTAATTTCCTCTATCGCCTTCTTGGTAATCGACCTTGATAAAATGTCAAGATAATATCGAAAGTCTTGAATGGGTTCAAGATGCTCTCGAAAATCTTGACCTTGAAGAACTGAAGTTTTGAGACTCGATTCGATTTCCATTTTATCCTGAGCTTCTCCGGAGAATTCGAGAAAACTTCATGCATCCGAAAATCTTCAATTTTTTCGATTTTACTCTATACACCGGTTCTAACATCCCTAACTCAACCGAAAGTTCCTCGAAATCTTGATTCAAACAAAGGTTTAGTCAAGATATTAGCTCTCTTGCTTATCGAGATGAATTTTCTCCATCCTTATGTCCTTCTTCTCGACATGATCTCTCGATGAAGTGATGTCCGATATCCACATGCTTGCATCCGAGTGCAATAACGGATTTTGTGAAATAGCAATGGCACTATTATTATCACAAAATATTGGTACTTCATTGGCGAAACTTTATAATCCCTTAATTGTTGTCCGAGCCAAAGAATCGAAAGCCGCAGCCTTCCTTCTTCCATGTATTCAAATTTTCTTGTAGAAGACTTTTGTTGCATCGAGGTCCTGCTTCTTCGAAAACCAAGATATCGACCACTTCCTAGAAATTGACAAATTCACGAAGTGGACTTCCTCACAATTACGCAACCTCCATAATCAAGATCCGAGTAACCCCGCTAATTCAAGGTTATCATCATTTGGATACCATAATCCTCTATTCATCGTGCCTTTAAGATACTTCAAGATCTTTTTGGCGACCTCCATGTGACTAGCCTTAGGATTAGCTTGGTATCTTGTACATATCCCAACAAAGAAATGTTATATCCGCCCACTTGTCAGAAGATAGAGCAATGATCCAATGATTCCTCTATAATCGGTATGGCTTACTTGATTTGCCTTCGTAATCAGATCCATCTTGTAGTTAGTATTCATGGGAATCCTAATCGCATTGCAATCAGACACCATATTTAGCAATCGATCTACGGTGTATTTTGCTCGGTTGATGAATATTCCTTCCTTTGATTGTTTCACTTGAAGACCTAGAAAGAAATTCATCTCTCCCATCATTGACATCTCAAACTTGCCTTTCATCGGTGTTGAAAACTTTTCACACAAATTGATGGTTTGAGATCTAAAAATGATGTCATCAACATAAATCAAACTAGTAAGATATCTTCCCCATCCTCTATCCCCGAACAGAGTTCTATCAACAGCCCTTTGACAAAACCATGGTCAAGAAGAAACCGAGAAAGAGTATCATACCATGCTCGGGTGCTTGTTTGAGACCATACAAAGCTTTTATGAGCACGTAAACTTGGTCATTTTGTTTGAAACCGGAGGTTGTTCCACATAAACCTCTTCTTTAAGCACACCATTCAAAATGCACTTTTCACATCCATCCGATGGATCGAACTTCATGTGGGTAGCATATGCAAGAAACAATCGATGGCTACTAGTCTTGCAACCGGGTTGCAAAGGTTTCATCATAATCCAAGCCTTCTTCTTGGGAATAACCTTGTCTGACTAGCCTTGCCTTTTGTTTCTTACAATGTTGTTGTTTTCATCTCTTTTATTCTTGAAAACTCACTTGGTTCCAATGACATTGTGCCTTTCAGGTCTATCTACTAGCTCCCATACTTCATTCATTGAGAATTGATTCAGCTCATCTTGCATAGCAGTAATCCAATGAGAATCTTGTAGAGCTTCACCAATCTCATAAAGCTTTGATTCTACAGCAAAATAAAACGGGAAAAATGACTAATGCTGCTAATAATATCGATTAAATATAGTTTAATTATATTATTTTACATAGTTCTAAATATATTTAGTATTTTTTTTTATAGCGATAAAAGCTTATTTATGATCATTGTTTATATCATATATATTTTTAATTGACTATATTATATTTTATTTGCAGTGTAAAATAATGTATATGATCATGAATTTGGAAAGTGGTAGATTAAGCGGTCCGTCACATCCCAATTTTTCGTAGGCCAAAAATATGCATAAATTTTATAAGAATCTGTAGCAGAAGTAATTGCTAAAACATGAAACATTATTGAACCTTATATTGAATCACTAGAAATTTATTTATCTCAAACAAGATTTTAATATAATAACAGAGATGCGACTCTTAAATAAAACTACTTTAAATTTTAAAAGCATCTGAATATCAAATAACATGAATCAAAAATTTAATTAATCACTTGAGGCAATCCACCGTCCATCCACCGCACTCCTTCTAAATCTGAAAAATGTTAATGAGATTGGGGTGAGCAAAACCGTTAGCTCAGTGAAGTTTCCTTTGTCACAGTTAAACATAATACATAAATAAAATCATCAACTCACATAACATGCATACCATATACTTGTTCCATGGCTATACCATGGATGCACTGGCTATACCAACGATGAATCGACTATACTGAGAGATGCAATCGGCTAAACCCGGAGATGCGGGTTTTCCCACTTAATAAACATCGTCAACCAACGAAGTGATTTGAAAAGTCACAACATCCGTTAACGAAAATCTATATTGTATGATGCAACAAGTAACAATTAAATCCACATGAACATCTAAAAGTGATAAATCATACCAATCAATTATGAGAAGAAAAACCCCACCTCGAATTATTTTTGTCATGGATGCAAATAATGTGAGCAAAAAGCTTTAATCCTCCGATGACTAAAATATTTTAATAATAAATATTACGACCATTAATATTAATAAATAAATAAAATTATGGAGTGAAGCATATGACGACGGAAAGCTTGTAACTAGAATAAATTTGGGGATATTAATCCTCTTCAGAAATTGATTTTGCATGGAAACAGGCTTTAAGCCTCTCTTTAAAAACATTAGGAAACGTTTAAATCTTCAAATCAATTTACGAATTGAAAAATAATTCTAATTCATGAAATTATTATATTTTGATAAAATAGAACTGGTCGCCTGTGTTTGAAATTCACGTGAAAAAAAAAAAATTGAGAACACATGAGGAAACAAAACCTAATTGAAAGGTCTAGAAGTTGAAATAAAATTAAAAGATTAAGAAAAATAAATTGATACCTCTTGGCTGAAGAAAATTTGAGAAGACTCATGGTACTTTTGATCCAGAAAACTCAACTCAAGTTTTACAGTGAAAAAAATATTTTTCGTGTGTTTTTATTTCATGTAAGGCTTGGTCTTGTATGCACCCAGTTCACTGTGCACTCATAGTGCATTTTAGAAACATGCAACTTGTTATGCTGAAAAATGCGACTTATTTACACAAAAAAGTGCAACTGTTATTATGAGAACATAGTTGCATGCTTCTGTTTAGAATAGTTGCACGTTTCTGTTTTGTATAATTGCACGCTTCTAAAATGCACTATGAGTGCACGGTGCACCCGGGTTCACATGAGACTCACTCTTCATGTAAAGGGACCTACCTCTATTTATAGGGATGTAAATATATTTTCTAGTGAAATTGGAAATTGAACATTTTATGAAAATCTTGAGATTTGATTCTTGTGAATAAAGATGAAACTTTGAGATTTGATTATTGTAGATAAAGATAAAACTTTGAAGATACTTTCTGTAGATCAAATCTAAAACTTAAATAAATAAGCTTAAAATAATGATAATCATGTCAACAATAAATAATATTAATAACAATATTAATAATAGAAGAAGAATACATATATCAACTGTGACGATTTTGGATTAAAACAAGTATTAGTGCATGCCTCCTTTTCAAAAATCATTATGATGAGAAATATTCAATTTACGTGTTTTAATTAAAAGGGTAAAACTTTGGTCCCCTTTTTTTTATACGAGATAGATTTAGAAAAAGATTTATGACTTGAATTTAAAATCTCTAAAGTAAATCTTGAAAGACTGGTTTCTTGCGAAGAAAAAATTGGATTAACTCTCTTGTAAATTTAGTAAATATATGAGAAGAAATTGGAAAAAAAATTGGGACTTAATAAAAATATCTTTAAATAGTGCAAGATAAATTTGAATTTTAAAAGTACGGGAGAAAAACCTCTTATGGAAATTTTTTAAAACATATATCTAACTTGAAAATTTTCGGGGTGTTACACGGTCAAATGTTTCCTTCAAGAGTGATTGTGTTTCTCATAAGTTAGAAACCGGATAGTATGGTCGATGAACCAAGTGATTTACTCATTTGAATATGTGAGCTATAGATAGACACATTAAAAAAATGTTCCATATTTATCAATAACTAACACATTCAAATAAATAAATAAAAACTTAATTATAGACTATAAAATTCAAATTCTTACCTACGAGAAAGGTTGCGTCTCTTAGACGAAACATTTGCTTGTTTAATCTACTACCTTCTGAATTCATGATCAAAAAAATAATTTATGCTGAAAATAATATGCGATATAATTAAATTTAAAACTTGATGCATTTAATGATCAAAAGTAACTTCTAATCATTGTTTGCATCATATAAATTTTTTATTTGACTATTTCGTATTTTTAAGTGTAAATTATTTTATCTCATCATGAGTTGGCAAGGTGGTATATTAAATAGACAAATGTTCTGCTCTAAGTGCGTCGCTCTTTCTCATGGATAAGAGACTACATACTTGTTAGGGTTATACTGGAAATTATATTTTTTACTTTGTATAATCAAATTGAATTTCTTATTTATTTACTTAAATAAATTATTTATCACTGTTGCATTAAATATGAATGAATGTTATATATATTTACTGCAAAACTGTTCAATAATAGTACGTGTTACATTGTAGTTAATGTGGTGATACCAGATCACAGAAGATCACATTAACGGTTCCTTGTAACTAAGTACAAATTCACAACCTAGATGGAAATGAACAATCCATTGTGAAAAGTTAAAGTGTAAGGCTCAAATTGGCTTGTCTAGACCAAGATATTACAATAGTGCATTATTATGTGCTGAATAAGACCTACAGCGAGAATAAATTCTTCAGTACTGAATATAGAAGAATTAGATCTCAGTGGTTTGTTATTTCTTAATCTATGTCCCTTAAATAGGATCGTATGTAATTAATAAGTATTGCTTTGATTCATGTTGGGTAGAGAATCAATGTGATTCAATACTTTGTGCTTTGGACAATATTATTAGTTATATGACGATTGCTAAGATTTAATACAGAGAATCGTGTGCAATTACGTCTTGTGTGATTTGTCACCTTGGTGGACTCAGAAATTTTATCATACCAAATCTTGCAAGTGGAATTAGTTTCCGGTATGGATAATAATGTTAAGTTGTTCTTACTCCAAGGAAAAAGATTAATTAATATAAAGCTTTTCAGTGACTTGAATTAATTAATGGACTGGATAATCTTAAACATGGGAAATAATAACCGGGAGCCATATTACAGTAATATGAGTTAAGATGGATAGTGCAATATTAATTATGTAGTGGAATTAATTAATATTAATGAGCTTGAATAATATTGTGGCTCAATATTGATAATTCGAAGACTATTGAAAGGTTCAATCTTAATTCTCTCAAATGCCCCTTTAGTAGCACAAAGATAAAGTTCAATAACTGAAAAATGTGATTAAAATAAAAGAAATATTGTTGTTTTATTTTTCCTTTTTTTTCGAAAAATATGAGGAAGAGAGAGAAAAGATTTTCTTAATTTTCTTAGAAAAATTTTATGGAAAAATATATGTATTCTTGAAATACAAGATTATCCCATAAATTCAAGAAAAGTCAAATATCTTATTTCTTCCCTATATGGGATTTTTGAAAAATATATATATATAAATAAGGGGATATTTTTGTTGGGATTTATTTATGGGAAAGAGAATATATTTGATATATTCAAGATTGTATCTTTAGAAGATACAAGGAAATCTCCCATAGGGAAATAAACCTTAAAAATTTCGAACCCCCCTGTCTATATATAGGGGATGATTTTTTCATCCCCAACATAATTCCATGGGTTAGAAAAATTAGAAATCCACAAAGGTGGTGCAACAATTTTTTTCTTTTTCCTTTTGTTAATTATTTGAAGGAGATTCCTACCACTGGGATATCAGATAAGGACGTGGGAATACTAGAGAAAGTCGTTGGGTATGTGATCATATTCTCTACCTTTCAAACCGCCAAAAGGTACGCCTCCACGTAACTCCTAAAAATTCGCATGTGTAGGATTTACGTGGAATAATTGTTCGCATGATTTGTTGTTGGTTTAATTGTTATTTGAATTAATATAGGATTAATTCATGCAAGTAATAATTAAATAATTTAAATTGCACCTCGAATAGATCCGGACACCCTATTTCCCAACAATACTATGGTCGATGAAGTAAATTTCCAAATTTATTTGAGTATGTAATTATAGATAGATAGGTCAAAGAATGATTGTAGGGGCCTTTTTATTTGTACCTTTGATCTATTTATATATCACGTATTTAAATAAATAGAAGAACTTGATTATTGACTATAATATGTATTTTATTACCTGTGAGAAGACCGCCACTCTTATACGAAATATTTTTTTTGTTTGATCTACCACCTCCCGTTTCCATGATCAGACAAAATAATTAAGTTGAAAAAAATATATGATATAGTCAAATTTTAAAAACATGATGCAAACAATGATAAGAAGTATATAACTTTTATCTCTAGAAAAAAACACTCGATAAATTTAGAACTATGTAAATAAATATTTATCACATATGTTTTTAATCTGATTATATCGTATTGTAATTTCAGTGTAAAGCTATTTTATCTGATCATGAATTCAAAAGGTGGTAAATTGAACTGACTAAGGTTCTTTCTAAGAGTTGCAGTCTTTCTCATAGATAAAAAATTGTATTACTATGGTCAATGAAGTAAGTTTTCATATTTATTTGAGTATGTGATTTGTAGATAGATAAGTCAAAAATGTTCGTAGGGGGCATTTTTTGACCTTTGATCTATTTATAAATCACATATTCAAATTTATAACCAAACTTAATTCATCGACTATAGCATACATGTTTTTATATGAGAAAGACAATTTCTCTTAGACGAAACTTTTGCTTGTTCAATCTACAATCTTTTGAATCCATGATGAGATAAATAGTTTTTGTTGAAAATAATATATGATGTAGTCAAATTCAAAACATATATGATGCAAACAAATATGTATTTACATAGTTCTAATTTTATTTAGTGTTTTTTACTACGGAAAAAACAACAATATACAATAATATCTAGTTGTTAAAAAAGAAAAGGAATTAAAAAAAGAACCTTGATATTATTTATTTATGGCGAAGTCTCTTCCGCTCATTGTTGAACAATTTGTTGAGGCCGATCTGGCGATCTGATTTATTTATTTCTTTTTCCTGTCAAAAAAAAAATACAATAATATCTAGATGTTGTATTATTTCCTATGTACCAAATACTTAATATTAATTCTTTGGACGGCGGTAAAGGGAAATTGTGAAATTTAATTCTTTGTTTATTGATTGATTTAGCTCCTCCATCTATTTAACTATATAGGTTTATAAAGATTTTTCTTCAATTTTACTCTAACTAAAACTCTGTCAAAGTATAATGCGTGATGTTCTTTGATATTGTTATTCGGTAGCCATGTTTTTTAGGATTTCCTTGTGGAAATTTAAACTAAGTTGTTAACGTGAAGTGGGTTTGGCTTGGTTTAAGCGGTGAGTTAGTGAATCCATTTTTTTAGCCATGATATCATTTGTTTCAAAAATTATGTTTCAATATGTATTTCATAGTTTAGATTAATGACATATGAAATTGACAAAAATATTCAACGGACCATCATAATCTTAAGTTCAATAATTACGGAACACGAAAAAACATTAAAAATTAATTTTTTAGGGGCTAAAAAAATTTTTTGAAGTTTGTGAGGGTTACAGAAAAAATAAATGATTTACGTAGGAGTAATTAAATTAATAAATTTTTTTCTAAAATCTAAAAAGTGACAAGTGTTTGAGAAACATTTTTGCTACACTTTTTCACTTGAAGGATTTAGTTTGAAGTTTATTCTAAAGTTCTGAGGCCATATAAATCGCACTTTCGAAAATGCTTAAAAAAATTTTTACGAGATACTAGTAAAGGTTTGAAGTTTGTGAGTTACCAGGCCTATAAATCTATACTATCTAAGAAATATTTTTAGACAATTTTACCCTTCATAACGTTTCACTTGAGCAATTCAGCCCTTGTTACCATTCTAATTCTTTAATTAATTTTTATAAGCCCAAGAGTTTTTTAAACAACTTAAAAATATTGGTAAAGCTTTTCTCGTAAACAACTTTTTTTTAAAATCCCAATCAAGCTCTCATAAAATTTTTGAAAATAAATCTTTTGAAATAAAAGCTCAATCAACCTGTCATTCCAAGTTTTAAAAAGAATGAAATTTCAAAAAAATTACTTTTTTAATATATAAAAATATATTATATAAAGTTAGAAGGGTAACTGATTCCACGTTTCCTATCCATCCCAGAAGTCGAGAACACTCGGAAAATGAAAAAAGAGCAGATGCAGGATGGAGTGACGATTTGCATAGGAGGGCATCTCAACGAAGTGAAGAGTCGAGAGCGGCACTAGGGAGTGGTATGGCGCGAAACGGCGAGAAACTCAGTTGAAGACAAGGTGGTCTACGAAACGGCGAGAATAACTCATAACTCAATTGAAGAAAAAGGAGTCGAGAGCGGCTCGAGGGAGGAAAGAGGGCGGCGACGGCAAATCGGATGACAACGGCTCTCGACGGGAGAACAAAAGTAGAGGCCATAGATTTCTGAAATTGACATGAATTTGGGCAACTGAGAATTTGGGCACTAGGGAGGGAGTCTCCATCATAGTGAGAGGGAATCTAGTTGTTCTCATAAGAACAAGACGATTGAGATTTAAAGAACAGAGGTTAGGGACTTTGAAATTGATGATTGATTTTTTCATTATTCGGAGTTCCGAATGAAATCAGATAACAAGTTTGATGTTTCTCTCTTGATATTTATTTTTCTGTGTTCATCTTTTATCCATTTCTAATATCTCCTTTTCTTCGTTTCTAAGTGTCTGTTTTGATTGAATATGAACATCTCTGAAATGGTTACGTTTGTTGTGGGTTTTCTTTTTAATATAAATTTTTTATCAATGTGTGTCTTTAATATTTTTAATCAAATTACTATATTTTGGCCTTAATTCTTGGAACCTTAATTGGTAAATTTGGTCGTATGTTCTGTTGTTTTTTTTTTACTATGTGTTAGAATTATTTAATTTATGTAGCTGATTTTTAGGGATACTAATTGATTTCTTAGCTTAGCTCACAAGATAGCTAGCATTCAAGATAGCCTCAAAACACAGCTTGATCACTGCTATCGATACATCGGTGAGCAAATTAGCATTGTTGTTAGAACATAGAATAGAGTATGATGTTATAAGAGGTTGTGGTTTAATTTTGTGTAGGCAAGAAGAAACACAACGAATACTATCAAATGCTTGTGCATTTGTTCGAGACTACGCCTCACTTGGACAACCAGAGAGTGCCGAAGCACATAATATACTTGAAGGATGATTTACTTCCACTTGAAGTTGGTAATAAAAGGACAATCAAGGTGTGTACATGTATTTATATTCAATATTTGTCTTTGATTCTTTTATAATGTCTATGTTTTTTTATTGCATATGTGTTTATAGGTGGGGGTTGAAGCACTAAGAGGAAAGATAGTGTTGTTACTAATATCAGATCTTGAAATTTCCCATGATGAGATTCTCATACTTGGCCAAAATCATCATCATGTTTTTTTCACTCTGATGAATAATGCGAGTAGAATGTTCCCATGGCCATGAAAATATCATTAGCGCTTTCATGGTTTTCAGTATAAAATGATGGATGGTTTAATAACTGATATTGGTTGCTTTGAGAGGGAGGTGAATATCATCATAAATGTAACCAATTCATCCATCCATTTATTCATATAAGATTTCTGAGACAAATTATATAAGCATTAATTTCCTGCAGCTAATATTGGGTGATATTGTAAGTTGGATTGAGATGGCTGTATGTCAAGCAGAGGAGAGAGGGCACACTTTTTATGATGAAAATTGCATCCTTTCAGTTATTCTCTTATGCACCTTCTCTATTTGATGGTTCTTCCTCTCATGTGCCTCATTAGCATTTTCCATCTCCTTCAACCGAGGTTGCTCCTCCTTTTTATGATCGAAAAATTGCGCTCAAATTGTTTAGGTATTTTTTAAAATACGAACGTGTTTAAATATGTAAAAAGAATAGTTTAAATTTAATGATAGACTGATTTTAATTATGTAACTAAGTTGTTCCATTATGTATTTATGTTTCTCTTCTACACGGTAGAGTTTCAGCCCAAGTACAAACTCAAACTTTTGACACAATTTTGAATGGTCAATGGAAATTAAGCCGGATTTTTATTTTAAAAAAAAAAGCTTTTGTCCTGCTTTTTGGCTCCGTGAGTATATATCAAGAAGAACTGATTTGTTTATCTAGAATTAATTTTTTTGTCTTTCTGTGATTTTTTAATCTCCCGTCTGCACAAGTCATGTCCTAATTATGTAGCCAAATTCTAGACCAAATAATACTCTCTCTGGCCACTTTGATTGAATTTCTGGGTATGTTCCTAAATTCTGAGATTTTCGTTTTTTTCTGTGATTTTTAATCTCCCGTCTTCACAAGATGTAGCCAAATTCTGGACCAATTAATACTCTCTCTGGCCACTTTGATTGAATTTCTGGGTATGTTCCTATATTCTGAGATTTTTCGTTTTTCGATTCATCTTAGTCTTCTTGTAGGTTGTTATCATATGAAAGTTTAGTTTATATCGTTGTACTTTTGTGTGATTCCATTTGTTAAAATTAATGAAAATGAAGTATAAATTTCCTTTTCCTTTTTTTTGTAAAATTAATGAATATGAAAATGAAGTATTCCTTGAATCATCATGATTAAAGATATCTGATCTTTTTCCCTTTTGGCAAAAATATGCAGAGCTCTTTTTGTATATTGTTGGGACGTACAAAGAATATGGTGCCTCTGTATTTTAACTTACGTAATTATGTGGAAGGAAACAAATGGATGTTGGACACTTTGCGGATTAAAATCCAGGCTAACTGATAAGGTATGGCTCGGTATTTATATACATTTGTTTAGATGGCGTGTTATCCTTTAAATGAAGTCTTTCTTGCTTGATATCAATTGGATTGATTCGATTCATTTATGAAACAAGAGGTGGATATATGGAATTAGGGTATTTGATCTAAGTTAATTATCTGGGTACATCGACCGCTCAGAAACACTTGATGTTTTGTCGTTTCAGTTCTAATTCTTAACCATTTCATCCATTCCCTAGATATCGTTTTGATCGATAATCTTCACACTTATAAAATTGAATTCATAAATGGAGAGTAGATTGTTGGTGGCGATGTCGTTGTCATCGAAATTGGAAAGGTGACCTAAATTCAAGAATTTGCAGAGTACCTCGAATTCTTAAGTTGTAATGAGATCTCTTTAGTGTCTTGGTTAGCTTTACGATACCGAATGGTTGGTGTACTACATTTTCCTTTCCTTTCTATTGTCTTACGATGTTGCTTAATTTTATTTACGAGTGTTAGTTTATGGCAAGATAAAGAAAATAGAACGCAACTAGCGAATTAATTTGTCGAAGAAGAACTCGACCCAGGTTTGAATTCTGGAAAAATGATTTGTTTATTTAAAACAGAATAAAGGTATTGAAAATGAGAGAATCAGGGTTGTTCAATATATAACTTAGAAGCATGAAATGTGATTAACTTACATTTTCGAAAATTGGTTTTGGGAAGTGAATCAAGTCATCGGGAAATCTAGGGATGCAAGTATTGTACTTGAGAATGTTGGTGCAGAGATAACTTATTTCTGAAAGAACTCTTTGTAATTATAGATGCAAGTTCCTGACAGTAAAGATAGCCAAAGTTAATTTAAATTAAGTATGATATCAGTGTGTGCTAATTAGTGAAAATTAAATTGTTATATATAGCCTCTAGAATAACTATTTAGGGCATCACTTATGTGTTATTGAGTCATTTTTTTGTGAGATGATCTTTTATCCTTTTGTCTTTTCAAATTTTATTAAATATAGTGGTGGTTTGTGACATAAGATAGGTAAAACGCAAGGATACTCCAATAAAATCTAATGAACTATGTTTACTGGTATAAGTTGCATCAAAATTTTCTCCAGAAAACTGCAATTTCCCAACCCTCTATCATCTTCTTGATGCCATCTCCAGATGCCATTCCCGAGTATCACTTTCTCTTATTTTCCATTTTATGTTATTCTTCCTCATTATCTCAATTTCTTGCAGGTTTTTGAAAATTCATAATCGTGCAGACCTGGAAACCACTAAAATAGATTAGCAATTGGTAAATCTATACACCCTCTTTATCACCATCGCAAGTAAACATGCACGGTTTTCACTCATATTACATAGATTTATAAGATGAACGTGCTAATTCTAATTTCCTGGGTCTTGAAACAACGATTTCTTGATTAGGAGATTGTGTTTAGTTCGCCCAAGTTGGGGGTTACTCCACATGGTAAATTAAATACTGACACTCATAAATCTTTTTGTAGGGAATTATGGTTTCAGGTTTCTTGGGTTTTTAATTTTTGTTTTGTTTTGTTTTTATGATTCACTTGTGAGGCTACGATTTCTGAATGGATAGCTTATGGAAATACAATATTCAACTAATGCTTGATCAAGACTGGAGACGCACCGATGTCCTGGGGATCCAACATGGGTGTAGGGCAACATATGCTGTAATGACTTCCTTTTTTAAATTGACATATAATTGCAGGATTTTATCTTTTTGAGATGTGGAGTATATGCTACCTATGAGAATTATTAATCTCTTGCATGTCCTCTTAAGTCGGGTGTTAAATTGAAAATATTCATTTGACAGCATATCACGCATGCCTTGCGGTCTGCTCTAATGACTCCATTTTTTTAATTGATTATAGGGTTTTATCTTTTTTTAATTTGGAAGATGCGTTTACCTATGAGAATTATTAATCTCATGCATATCCTCTTCAGATGGTGAGTTAAATTCAGAATATTCATTTGAGAGCAGAACACTTGTGCCTTGCGGTGAAACAACTGAAACAAGGAAGATTTTATCTGGTTCGTCACCCCATGGTCTAAGATTACTCTATAATGTGAGAAAAGTTTTACCTCATTATCAAATCAGTGGAGAGCTTGGGAAATTAATATGTTCATGCCAACAAAAAAGATGAACGTTATATATATTATGTGTGTTGTCATTCAATTGTCGAGGCACCCTATGGACAATTGGTATGAATATATTTTGAATGAGTTGTATGTATGGATTTTCAAGATCACCTATACGCACTTGAGTTTGAAATTTATATGATTTTTTTAACCCTGCTTTAACATTACAAGTGAATATATACTATATATTTAATATCTGATATTTGTGATATTTGCTTCTGTAAAAATTTGAAACAATTCACGAAGTTCGACTTTGAACACATTTGCTTTGGGCAAGGTTGTGGTTTTTCCTATCACAATTCTCATTTATCTTTGTTTATCTAATCATAAGCTCATCATTTGGGTTGTCATTTTCTTTTATTATGTTGATTATTTACATACAACGTGCAACGCACGTGGTATACACCTAGTCGGCCAAAAGGCTTCTCTTTATTTACGTACTAGTAAAGGTTAAAGTGAGGAGAGTGAAGAAAAAATACAACAATATTTTTTTAGAAAGAGAAAAAACATGAGTTCACATTGATATTTAGGGAGGGTGTTTGCAAAAAAATATAAGTGATTATAGACTTATAGTAACTTTAAATTATGTGTAGAAGTCATTTGGAGAGTTTTATTTATCTTTTATTAGATTAAATACGCCCTCAAAAGCTAAAAGCTTCAAATGTGTGCTTTTTTAACTTATTAGTCTATTTTAAATAATTTTAATTATTTTTGCAAACACTATCGACTTTTCTTTGAATTTTTTTACAAACACTATTCATTTATATTGTTAATCACTTTTTCCATAATTACTAATTTTAATTAATTTTTCAAAGCTATATTTTTTTGCAAACACCCCTTAAGACATGTGTAGTTGTTGAATAGAATATTTGTGACTTTCTTTGAATATAGAAAGGTTAGAGGGTGATTGGTCTTTAGAAGGAATTGGAATGAGAATGTGTTGATAATATTGAAAAATGATAATGGGTATTCTCGTAATTTAATTTAGTTGTTTGGTAGATAGATATGAATGTTCATCATTATTGTAGATGGTGATTGGTCTAATGAATGTTTAATAGAAAAAATTATCATTAAAAAATTATAATAAATATGTATTATGTGAATTTTAGGGGGAATGACTTTGATTTCACCCAAAAAGTTGAGGAATAATAAATCATTATAATTCCTCACCATTTTTTATATGAAAACATTATTCAAGAACGGGTATTCCTATAAATTATTTCACGTGAAATATTAGTGCAAATTGGAAAAGGGTTGAAAATTCAAAGATCCTTCACAAGTCAAATCGGATCAAAAATCATTATGTTTCAAAAATGAAAACATAAGTGCAAAATTAAAAAATAAAGAAAAGGGTTGAAAATTCAAAGATCCTTCCCAAGTTCTAAATTACTAAAAAAGGCAAATATGTATTACAAAGTAAATATGTGTTACCGTAAGTAGGGGTGAGCATTCGGTTATTCGGTTACCGAACCGAATTGACATTTATGATTCAATCCCGGATAAATTCGTTCATGAATGCCAATGCAATCTCATCACCATTCGTATGCATATTTAATTAGTGAAATTCTGAAATAAAGTAATACAAGGTTATAAAATTCTAATCTATCTATAATCTCTAAATTTATAAAATCTTAAAAAGTGACAAGGAAATGGGAATCATTTTTTGACCATTTTACCCTGTCACCTTTTCTTCTATACATTTCTAGAGATGCAACGAATGACGACGGAATGTCTCAGGCTTTCGCATGTGGGTGAATCGTCATCCTCAGTATATTGCTGCCCTTCATGGGCATTCCATCTCGTGTTAATTGATTGATTGTTTAAGAGAAAAATAGCAAGGCAATGATACGACGATGGAGAAGCAAGTGAAGAAGGACACTGAGCGATCGGTATAAAAATGAAGAAATAAGTAGAATATTAAAATAAAGGTAAAAATGTACAAAAGAAAAGATGGCAGGGTAAAAGGGTAAAAAAATGATTCTTATTCCCTTGCCACTTTTTAAGATTTTATCATCTCTAGTCCAACTTAGGCTTTCGCACGTTGGTGAATCGTCATCCTCAATATATCGCCGCCCTTCATGGCATTCCATCTCGCGTTAATTCATTAATTGTTTGAGATAAAAATAGCAAGGCAATGACACGACGATGGAGAAGCAAGTGAGGAAGGACACTGAGCGATCGGTAGAAAAAAAAAAAAAGAGATAAGTAAAATGTTAAAATAAGGGTAAAAATGTATAGAAGAAAAGATGGCAGTGTAAAAGGGTCAAAAAATGATTCTCATCCCCTTGCCACTTTTAAGATTTTATAGATTACAGATATAAATTTATAGATTAGAATTTTATAACCTTTTATTACTTTTTTTTTCCTAGAATTTTCACTAATTAAATATGCATGCGAATGGTAATGAGATTGCATTGGCATTCATGAACGAATTGGATCATTTGCGCTTATTAATGGAGGCTAAGATTGGTTCTATTTAATTTACTAGTCTTTTGCCCATGCAAAGCATGGGTCTATTGTAATTTTGTTATTTTATAAGTTGTAAAAAAGTATAAAAATACATATATATATAGATAAATATACTAACACTTTAAATTATCACACTCTCACATTCATACCTATTGCCCAAAGTAAAAAAGACTCCTCATTTTAAAATATTAGTTGTTTAAAAAAGAACATAGGGAAACAACAATTATAAGCTATGAATCAATCTTCTAGAAGCAACATTCTGCATTATCTTTCCCTCTGATTTTTTTTTTTTTTTAATAGCAAACAAAATCCTTTGATTTGTTATTAACAATTGTCTAGAGCAAAAAGCACACAAAATTAAGGTTCCATCAGAAAACTAAACTGATACCTTTCAATTCACCTAGTTATTGTTCACAGGCATATACAATTTTTTTGATAAAAAAAAATGGTCGTATGTATGGGCCAAATAATTTGTTAAAAAAATGCTATTTTTCTAAAGCTGCATTAAACCAATTTTGAAGTATTTTTTTACACTAACAAAATACCAACTATTAAATGCAGAAAGTCAAAAGTCTTTTTAACACTGAAAAACTTTGTCATATGCAAGACGAACTTAAAACAATTCAGAGCAGAGATACTAATTATTATATAGATCTAAGGCAACATGTAGAAATTCAGAATTAATGCAAACTTTTCCAATCCAGATAACCCAAGTCCACCACAAAAACTCAACAACCAGAATTATGAGGAACATGTTTTACAGGGAAATAAAGAAATCAACTTATGCAAAGCGTGTTTGATGTCTCAACATTTAAGGAGGATAAAGTAACGATGTGTTTGATGCTTCAACATTTGAGGAGAATAATTATCCTCTACACAAACTCAATTTTTTTTTCCTACCCAGACTCTTAACCAATAAATATAATGGGGATGCAGAAATTCCAAGTAACACCATAATCTTACTGTGAAGAGAATGAGAGAATCGCCAGGTGATTAGAATGTATTTTGGGTGATTCGACCTATCTCATGGTTGTTCCCATTTCAACCAGCTAGTTCAATTTGATTATCAAAACATTGTTCTAAAGAGTAATTTGTGATAGTAGGTCATAGCAAAGAAGAAGAAGAAGACAATAAAACCCGCTGGGCTTTAAAACATGGGCCGAAAGTGAACGAGGCCTTACACCAAATAAGTCCAGCCCAATCCAGAAACCATTCTCAGTTGACAACTGAAATGATATAAAATCATATGGCCTGCAGCTAGGGTTTTTCTCTTGCCGGTTAAGCCTCAACCTCATCGCAGCGCTCAGGTATGCGCCGTCGCTTCTCCTTCATTGAATCTTCTATTATTTTTGCTTTTGGTGTAATTATGATTATGATTCATGCGCAGATAGTTTGGATTATGAGCATGTTGAACCCAGTCAATTGATTTATTTTTTCTTATAAATTTAACGATATCAATTCAATTCTTATAAATTGTGAATTAGTTTCTAATGTGTTAAAAAAAATCTGCGAAAATTCCTTTTTTACTTATGTGATTGCATTATGTGTATTGGAAGTAGAAACAAGAGCCGGGTGATTTTATGTGTTTTTTCAAATTTTAACTCTGATTTTGTTGTTTCAGATTGAAGAAGGGGCAGAATGTCGCACAGGAAGTTTGAGCACCCAAGGCACGGTTCCCTCGGTTTCCTCCCGAGGAAGAGGGCTAATCGCCACAGGGGAAAGGGTAAAATTTGGATTATTGTCAATAGTTGATAGAAATATGTTTCTGCACACAGGGTTGTAAAATCTGGTAGAGTTTCCAAATGTCTATGCTTAATTGCTGATTCAAGCTTGACTTACAAAGCCTTGTATTTGTTTTGTTATGTAAACGAACTGTGAATTTTTTATTAATCATTTTAGAAGATAATTTCTGAGGCTACTCGTGCAAATGTGAATGTACCAATACCCCAAGAGAAAATTGATCTGCATATTATTCCTGGAATCTGGAGAAAAAAGTTAAAGTCATGATAATAAAGAATCTATTTTTAATCTGGCATTTTATTAGCTTGACGGTTGCTCTTATAGTGTTCGATGTTTTCAAATGAGTGCACACCCATTGCGTGCTGAATTTGTTTGTTCTCTATTGTTTTCTTTTTTATTTTATTTATTCCATGCTGTTGTTCATCTTGAATTTCTCATGATTAATGCAGTGAAGGCTTTCCCCAAGGATGATCCCACCAAGCCCTGCAAGTTAACGGCCTTCCTGGGCTACAAGGCTGGGATGACACACATTGTCAGAGAAGTCGAGAAACCAGGATCAAGTAAATCATCATTCATTAAATGTCTGCTGAATGCATATTATCTTATGTTCCAAGATTCAGATACAACTTTCTTTTTAATTGAAAACCAATAAACCATCTTCCTGCCACATCTTTCACTTTTCACTTGCCTAATATTTAATTGTAATGCTACATATGCCTCAAATTTGTTATTCATTTGAGCTTTTTCCTTGTACTTTTCACTTGCCTAATATTTATCTGAGTATGAGAGACTGTGTGCAACTGTTTCTGATGTTGTTTTATAGACATTCATTTTAAATTTATAGCTAATAAAAATATTTGATAGATGTATTTCCGATTTCGATATCATATGACTTTGTGATGGCTTGAGTTGAGTTATTCAGTTACTTTTATTGCTGTTAACTTATCAATTGTAATTGAACTTACTCTACCTTGTTGTCTCTACTAGTAAATGTATCTGCATATATGGTTTGCTATGCTACTTGAACTATTATATATTCTTTCTACTGGAAGGATTAAGTGAATTTCTAATCTGGAAATAATGATTACAGAACTTCACAAGAAGGAGACTTGCGAGGCTGTTACAATGATTGAAACACCACCAATGGTTATTGTTGGTGTGGTTGGGTATGTAAAAACTCCTCGTGGTCTTCGCTGCCTTAACACAGTTTGGGCTCAGCATCTGAGTGAGGAGGTAAAAAGAAGGTTTTACAAGAATTGGTGCAAGTCAAAGAAGAAGGCCTTCACTAAGTACTCAAAGAAGGTGGAAACTGATGAGGGCAAGAAAGACATCCAGTCACAGCTGGAGAAACTGAAAAAATATTGCTGTGTCATTCGTGTGTTGGCTCACACACAGGTACTTGATCCCCTTGGTCTAAATTTTTAACATGTATTTTTTATTATATTTTTTCTTCATAAAATTTGAAAATTTATCATATACATTTATTTTGTGTTTATAAAAGTGCTTTGATTTAATTTTGAAAAGATAAAAGGGTTTGTTTGGGGGGTTTAAATGAGAACAGGAAAAACACTTTAACAGCTTACTTGGACTTGTGGTAAACTGGTAATACTTTAGGGGGTTGGATGCACTTTTCCCTTATTATATTTCTTTTCATTTCTTAATCATAAACATCTATTTCTAACATGTATTTTTAATGTTACTTGCCCACAATTCAATTATCCTGCAGATAAGGAAAATGAAGGGGCTTAAACAAAAGAAGGCACACTTGATGGAGATCCAAGTGAATGGTGGGACCATTGCCCAGAAGGTTGACTTTGCTTATGGTTTCTTTGAGAAACAAGTCCCTATTGATTCTGTCTTCCAGAAAGACGAGATGATCGACATTATTGGTGTTACTAAGGGGAAAGGTTACGAAGGTGTGGTCACTCGATGGGGAGTTACCCGTCTTCCTCGCAAAACCCACAGGGGTCTTCGTAAGGTGGCCTGTATTGGAGCGTGGCACCCTGCTAGAGTCTCATTCACTGTTGCTAGGGCTGGTCAGAACGGTTACCATCATCGTACTGAAATGAACAAGAAGATCTACAGGCTTGGCAAAGCAGGGACAGAAGATCACGGTGCCAGTACTGAGTTTGACAGGTTCAAACATTATTCATGCATTATTTACTAATTAGATAATGTTCAATTTAATTTCATAACTCTGGTTTGATTTTTGGTCCAAAAGTTGGTGGAGTATGAAGTACAATGTTGTTTTGGGGTATGCTTTTGGGACCTTTTGCTCAAAAGATGAATTTGTTTGATCAATTTACGTCTCATGAGTCATGTTCCCCAAAACGATGATGTAATTAAAATTCCAGCCACTTTTGACCAAAAAGGGACCAATTAAGGAGTTGTGAGATTAAATTGAAAAGCTTTACTTTTTTGGGCCTATTGTGGCAAAAACATAAGTTATGACCAACATGGATTTTAAATCATAATAAATTCATATTTTAAATTTAAAAATTTATTTGGAAGCTGATGTTGGTTGGAAAATTGGCATTCTATATTTTGTAGTCTATTGTATTTTCATATAGAATTATTATTATGATGGTTTAATTCATATAATAGTGGTAGTTATAATGAGATTTCTAGTTTAAATGCAGTAACTGTGGATATCTTTTCTTTATATCTTACGCCATGAAAATGATGCAGGACTGAGAAAGATATCACACCAATGGGTGGATTTCCTCACTATGGTGTGGTTAAGGATGATTTCCTGATGATCAAGGGTTGCTGTGTTGGTCCTAAAAAGAGAGTTGTTACTCTTCGTCAAACTCTGCTCAACCAGACTTCCCGGGTTGCCCTTGAGGAGATTAAGCTCAAATTCATCGATACCTCATCCAAGTTTGGACATGGACGTTTCCAGACAACCCAGGAGAAGCAGAAATTTTATGGTCGTCTCAAGGCCTAGATGTTCGGTTGGAAGAATTTGGGAGATACAATTATTTTGTAAGCGTTCTAGTTCAATTTTGTTCTGAGTGTTGTTTCATCTTCGACGATCATAATCTCGAACTGGTTTTCAGTTTGTGAAAGTTGTGTTGTGTTATGAGGTTTTGTTGCCAGTTGTTTTACTTGATGAATTATGACATTAATTTTTGTTGTGTTAATCTTATATACGACAATGGTTTCTTTTTCTTAGTATGGTTAAAAGTAATTTGCTATTGATTGTTATGCGTGCCTTTGATGCTAAGTTTTCTTCAAAAGTGCTTTGTGTTCTATTTTTGGATATATTGACTTGTTAAAATTGAGATGCACGATGTTCTGTACTTTGTTGTCATGCTATTTGCACCTCTTTTCCGGTGCTGAACTGCAGCAGGACACTTTATATTAGTATTATTTAAGTATTGATTTTGTGGCAAGGACAACATTAGGACATCCTAAAATTATTTGAAATATTGATTTTGTGGATATTAGAGCATTAGGGTGTTAATATAATTAGGAGAGATTTAGAATAATGGAAGCTTTATTAATATCTGTAATAAAAAAGCCTCTATGATGTTTATTTAATGCTACACCTGTTCTTTTGTTTTTTAGCACAAAATTAGTGCACATAAATTTGCAATTTTATATACTCATAAAGTTTAAACAAGAGGAAGTACCTTCTAGATATAAAGGAATGCTTCTAATAAAATATAATATGAGAATGGTATAATAAAAAATCTTCGCTCTTAAATCTCCTGGCAAATTGACCTTAATGATATCTTTGGCTTAGAGCGATAAACATTAATGGTTTAAGTTTGCATGATACAAGAACTCGACATTACTCATTATAAACTTGTTTTATTATAGATCTTGGCACATTAATAAATAGGTACTTGTTTGAAACTTTGAATAATAGATCTTGGCACATTAATAAATAGTTAGGGTATTATTCCCTTTTTATATTTGATCTAAAAAACCAGCTCAAACTTGAGATCAATGTTTCGAAAAAATCAAACTTTTCAAGAATTGATAAATAGACGAGTTCAAATGCAGTTTCTTTAACATAATAAATATTCAAGAAACACTGGAAGAATAGTGTATGATTCAGACTCGATTTCAAATTTGTGTTTCGTACATGGAAGACATAGACGCTCCATGTAACAACTCAAATAAAAATGGCAACTACATTCTTTCTATGAAATGAGTGCATGAAACGTGGAAATAGAAAATCATTAATCAATGAGATTTAGGGCAGACGAACAAAACTTGCAGGTTACCCATAGATCATCTAATGCTTTTCTTGGATATACTATAAAAATCAACTTTCAGGGCCTAAGCTTATACATGGGATTTCTGCCTTAAACTGGGAATTCACTTCGTAAATTCTCCATCTATCTCTCCATGCCTGTTTACCTTCATCAGAAGAAAAGTGGAAAATGAGAATCCAAAAGGTAGTGAGGATAATGTGTTTGATGAAATGCCTGAATGAATGATCCGAATCAGACGCTGAGCCCATCGAATCCACACTGCTTCGATATTAGGGACTGCTTTCTTGGACTAATGGCTATTGTACAATCCACAGACACCTGTTCACAAGTAAATTAATTAAACAAATCTCCTTACATGTGTGCATGTGCACATTAATATAATCAAAATAAACTTCAAATTTTCAAGTAAGTAAAAAAGAAAAAAATTCAACTTATTTATGCATGCGGGCACAAATTCGTTGGATAAATACACAGGTTAAGCACCTCGACTCCCACATTTTGTTGAAACGAGTCCTCTTACTTTTGTATTACTTTATTGAGCCCTTAAATTTATATTTCTGTTCACATTGACAACTTTTGTAGAGATTCAATGCGAGTGAAAACAAAAGTTTAAAGAGAACAACATAATATACAGGATATTGTTTACAAAATCGCCCAGGAGCTTAACTCTACAATGCTTCTTCAAATAGAATAAAAGGTAAAAGTTTTAGGGTTCAAAATTTTCATTTGCCTTAGCAATTCACAAATATAATTTTCTTTGTGAAGTTAGAATTAACAATTCAATTACCAACATTGCACACCTGTTTTAGGTAAAAAAAAAAAAAAAAAAAAACATACAAATATGGCTTTATTTTTACGCAAGAATATAATGAGAACACAAAAGAGAATTGAGAATAGAAAGGCAAGATAAAATGGTCCATTATTTTGAAGAAAAAAGTCAATATAAGTGGGGCTAAGGGAAAAACTGTCCACACTCGAGATGTGATAAAAAAACAACAGGTAATAAAGAATAAAAACAAAGAACAAAAAAAATCTCGGGAGATTTCCACCGTCCAATAATGAAAGATAAATAAATGAGTGCGACATTAGTCCACTTATTGCTGCAACTCTACTATCCAATCCTAAATCAGGTATAATATTATCATAAATTTATCGATACATTTTATGCTCAGTATATACTCGGAATTATGTGATTATTTGAACATAGAGATGTCAATAATTAAATTTATGTGTCTGTAGGTCCCATCTTCTATTCCAATGGAGCAAAATAATAATTTCACTGCACTTTCCAACTTCAAAACCACATATACATAAATTCTCTAAATTTTTCATTACTTCTAGGACAAAAAAATGATACTACTCGGAGCATGCATTGGTAGGTTAAAAAACGTTTTTTTTAAAGCTAAATTGAACTACAACCTATTAAAACAGTCGATCCAGTTAGGTCAATTAACCACATGGTTGTTTATTGTGCTAATGTTCGCATTTTTAAAATATAACCATATTTTTTGTAATCTGACAACTATTGTAAGGAAACAATTTTGAATTGAAATATCACTTATGCACAATTTAGTTGTGGAAGGAAAACATTAATATATTATGGTGTTTCAATTAGGGTTGAATGATGCAAGATAATAAAATTTTTTCTCATAATATACCGTTATTCTTGTACCAAAATTTTCAATATCGAAAAATGTCATACCATTGTCGTACCGAAAATTCGGCAACCAAAATTTTAGGTATGTCTATTACATATCGATACCGTACCGATATTTCGGTATACCAAAATTTTATATATTTTCATACCATTATTGTACCAAAATTTTTGGTACGATACCATACCGTATCGAAAATTTTTCAGATAATCCTAAAAAATTTCGATAAAATCAATATTTTTTTAAGATGCGGTAGAATCGGATACCCAAGATTTTCTTATTTTCTCCACCCCTAGTTCCAATACATATACAAAACCATAGAAATAAATTATGTTCAAGAGTTTTCATTTTAATCTGTTTTTAATTCACACGTAGCTCAAAACCAAATCCACATTGAAATAGTGATTTTCTTCTTCGCTAAATGTTAACCAAGTTCAAATTCAAATTTAAAAAAAAAAAATCAATTTGATGAAACCTTTTAACTCGATTGTATCCAAATAAGGCACATTCCTGCTCATATCTTCACAATTAACAATAGGAAGTGAGGCAAAGTTCATTGCCTACTCCAAAACAAGAAATATTGAAATGAATATAGAAAAACATAGATATTTGGATAAAAAAAGGGGGGTAAAAGTTAGTAAAGAAAAAATTGGAACATTTTTGCTCAATGATTTAATGGTGAAAGAGACACACTGTTTCTGCTGTACCCTTGCCGCAGAGGTAACAACCCACCTAACCTCAATCATAATGCACCTTCATTCCCCCATTCTTTTTTTTTAAAACTGATTTTTTATGTACCATTAAATTCATCATTTATATTCCGTCCCAAAACAGAAAATAAAAAAATTCATCATTTATATTTTATATGCATATATATAAACTATAGTAGTAATATAAAAATAGGTAGATAAACACAAATATTATTTTAGCGCAAACATCTAATGAACAAGGCGACAAAAAAAAAAAAAGGAAATTCAACAAATACAAAAATCAATAAATGCAATTTCTACAGAAAAAATCAAGTAATAAATAATAAAAATAAAAGGCGAAAAACGATGTAAAATGAGGTAAATTAATTACCTGTACACCAGGTGAAGTGAGGCCGAGGATCCGGATCCTTGCCCCGACATCACCGACGACCCGCAACTCGACCCGGTCATTCAACGATGCGTCTCTAACCAAATCGGCGGCGTCGGCTTGAAGCAGGCTGACCCGGTCGACGACAATGACGGTCTCGATCCGCCTGACGCTGTGTGTGGGCTGGTAGAATCCGGGTACGGTGCCCCGACCCAGGGAATGCCCCGGTACATGACGGTGAACCTGGACTCGCCGTACTTGATCCCGACCTTGTTGTCGTTGGTGGCGGTGAATAGCATGCGTATGTTGAGGGAGACGGCGGCGGAGGAGGCGGTGGTGGCGCTGATCCCCATGTACTGGATGCTGACTTGCTGGAGGTCGAATTCGGGCTTTTTAGGTTTTACGGCCAGGACAATTACGAGAATTACGGCGAGGATTAGTAGGGCGAGGAAGGAGAAGAGCAGGAATAGGCAGCAGCAGCAGCCGCGGATTGAGGCGGAGGAGGAGGAGGAGGCGGCGTTGGTCGGTGGGTAGTAGTGGTGGTGGGTGCCGTTTGGGGCGGCGGAGGGGCGGGTTCCGGCGGTGGTGGGGAGGGGCCTAGTGGTCATTTTTTGGGGGTTTTGGTTTTTGAGGGGGGAAATTGGGGAAATAGTGAAAGGGGAAGACTGGCCACCGGCCACGGCGGTGGCCACTTGTTTTTGTTACTTTTGCTTTTTGCAATATGCTTCTTCTGTTTCTCTCTCTCTCTTTACGGTTGCTTGGTTTTGAAGAGAGAGAAAGAGGGGGTGATTGTTTGCGTGGGATATAAAAGGGGAGCATGTGACAGGGATTCGGTGCCGGTGTGCTGTGTGTAACATCATATATTCGGGGATTTATTTATTAATGTGGCTACTTTATCTGGAAAAAAACAATTGTTCTATTTAATTCTTACTATTGCAGAAATAAAACTTTTACCATTTCGGAAACGGTGATCAAAATGGTGAGGGGATTTAGAGTTGGATTATGTTACCGTGTTAAGTAAATTAAGTATCTAAGAAAAGGAATATTATTCTCTGTTTTAAAATCCAGGTCCGACTGGCCGGTCGGACCGGAGAACCGCTGGTGGGCGGCTCAATAGGGGTGCCTAGAACCGCTATTAAACCGCACAGGCAAAAACCAGAAAAACCGGGAACCGGTCAACCGCCGATTTTCACCAAAAAAAAGGGTCATTAAAGTCGGATACAGCAATAGGCGGTCAAATCAGCCAAATTGGGCGGCGACTTCGGGTGAAAAATCGGGCCAAATCGGGCTTGCGGGTGGCCTGCAACTAGAAAGAAGCTGAAGCATCTTGAAAATTGGCCTGAAGGAGATGGGCTCGCGAAGAGATGGTGGGCACGGGCGGCCTGCAACTGCAACTTCAACTATATCTTGAAAATCGGCCCGAGGTGGTCGAGCTAGGGAGATGACGGGCATGGCGGCGGGCGTGGTGAATTAGGGTTTGGAATTTTTTGACTTCTGTCTGTGCACTGCTCTCCTCTTTAATTTAAGTATTTACGCCGCTGAAGTGTGAAGACTAAGTCTTCTCTTTTAATTTACGCTGATGAATAAGTTGTGGGTCAGATGGATGTTTTGGGCTAGATGTATGATTTGGGTCTGGCTTTATTAATTTAATTGCATGTATGGTTTTTGCCTTTTTGGTGGAAAATTGGAAATAACAAAAAAAAAAGTGAGAAGTC
The DNA here is from genome assembly GCA_037126765.1 of Stenogyne calaminthoides. Classification (NCBI taxonomy): domain Eukaryota; kingdom Viridiplantae; phylum Streptophyta; class Magnoliopsida; order Lamiales; family Lamiaceae; genus Stenogyne; species Stenogyne calaminthoides. The sequence goes on from JBBCBC010000001.1 coordinate 17,558,088, forward strand.
TAGGCTTTATTAATTTAATTGTGTTGGGAGATGAATTTAATAAAAGATATATGATTTCGATTAAGATCTCAAAACCCCGAGCATTTATTAATGCTCGTAACGATCTTGATAGTCGAGTCGATTCAGCTTTTTTAGAGTATTCGGGATGTTATCTGCAAAATGTATAGTCAGCAGATATAGATCAGGATAGATTCTGAAGACTCAAGAACTCCAAGATAGTTTCAAGAAACTAAAGTTTCAGATGAAACCTGAAGCTTTCAAGACTCAAAGAGAAATCGAGAATCAAGACTCAAGATGAAATCGAGATATCAAGACTCAAAGATGAAATCGAGATATCAAGACTCAAGATGAAATCGAGAAATCAAGATCAAAGATGAAGACTCAAAGATATCGGGCCAAGATATCAAGACTCAAGACTCCTAAGACTCAGAAGACTCAAAGACCAAGACTCAACTCAAGACTCGTAAGACCAAGACTCGGAAGACGTCAAGACTCGTAAGACTCAAGACGCAAGATCAAGATCGAGAATTGAAGATCAAGAATACCAAGGCACAAGACTATCAAGACTTCGAAGAATATATCAATGCTCAAGATAAACCTGAATGTTTCGATGCACTGAAAATATCTATCTGAAGGATGCAATACTGAGAAAATCGCTATTCCTTAGAAAATAGATATTGCCCAAGACATTCCCAATGCGCATAAAAAGAACTAAGACAAAGTGTTGTTAAGGTTATATCAAACTTCGAGTTTGTAACCAAAAGAGCCGTTGAAGGTGTCTACCTTTTTAACCGAGACAAAAGTCAAAAAGAGGAAGACAACAATCGCACCATCATCGACAATCGACAAAGGATGTGTCATTGAAAAAAAAGATGTCAGAAGTACAAAGTTCCATACTGCAAAAGGTGAAGACCGGCTACATGAAAGGCTATTGCCTAAAACGTGTTAGGGAGTTTCAAACCCTAAATATAGTCGCTTCTCACACACCATAAAGAGGAAACTCACGGGTATCTCTCCCAACGGATAGTTTTCAAGAGTAACCTTGGTGTATGCCTATAAATACTTGGTGACCCTCTACATTGTAAGGTTACGAAATTTATAAGCAACTCAAGAAGCTCAAACTTATTATCGCAAAAAAGTTAAAGCACTCAAAAACTTAGAATTTCCCAAGTGCTTTTATATTGAAGAGAGCTCACTAAACTAAGCCTAGCTTGATAAGACATATCCAAAGCTTAGTCGAGATATGCTAACCCTTTGCATTGTACTTCATTGTAAAGGATATCTCATCCTAGTTGGAAACCAACCGAGAAACCCCAAACCCTTGAGAAGGTAGTTGGAGTGTGTTTGTTGGTGAGAAGAGTTGTAAAGAGTTAGTAAACCACGGAGAGTAGTCGAAAAACTCTAGAGGAGAAGTTAGTAAGCTTCTGAGAGGTAGTCCGAAAGCTTGTTTATGTTTGAGTAAGTAAACTACGGAGGTAGTCGAAAGCTCAAGGTCGGGTTGAGTAAGTAAACCACGGGAGTAGTCGTAAAGCTCGTACGAAGTTGAGTAAGTAAACTACGCGAGGTAGTCGTAAAGCTCAGAAGTGAATAGTGAATTTCTCTGAGGATCAGAGAGAGTGGACGTAGGAGCTTGAGTCTCTGAACCACTATAATTGATGTATTGTTTATTGTTTTCTTTATCTGTGCTTAACTGTTGCATTGACTTGAATTTGAAAGCATACTTTTCACTGATATTTCAGTTGGAATCAATCCACTGGAAGTTGCATGTAATTGAATCACTGCCTAATCACTATTCCATTAAAGGAAGGTTTTCAAAGAAAGCTTAAAACGAGTATAAACTAAAGGGCCAACCATTCTCGCACATCCGAGTAGCTAGAACAGATAGTTACCAAACCGAACTTACTCTTCCGAGGGTTCAATGAAGTTAGTTATCCGATCCAAGCAACTTCGGATCTCTCGACACTCGACTCGGTTGAGATTATCTGAGGTATCTGAAAAGCAATTCAGATCACAACATCTCGAAGAGACTTTGACTCGAGCGATCTGTGCTTCTCGAACCTAATCTTGAGGATTATCGACCCAAGTCGACCTCGAAGAAAAAAAAAAGTTTTAAAAACACCGAACACGTGTATTCCCCCATACACGTGTAAGACTCGTTTGCACCGACCAACAAGTGGTATCGAGCGTGGGTTCAACTTGACCACTGCTTTGTTGACCAAAAAGTTTTATTTGCTAAAAATACTTGTGGTCTATCTCGAATCGATCTTATTTGGTTGAATTTTTCAAAAGCTCAGATAAAAATGTCTTCTAAAAACTTCCCATGTTCTCCGTGGAGAACTATGATTTATGGAGAACGAGAATGCCAGGCTCACCTGTATTCCAAACATGAGCGTATGTGGAGAGTGGTCTCTCAAGGACCATTCCAATTTACTGTGGTGAATCCCAGAGGAACAGAGGATGAGAGAATTGATCCTAGAACAGAATTTCCTAAGTTTGATGACCAACTGACTCCTGAGGAGAGAAAGTTAGTCAATCTAGACTACATTGCTAAAGACACACTATACAGTACAATTGATGATGGTGTGATGGGAATGATCTCTCACTGTAATACTGCTAAAGAGATTTGGGATACACTAGTTGTAATGTGTCAAGGCACAGATCATATAAAAGAAAACAAACTTTCAGTGGCAATTGGAAAGTTTGATAGTTTTGAAATGGATGATGGTGAATCAATAGACAAATTGGAAGTCGATTCACTAAAGATCATGAATGATCTAAATGCACTTGGAAAGAAATATCCACAAAGATAAGTTGCATTGAAAATTCTTAGAGGTCTTTCTAAGAAATGAGATATTCATGCAGTGGTGATTGAAAACACCAAGAACATTAATTCAATGCCATACCAACAAGTCTTCTCTCGAAATTTGAAGGCCTATGAATTTGTAATTGATAAGAAATCAAAAAAGGTCGACAAAGAAAGATGATTCATCATCTAGTAAGAATGTGGCTTTAAAAGCCAAAGATAAAACACAAGAAAACTAGAGAGTCCGAGAACCCCCATGCAAAAAAATCGGGATGAGCTTGAGGAAAAGCTAAGACCGATGGCAAGAAGGTTTGAAAGACTTAATAGTAGATTTGGAAAATACAAAAGCTATTACAGGAACCACAGGTACCAGAAGAAACCTGAGGACAAATCAACTGAGAAGAAGAAGGACCTGAAAGCTGAAGGATCTTCATCCAGAAAGAAGAACTCCAAGTCCAAAGAAGAAAGTGATCAGGATGATGATACCAACAGATGCTATAATTGCCAAAAGAAAGGTCACTTCCAAAGATGATTGTCCGTTTTGAGTGCTAAGGAGAGAAGAGAAAGGCAAGCTAAAAGAGACAAGAAGTTCTCTAGCAAAAAGGCCATGGTTGCAGAAGAAGAACACTCTGAGGAGGGATCTAGCTCTTCAGATGAGATATTCTCAGACAGTGAAAGTGATGACATGTGTCTGATGGCCATTGAGGAGGTAAACTCTTCTTTCTCTGTTGTTGCTCCTACACTAGCACAAGAGTTTTCAAGTTCCAATCGAAAAATTGATCATTTTGACCTTGATGGATTCTTTTGAGAATCGATGAAGGACTATGTTGTTTTACAAGAACTAAAATAGAACTCAAGAGCGTAATAATGAACCGAAAATTTGAAAAATCTAAAATGGAAAGACTCTAGCAATAATTGAAATCAATCAAATAACTTCTCAATTAATGGGAGCTCTTGATGAAATGGATGTTACGAAAGTACAACTCTCGAGAGAAAGAGAAGTTGATAATGACCCTAATCGAAAAGCTAGAAAAATCCAATCAAGAGATTCAAATAATCGACTAACTAAGTTCAATGACCTCTCGAGAAGCATGAAACTCTACAGAATCCCAGGATAGTGCATGTAAGAAGTTAACTCTATTGAATAATGCATCTAATGTAATAGATGAAATTTAGAGTTACCAGAGATCTCGCCACTATAAAATCTGGATTGTGATACATTCCGGGGAACCTCACAAGGTCATCTCGAATCTTTTGCGTCAAGTAGCAAGAAGACAATCTTTGTAAAACCAAATGGCACCTACACTTCAAACTGAAGTAATGCCCAAGGTTGTAGACAAGGGAAAAAGACCTATGGTCTCAGTAAAACTGAATGATCAGGTAGAAAAGCCCAAACCTCAGGTGAAGGCTAGAAAACCTGAGCACTCAGTTGGAAAATTTCAGGCAAGTACTTCAAAGCCTCAGGCTAAGAATGCAAACCTGAAAGGCTCCACACTGAACCATCAGAGGAATCCTCATATGAGAAACACTCAAGCAGAGACATTCTCAATCTGAAGAAACCAAGTCCTCAAGATATCTTGAAGACCCAAATTTCAAAGATGCATAACCTCGAACACCACTTGCCTAAGGGTAAAGGTTATCTGAACCCGAGTCAACAAAGATTTAGACCGTCTGCACTGAAGCCAAAGCAAATGAACAGAAGGCCTGAACCAAAGAAAAATTCAAAAGCCCATGTTCATGTTAAAGCTAGCACACATACACAGAAAACTGCTAAGGCACCCAGAGTAGTAAATGTGTATGTTGATGTTTATGGAAGAAAAATTAGCCACTCTAAAGTGATTAGAGTTGTCAGGCAAATTTGGATTCCGAAAGGTACATCTAACCTTGTAGGACCCTACACAAATTGGGTACCTAAAAATTGATCTGTTTTTCAGGAGGAAAACAAGGGCACTGAACTGACTAAAGATCACATGGCACTAATGAGCAAAGATGAAAAAGCTCCTGATGTATGGTATCTTGACAGTGGATGTTCAAGACATATGACAGGATTCAAGAAGATACTCAGTGACTATGTTGAACAAAGAGGCCCACAGATCACTTTTGGAGATAACTCCAAGGACGGATCAAGGATATGGAACTTTGGAAATCGACTTCGCCATATCCATGGTGTTTCATATGTATCTGGATTGAAGCATAATTTGCTTTCAATAAGCCAATTACGTGATAAAGGTTTTAATGTTGAGTTCTCTAAGAACTTATGTTATGTGAAAGATGATACAACACGTAAAAAGTATTCTTGGACGGTACTAGAAAAGGGAATGTGTATCTTGCTGATTGGAGTTCAACTCCTAAAGATACATGTTTGGTTGCTAAAAGTTCCACAGATACCAGTTGGTTATGGCATAAAAGAATGAATCACCTAAATTTCAAAACCCTGAATAAGCTTGCAAGATTAGCTCTTGTAAGAGGGTTGCCTAATGAAGTGTTCAATGAGGAACATATTTGTGATGCATGCGAGAAAAGGAAAACAAGTTAAAGCATCATTTAAAAGCAAAGTAGATGTTTCTACTGACAGAATACTTCAGTTACTACATATGGATCTTTTTGGTCCTATAACACCAGTGAGCACTAATGGCAGAAAATACACATTGGTAGTAGTTGATGACTACTCAAGATATACTTGGGTCATATTCTTACTCAGTAAGAAAGAAACTCAGATAAAGTTGCGAAATTAATCGAAAAGGCTCAAGATTGAGAAAAAAATCTGAGTGTGGTCAAAATCGATCCGACAAAGGAACTGAATTTATAAATCATATCATATCGATTATTGTGCGAAGAAATGGAATTACTCATGAAACATCACCGCAAGAACCCTCAACAAAATGGTGTTCTTTGAAAGAAGAAACATGACTCGAAAAGAAGTTGCAAGGACAATGATAAATTGGTCGATATTCCTAAAAGATTTTGAAATTTGTCATCAACACTGCATGCTACTCACATAATAGATCCATGCTGACTAAGAGTCAAGGCAAAACACCCTATGAGCTTTGGAATGAAAGGAAGCCTCTTGTTTCTTTCTTTCGTGTGTTTGGTTGCAAATGTTTCATACACAATAATGGTAAAGATCAGTTGAAAACATTTGATAGTAAAGCTGATGAAGGAATATTCTTAGGATATTCTGAAGTCAGTAAAGTTTTCAGAGTTTACAACTGTAGGACTCTTATTGTGGAGGAAACACGTTTTTGATGAATCTACTTGTGTTCAAAAGAATCAGGAACATGATGCAGATGAACTGACTAAGAGGATCACCAGATTAAGCCTGAAACAGAAAGATAAATCATCCACTGAACCTGAAAAGAAGAAGTCAGTCACTATCTATGATTGGAGTGACTCAGACTCAGATAAAGAAGTTCAAGATGGAACTCAGGATGGTGAGACTCAGGAAAACCAACACTCCAAAGGTGACCAATCTGAACAGACACCAGTTCAGACTCAGGTATGTGATGCCAATGAAGATGTGGTCACAACTGAGGCAAATTCTGAATCTATCAACCAAAGAGGAACAAGTGTCTCTGACAATGTTCTGAATGGAATTTCCCCTGAGGAAGATGATTCTCTCTCTCCTTTTCTGTTGTTCCCTGAGTTTACTGAATTAAATGAACCTAACATTTCAAATGTTGAGGATACTACTGAAGGGGGAACATCAAGAAGGAAATGGTTAGATAATCACCCTACAAGTCAGATTGTGGGTGATCTAACTGAAGGTGTTAAAAAAAGAAGGTTCCATGGTGAGAGTGCACTATTCTCCTCGCTTTCCTATCGGAGAAAGAACCTCATCGAGATTGGTGAAGCTCTACAAGATTCTCATTGGATTCTTTGCTTTATGTAAGATGAAATAATCAATTCTCAAGGAATGAAGTATGGGAGCTAGTAGATAGACCGAAAAGGCACAATGTCAATGGAACCAAGTGGGTTTTTAAGAATAAAAGAGATGAAAACAACAACATTGTAAGAAACAAGGCAAGGCAAAGTTTAGTTGCACAAGGTTATTCCCAAGAAGAAGGCTTGGATTATGATGAAACCTTTGACCTGTTGCAAAGACTAAAGCCATCGATTGTTTTTTTGCAAATGCTTTGCCCACAAGAAGTTCACAGTTTATCAAATGGATGTGAAAAGTGCATTTCGAATGGTGTGCTTAAAGAAGAGGTTTATGTGGAACAACCTCCCCGGTTTCAAATAGAATGACCAAGTTTACTGTGCTCGAAAAAGCTTTGTATGGTCTCAAGCAAGCACCCGAGCATGGTATGATACTCATTCTCGGTTTCTTCTCGACCATGGTTTTGTCAAAGGGGATTGATAGAACTCGCTCGGATAGAAGATGGGGAAGATATCTTCTTGTTTCGAGATATATGTTGATGACATCATTTTTGGATCTCCAAACCATCACCGTGGTGAAAAAGTTTTCAACACCGATGAAAAGGCAAGTTGAGATGTCAATGATGGGAGAGATGAATTTATTTCTAGGTCTTCAAGTGAAACAATCAAAGGAAGGAATATTCATCAACCGCATAAAGTACACCGTAGATCCGATTGCCAAATATGGTGTATGACAACTGCAATGCGATTAGGATTCCTATGAATGCTAACTACAAGATGGATCCTCGATTACAAGGTAAATCGGTGAGTCATCCGATTATAGAAGAATCATTGGATCATTGATCTATCTCACAACAAGTAGGCGGATATAACATTTCTTTGTTGGGATATGTGCAAGATACCAAGCTAATCCTAAGGCTAGTCACATGGAAGTCGCAAAAAGATATTTGAAGTATCTTAAGGGCACAATGAATAGAGGATTATGGTATCCAAATGATGATAACCTTGAATTAACCGTTACTTACTCGATGCGACATGGAGGTTGCAGGATTGACAGGAAGTCCACTACAGGAACTTGTCAATTTCTAGGAAGTAAGCTGATATCTTGGTTTTCGAAGAAACATACCTCAAGAGAACCAATACTATCGTTTAATACATGGTCGCAGGAAGTCATTGCGTGCTCGATTCTTTGGCTCGCATAAACAATTAAGGGATTATAAAGTTGTAGCCAATGAAGTACCAATATTTTGTGACAATAATAGTGCCATTGCTATTTCACAAAATCGCAGTATTACACACCGATGCAAGCATGTGGATATCGACATCACTTCATCGTGAGATCATGTCGGAAGAAGGACATAAGGATGGAGAAAATTCATACCGATAAGCAGATAGCTGATATCTTGACTAAACCTTTGGCTGAATCAAGATTTAAGGAACTTTCAGTTGAATTAGGGATGTTAGATCCAGGTGTTTAGAGTAAAATCTAAAAAATTGAAGGTTTTCAGATGCATGAAGTTTTTCTCGAAATTCTCTACGAGAAGCTCAGGATAAAATGGAAATACTTTAATCGAGTCTCGAAACTCAGATTCTTCAAGGTCAAGATTTCGTGTTATCTTGAACCCATTCAAGATACTCGAGATTATACTGACATTTTATCAAGGTCAGTACTCAGTAAGACTGATAGAGATAAATTAGTCTGAAGAAGTAATGACTCATGCGACTCATTTATTGCTTAAGTGAAGCTCAGTAATCATTTGCAATAAATACAAAACACCTAAGGAAAGTTTTTTTTAGGCGGATCGTTTTTAAATTCGAAGAAGGTCAACAAATATTTAATGCTCTGTTACATTAATGACCAATGAGGATATTTTGGCTTACTTTTTTTTCGGAGATCTTACGTTTCAGATACCCGATTAATCGGCGATTAATCTCAACCGTTGCTTTTCACCTAACCAACGTGATTCCCCACGATCTCGAAGCTATTTATACCCCAAAAATCCATTCAAGCCAAAATTTTATCAAACCCTTCGTTCCCAAATCCTCTGCAAATAAAAATCCCCTTGCCCAGAAAACTCAAAACCCTAAAAACTTCATTTCTTCAATCAATCTCTAAAATGGCCCCAACCTTGTTCGAGAGAATAGCCGAAACCAACAAGCTTTGGTACAATTCGTTGTCTCACTCGATAGCACAAACCAACTCAAAGCCGTAAGAGGAGGCTCTGATATGATTCGATCAAGGCTAAACTCACCCATCTAGTAGCAAGTTCGACTGCACCAGAGAGTACGCAAAAGAGGTAATCGAGTTCCTCTGTAATCTGGAGATAGATGATGAGGATGGTTTACACTCTAAGATCACTGTATTACATTTAGAGCATTCGTCCAAATACATCGATTTTGAGAGGGAATTGTACATAATTCCAAAAAATTTAAATGATGTTTTTGAGCTATGTGATAGAGGAGAGGATCCTTATGTGTATATGTTGGGAAGAGAACAAGAGTTTTTAGATAGGATTGCTGAGAATCCTGTGAAATTTGAGGCTACACTGCATAAGAGGCATTTGAAGCCACAATATCGAGTTTTGATGGATATTGTGAGCAAATGCATCATGAGTCTTGCGAGGAGTTTTGAGCGGATCAAGACTCCCAAGCTCGGGATCGATGGCGGCGATCGAGGCTTCTCCCACCACCGACTTCAACTGGCTGAAATTCTTGATTCAGACGGTGACAGAGCAAGCCAAGGTCATAAATAAAGTTAACGGGGCGATTTCGATTAAAGGCAAGATCCACCATGCAACCAAAATAGCTTATATTTTGGAGATGTGCAGAGAGGAGGAGGATATCTTCGCCAATTCAACCCCATTCCCTAAGTCCAAGGTGCTCTTCAAGCCCATTGCTGTGAAGAAACAGACCATCAGAGGGAAGAAGGAAAAAAGCACCACCAAAAGTTGTTTCGCTTTGAAAAGAGACCCAACAAACCAGGGGGAAGGTTTTGTTGGATGCAAAGATGGAGCAGGGTGAGAAGTTGAAGATGCAGAAAACCCTCGCTCCCAAGCGCAGAAGATTGGTGGTGCTCACCGATGAAGATGACAGTGATTCTGAAGAGATTCAACCTGAGGGCCAAACCGCTCAGAATTCGCCATTGCAAGTTTTGGCTCAGGTTATCTCTAAGGCACAAGAACAGACTGAGGAGCAGGTCTTCTCTGAGGTGCTTGAGACTTCGCCAGTTCGCATAAAATTTCTCAGAAATTTTAAAGGAACTCAGCCTCCTGAAGATTCCTACCAAAGATGTGTGTTTCCGCTGCATGTAAGAGCCAACTTCGAGTCAATATGAGGACGGTCACCAGTTCCCCCGTAACCCACTCGGATGCAAACCGAGGACTGACCGCACAACATTCATTCTTATCGAGACTCAAGAGCGAACATTCTTGATGAGCTCCTGAGTGATCTACTCCTTGATCCCTCAACTGATGCTTCAACTGAACCAGAGAGCCCGAGATGGAAGAAGGGCAAAGCTGAAGAAGGCGAGTGGAGGAGCAAGGGGGAACAATTCATTCTTGACCGCTACCCTGAGCTCAGCTCATACCCTGATCTGCAAGATGTCTTCTTCAGATTAAGGTCGACTATGTTCATCCTCAATCAGACTCTTCCAGAGATGCTTGATATTGCTGCATTCGTGAGGGGAAGACGGGTGGAATGAGGAGACAAACCTTCCCGGACCGACTTCTCAGGGTTCAGGAGGACAAAGCTCAGGATGAAAAACTCCGATTTTGATGAGCTGGTTTAGAGGAAGATAGCTGAGAGGAGAGCTACTGAAGTTGGTGCCCCTAGCAACAGAGACAAATTTCAAGATGGGGACCAACAGGGAGATGCTGAGGATCAGTCTCAGATGGAGAAGGAAACTTCTGGTGCTGATCAACCAGAAATCGGTCAACCTCAGACTGAAGCTAGCACTCTTCAGGTACCTTTTGGCACTATTAACAATTATGCCAAAGTTACTGAAAGTTCTATCTTTAATTCTGAATTGTCGATGTACGATCGAGGCTCGATTGGAGACCGGAGCTCGGGGATGAAGTCGGAGCTCAGATGATCAATCAAAGACAGAGGTGCGAAGGTTCCTGAGATTGACCTCACTCCCTTGATGGAGAAACTTGAGAAGGTTGAGCCAATGATAATCAAGATTGCTCAGATGGGAGAAACATTGGCCAGCCAAGCTCAGAAGATGGATAATCTTAGTCACTCTTCAGAACTGGTGCTAATCCAAAACACTCTGACCTCACAGATGACCTCCATGGAAGATAAAATTTAATGAAAAGTTTGGAGGAGTCAAGGTTTGAAATGAAAATTGAATCAAACAAAAGCACCAGAGAATATTTGATTTCTAGAGGTGAAATTGGCAGAGAGGAATGAAGTGATGATAAAATCTGTTGTTGAGGAAATGAGCTCAATGCTCATGACCAAGATGACAGGGATGTTTAAAGAAGCTCTCTCTGGCCAGTTTGCCCATTTATCTGAAGAATTTTCTGTGGCTAAGAACCACATTAGGAGGCTGGAAGACGAACAAGATCAGATAGTAGGAGAGGTGCACTGTGTGAGCAAAGAGCAATATCACATGGACACAACACTCTCCAGACTTCTTCCAAATTACGGTGCCAAGAAGGGGGAAAAGGAAGGTGAAGACCTCAGGAAATTATTGGCACGTACTTTGAAGAAAAAAGCACAGAAAGAAGCTGAAATGTATAACCTATCCAAAGCCTTAAATGAAGTCAAAGCTACTGACAAGATGAAGTTCGCTCAGGTGGAGAAGTATATCTACACTCGAGTTTCTGAGGAAACCATGCTTGATGTTGCAAGAGAGAAACTGAGTGCTAGAGCAAAGGTTGGAACAAGCCAGTCTTCTTTGCCTATGAAGAGGAAAGCCTTGGGCATTGTTCAAACTGAGAGCAAGCGTGCGAAGGCTTCTAAGCCAATCCAGAGAAAGCTGATTCTGGATGATGAAGAAACTGAAGAATCTGAGTCTCAATCTCAGAAGAAAGTCTTCAACACAAGAGATGCTCTGAAGACACTCCAGATAGGACAAGCTAAGAAAGTTGTTGATTCGGTCTCAGGCGCGTCTATGATCAGAAAGAAGATAGACGAAGAGCAGAAGCGAAGGAGTGAATTCAAGAAGTTTGCGAGCAAGAGGAAAGAGACATCAAAAGCACTAAAGTGGCCACACGTTGATAAATGGATGCCTATCAAACTCAACGATATGTGGGAAGAAGTCAAGAGAACCTTCTGGGTCTATTATGATGTGCTCAGGGAGTGGAGAGGGGAAAGTTCAGATCAGAATGAAGCGTTCATTGAATATCTCCTAACCTTCTATCCAAAATATCTCCAAAGTTGGATGAACTTAGCTGATGAAGGAAAGGTACAGATAGTTTCCCCTGGTCCATACTCCTACCCTCCTCCAAGACTTGGTAATGGCTTGGTGAATGAGAAGGACATTACTCAAGAAATTGCTCAAGATCTTTGGTCACTGGGTTTAATGTAAAACAGTCCGGATATCATCAAAGAGAGAAATGAGCTGAAGAAGAGGTATTTTGGAATGTTCAACCTGGAGGTGCTGATGAAGTTGAAGAAGAAGCAAACCAAGAGCGAAGACCAAGAGCCAAATCAAGATCAAGATCAAGACTCGAAGATTCTCAGATTCTTTAAATTTTTGTCTTTTTGATTTTGTTGATAAGACTCATTGTAATCTGTAATAGTATACCAATCATCAATGAAAACTTATCATTTATGCTCAAAAGATAATATCTCATTTTCTTATTTACATGTCTTTTATATTTGATATGCTGAATGAATGTCTCTGAACTGTTTGTATGTTGATAAAGGGGAAATTGTTTAAGTATTTGGTGATGAACTATTTAAGAAGATTCATTACTGAAGAAATTATTAATTGTTGGGAGACTCTCTGAAATTGTTGGGAGATTCTCTGTTTCAGGAAATTATTGGGAGACATAATCAATCTTGTAATAGAATAAACTGAAACCTGAGTATAGGTTATATGTTTGTAACAAGATAGGTTTTGGCATCATCAAAAAGGGGGAAATTGTTGGGAGATGAATTTAATAAAAGATATATGATTTTGATTAAGATCCCAAAACCCCGAAAGTATGACATGTTCGTAATGATCTTGATAGTTGAGTCGATTCAGTTTTAGAGTATTCGTGATGTTATCTCGCAAAATGTATAGTCAATGATATATAGATCGGGATAGGTTCAAGACTCAAGAACTCAAGATGTTTCAAGAAACTAAAGTTTCAAAGATGAAACCGGAAGTTTCAAGACTCAAAGAGAAATCGAGAATCAAGACTCAAGATGAAATCGAGATATCAAGACTCGATGAAATCGAGATATCAAGACTCAAGATGAAATCGAGGAATCAAGACTCAAAGATATCGACTCAAGATATCACCAAGATATCAAGACTCAAGACTCTAAGACTCGAAAAACCCTCAAGACTCAAGACTCGTAAGACTCAAGACTCGTAAGACCCTCAAGACTCGAAGACGCCAGACTCGTAAGACTCAAGACGCAAGATCAAGATCGAGAATTGAAGATCAAGAATATCAAGGCACAAGATTATCAAGACTCCGCAATATACCGAATGCTCAAGATAAACCTCAATGTTCCGATGCAATCAAAATATCTATCCGGCGGATGCAATATCGAGAAAATCGCTATTCCTTAGAAAATAGATATTGCCCAAGACATTCTCATGCAGACAAAATGAACTAAGACAAAGTGTTGTTAAGGTTATATCAAACTCAGAGTTTGTAACCAAAAGAGCCGTTGAAGGTGTCTACCTTTAACTGGAGATAAAAGTCAAAAAGAGGAAGACAAAGATCGCACCATACCGACACTCGACAAAAACGATGTGTCATTGAAAAAAGATGTCAAGTACAAAGTTCCATATCGCAAAAAAGGTGAAGACCGGCTATGATGAAAGGCTATTGCCTAAAAACGTGTTAGGGAGTTTCAAACCCTAAATATAGTCGCTCACACACCATAAGAGGAAACTCACGGCTATCTCTCCAACGGATAGTTTTCAAGAGTAACCTTGGTGTATGCCTATAAATCTTGGTGACCCTCTACATTGTAAGGTTACGGAAATTTATAAGCAACTCAAGAAGCTCAAACTTATTATCATCGCAGTTAAAGCACTCAAAAACTTAGAATTTCCCAAGTGCTTTTATATTGAAGAGAGCTCACTAAACTAAGCCTAGCTTGATAAGACATATCCAAAGCTTAGTCGAGATATGCTAACCCTTTGCATTATACTTCATTGTAAAGGATATCTCATCCTAGTTGGAAACCAACCGAGAAACCCCAAACCCTTGAGAAGGTAGTTGGAGTGTGTTTGTTGGTGAGAAGAGTTGTAAAGAGTTAGTAAACTACGCGGAGTAGTCAGAAAACTCTAGAGGAGAAGTTAGTAAGCTCTGCAGGTAGTCCGAAGCTTGTTTGTGTTTGAGTAAGTAAACTACGGAGGTAGTCAGAAAGCTCAAGGTCGGGTTGAGTAAGTAAACTACGTGGAGTAGTCAGAAAGCTCAGAGCCGAGTTGAGTAAGTAAACTACGCGAGGTAGTCAGAAAGCTCAGAAGTGATTAGTGAATTTCTCTCGAGGATCGAGAGAGAGGGACGAGGGAGCTTGAGTCTCCGAACCACTATAATTGTTGTATTGTTTATTGCTTTCTTTATCTGTGCTTAACTGTTGCATTGACTTGAATTTGAAAGCATACTTTTCACTGATATTTCAGTTGGAATCAATCCACTGGAAGTTGCATGTAATTGAATCACAGCCTAATCACTATTCCATTAAAGGAAGGTTTTCAAAGAAAGCTTAAAACGAAAGTATAAACTAAAGGGCCAACCATTATTCGCACATCCGAGTAGCTAGAACAGATAGTTACCAAACCGAACTTACTCTTACCGAGGGTTCAAGAAGTTAGTTATCCGATCCAAGCAACTCAGATCTCCGACACTTCGGGACTCGGTTGGGATTATCTCGAGGTATCTGAAAGCGGCTTCGGATCACCGCCTCTCGATGAGACTTTGACTCAGAGCGATCTGTGCTTCTCAGAACCTAATCTTCAGGATTATCTGACCCAAGCTGACCTCAGTAAGAAAAAGTTTTAAAAACACTGAACACGTGTATCCCCCCATACACATGTAAGACTCGTTTGCACCGGGACCAACAAATTGCATGTATGATTTTTTTTTAAAATCATGCATATTTATTATGACGTCTCACCGGCTCAATCCGGCTCAATCCGACCAAACCGATCCGACCCCGATCCAACCTTTTTTGGGGGTCGTCCGGCTCAACTTCCGGTTCCGGTTTTTAAAACATAGATATTATTCGGGACTCAGATTTCTAGGGAGTATGTTATCTCGTGTAATTCTAAATTAATGTTGTCCTAATTACTATTTCCTCCTATTCAAAATATAAGATGTTTTGACCTTTTGCCGTTTATTAATAAAGAAAAATTATATCAAAATTAGTCTTATTTAATGATAAATTATCTTTAATGACATGATAGGGAGTAAAACAAAAAAATAAAGAAAGATTATTAAATAAGGGCAGTGTAGGGAAATAGAAGCTAGAACATCAAATAAAAAGTAAATAATGCAATAAGTCAAAACATCTTATATTTTGAATAGGAGGGAGTATTAAAGTCTGTTAAAATATTTATTTTATTTTTGGTAATTTAATAACTTTTCTTCACAATAGGCTCTCAACGTCTCGTGATCCAGGATATAAATTTTGAGAGGAAGAGAGTGTAAAAAAACACGTGTTTAAAGTCTAATCAATAGAAATAAATAATTATATAGTGATAAATTTTTAAATATATATATATATGTAACTAAATAATTAGAATAATTACACATGTTAATATAATTATAAACATGTATTCATATATATACCTTGGAAAAAAAAAGTTTTGGGGGCTGTTGTCACCCCTAGCACCCCCTTGTATCCTCCATTGAGCATGATAATATGAAAAATAAAGGGTTACCTCATGTATGTATCAAATGCACCATGCACTTCATATTGTATTTTGAAAATATATAATTTATTATTTAATATCTAATTTATTATGTTGAAATATACAATTTATTTTACGAACATAAATTACATGTTTCACATTAATAAATTGTTGATTTGTAAAATACACTGATGCAGTGCTTAGAATACTCACCCAAAATAAAGAGATTTTAGATGAATAAACTTTCACTATCTCAAGTAGTCTCACAATAGAATTCCCGAAAAAAAATTGATAGTATCTCAAAATTAATTAGTTAATTGAAAATTCAAATCAACGAATAAATAAGTAAAAATAGTAGGAGTAGTAGATTTTAATTTGGCTCTAATTCTAGTACTATAATTTTTGAAGTAAAAATACGCGGATTTTAATTTGCTTTAAACCCCGTCTAATTCTCGTACTAGAAATGTAGAATTTCTCAAAAATAAATAATTCAGTTTCTATCCAACACTTTCTAGTGGAATTCTTTTACTAAAATGAGTCGCTATAAGATTATCGACTAATTCGAGATATCACAAATCGTCGTTCATTAGCAGGGGCCATACTTCAAGTTGGAACAAAGTTCTATAAGAACTAGTCCATCTCAACAAATCACTACAAGACTAATTATCCGACCTTTGCAACTCTATAACTATGAGTTTCTCGTGTGGATTAATTTTTTTATTTAATAAATTACTCCCTCCATCCCATAGTTTATGATAAAGTTGTTATTATTTTTATCTCATAATTTATGATAAGGTTGATTTATCATTTTATCAATTTATCACATAAATATTAATAAACAATTTTTTCTACCCTCAACTACCCATCACTTTATCACATAAAATACTAATAAGCAATTTTTTCTACCCCAATACTTTATCACTTTATTACAAAATCTTTATGAATAGTAAGAAAACCATAAACTATGGGACGGAGTGAGTAATAAATATCTCATAATTTGAATAATTACCAAATATCTTATAAACAAGTCAAAATTGTTAAATATGAATAGAGAAATGGAAAATCATTTTATTTATTATTTATTTTAAATGCTTGCATCGATGGACTGTTTCGTAATTTTGCATAAATATCCCATAATTTGAATGATTACCAAATATTTTCTACAAAAATCAAAATTGTTAAATGAATAGAGGAATAGAAAATCATTTTTTTATTATGTATTCTTCAAAATTTGCATATCTTTTTAGGGAATTTATTCAAACATGGAGTTCTTGTGGTAATTTAGACATATCTGGAAGAAAAATTTGGTAATTTACCCTCTTAATTATGTTAATTTAGTTTCTTACACATTAGGTCAAACTTCTCATTACTGAAACTGGGATTTCGAATAAATACCCAAACATCTCCAATGTTAGGTAAACTTGTTGTCAGCTAATTACTTTGTTTGGGAAAAAATTTCATTAGGGAATCTCCAATCATCTCTTTCTTTAGTAAATTAAATTAACACATGATTTCTACATTAACGAGCATTCACCAAATTCATACAGTTCTTCCCCAATCATTTAAATATATTATATATATCACTTTTTGGGGCCCACTATCTTTTATTAAGACATAATTGAAAATAAAATTACATATTTTTCTAAATTGAAGTTTAATCTGAAATTTTCAATTTTAGTAAATAAAACTCTATCTTTATATGTATATATATATATATATATATTTTTAGCAATTCGAGCTTAAATGCAATATATTTCTTGAGTTTTGGACATGACTAATGTGGATTCCAACTTGAAAAAAAATTGTAAAGGTAAAGATATATACGGGAATGATATAGAGCTCACTGATGGACAGCACTATATCTATGTCCATCGCTTACGTGTCAATGCCACATAAGAATATTTGTCTTTTTTTTATTATTATTATTATATACTACCTCCGTCTCAAACTCGATTGCCATATTACTGTGTGCTCGGATTTTAAGAAAAAATGATAAAGTGTTGGGGTAGAAATAGTTGTTTATTAGTATTTTATGTGATAAAATGATGGATAGTTGTTGTTAAAAAGAGTTGTTTATTAGTATTTTATGTGATAAAGTGATAAAACGGGTATTTCCATTTAAGGAAAGTGGTAATCAAGTATGGGACGCTCGAAACGAAAATGTGGCAATCGAATTTAGGACGGAGGGAGTATATTTTTTTACATGTTTTTAGATTACCATAAATTTAATATCCCTTTCTCAAATTAAATCCTGAAATCATTCCATATATCTTCTCCTCTCTCTTGTGTAACAATCATTCCCGTACACCATTCTTTGTCGAAATCTTCAACAGATCAGTCGTTGTTTTACTCCATAGCCATTTTTGCAAGTTCTTAATTTGTAGTGCTTCTCCATTTACAAAAAATAATTAAAACTCATGGAGTCAAATATGAAGTACTACAGAGTTTACCAACAAATTGCATATGTAACAACAATATTATGCACTATGAGAATTATGCTGAATAAAAGGGAAACATATTATATTAAAATCGTTTAAAATTTCATGACATTTTCTTTTGGATAAACTTCAATTTATATGGTGCATATATTTTTCTTGTTTTATTTCAAACAGAGAGGAGAGTTGGGAATGAAAGAACCTTAAAAAAAAAAAAAACGCATAATACACAATTAATGGTGAACGAGAATCAAACTTCATGGCATTTCCTTTTTCTTGATTAGAATAAATTATATTTTTTTCTTTTTTCTTTTTTGCTGGGCTCTATTAAAAAAATAAAATCAAACAATGATGATGATGACTTTCTATTGCAGATTCCAACGATGAATGTGAACGGGAGTGAGTATTGTACGAGAGAGAAAAGGAGATACATGAAATTGATTTCAGGATTTAATTTGGAAAAAAAAAATGTATTTGTGGTATAAATCCTAAAATATATAATCAAATTTAAAAATATATAGAAAAATATATATGATGATAAAAGGAATAAAAAAAAATTCATATGTGGCATTGCCACATAGGCAACCACGTAGACGGTGGGCACAAATATAATGTCCATCTGTGGGTTCTATATCATTCCTGAAGTTATATATTCTCACTAAGCTCAAGTTGGATGTCAAGTCATTAACATTCAAGAAATATATTGCCGTAAACTAAAATTGCCAAAAAAATATAATGTGGAGTTTTATTTATCAAAATCCAAAAGTTTTAGATTAAATCTTAATTTAGGATAAAGTCATGATCTTTTATTCCGAATTAAACTTTTCCTTAAATCCATTTTTCTCCATTGTTGTCCCCTTTTATAAGAAGTTTTGTACCTTGAGAAGCACTCTCTTTTTCCCCATCTCCGCCAATGGTAATTTTCCACACTTTTAGGTAATTACCTAGCAAATTTACCTTTATTAGAAGTGTCCTTAAGTGGGAGATGAAGAAGAGAAACTACCCCGCAAGGCAAAATACTTCTTACATGTAAAGGGGGAAAAGATTTGAGTAATTTGATAATAAGAAATCCCAAAAATTGAGAGGTAAAATTATTATTTAAAAAAACCATATAAATATGATGGTTTTTTAACTTTTGATATGACGATGCATCCGTTTAATTTACCTTGAAGAAAGATGATTGGACATTAGACATGCGCTTACATGAGAAGTTGATATATGCAAGTATCGAATTGGAGATTCATTTCCTTAAGTCTATAAAGTTTTCACAACTTTCTGGTGTTTATATTCCATAATCACCTATGGAATCCATCCCAAAACCATTTTAGTAAATCAACAAATTAATTTGCCACGAAAGATGACGTGGTACGTGATTGAAAATGCAATGAAACAAAACTACAAATACGAGAAATCATGATGCTCCTCTAATCCTATAAGAAGAGCATTCAAACTTGACAAAAATTTGCATGGACTTGATTTTTTTAGTATCACTGTTATATATAAAAAATATCACTGTTTAAAAAATACATTATATTTTTAAACATTAAAATTTTTTATGCGTGATAGTTTTTACATATAACAATGATATAGTTCATGTATAGACTTGATTTACAGGAGCGTTACTCTTCAAACTTGAACAAAATTGCAAAGTATACCCTAAAAACCATTTGGATATAATTAGAGCCCTGTTCATTAGAATTAGGTCAAGCAATCTAGCATAAGATTACATAATCTATGTAGGGACAGATCAATTTTATAAATAAGCTCATTGCCATGAATTTTTTTTCTCTTACTTCAAATAAAATAGGTTGAAACACTTGAAACTGGATTCCAGATTTACTGACATTGCTAAGAAGCGTCACTCTCAATGCCACTAGATCTATCAAGACTACATGAATGTAATAGCTACATGAAAATCAAAGGATCTGTTGAAAGAAAATAACAACACAATAAAAAACCTACTACCAAGAAGCCTTGATCCATTTTCCAGGTCAAGTTGAAAGTTTGAACAGGTGAATTTGGGAAGATGACGATGATCATTGATTTGTATAGTTATACATGAGCATCATTGCAGACTGTGAAGTTTACTACTTTTCATATTAATTGTCCTTTTAGCTATTTTCCCACATTTCTTCTTTAATTCTTCCACTCTCTCCTTAATGTGATTTTAGGGAAAACATGTCAAAACTCAAAATTTTGTGTTCCTTAATTATAAACGGATTCTCTAAAACGACAATTAATATGAAAAGGATAGAGTTATTTGCTTTCTTCCAGAAGCCCAAAAATGAAACAAAGCCAATGTTAATATGTCTGGCGTACCTAAAACTGCCAACGATGGGTTTTCCCTTGCTACCTCCAATGAACACAAATCACGCATAAATCACTATATTGATTACAATTACTTCATAAATTCCGTAATGTATCTTCTCAATGTCACCAGATGCTTTTATTTCAAGTCAACATACACAAACCCAATGCCAAATAAAACCTTGTATGCAGAACAGGAAATCTAAATACCTAAAATGCATTTAACATTCAAATCCTTTAGAACTTCACAAATGAAGCAACGTAGAGGTCCTAGGCAAACAAGCATCCAAATACTCTAAAACTTTCCTAAACAAAGCAGTAAAATACAAGCATAGTGAAAACGTACACTAGGGAAAAAATTTCGCAAAAGGGAGCTACTCATCCTTCTTATCATCAACTGGACTACTACCATTACCTGTTTCTACTTTCGCAGCTTCATCGACCCTTCGCACATTGTCATCAACATCCAAGACATCGTCCATCATATCATCCTCAGCAACATTTATGTCTTCCACATCATCTTCGTCCTCATTGTTGTTTTGGCCAGGGATTATCCTAGTCTTGGGACCGTGCTCAAGCTGATGAGTCTCAAGTTCTTTGTCCATCGTCTCCTGTAAGTTTGCCATCGAATTATTATTTGGTCTCCTCCCTTTTCTTCCATTTTGCCATCTTTCCAGATCCTTGTCAACATTTGAGACATATTGCTCTGCAATCTGTTTCTGGTATTCAGACAGTTCCTCTCTCCTAGCAGCCTTCCATTCTTGAAACATCTGAAACACACAAATGGGGTAAATAAATAGATTCCCCTTCTTTATACGCACAAAATATACCAAAAGAAGACTTAATTACAGATAAAATTACAACCTTTTCGCAAATTGCAGTCTAATCAAAACTTTAAAACCTTGGTAAACAAAACCTCAATTTTAATTTTATTTGAAAAAAGAACAAATGGGCAGATTTGATCCTGCCTGGAAATGACGTGTCACCTACCTGGCAATGAATAATAAATCATGAATTTGAATAATAAATCATCATTTCCAGGCAGGATAGAATGTGCCTGTTGGTTCAAATAGTAAAAGAAATGGTAATTGAGGTTTTGTTTACCAAGATTTAAAAATGTAGATTAGATTGCAATTTGTTAAAAGGTAGTGATTTATCTGCAATTAAGCCAAGAAAGAAAGTCTTGTTGGAAGAAAAGAAACAGCATATACAACTCACCTGTTCTTTTTGCTGCTCAGTCAAAATTGGTTCTTGATCCAGAGGTGTCACGAGCATGTAATAAATTGGTGGCTCTGCCTTGGTCCTAGAAGATTCACAAGCAAAAGAAATAAAAGTAAAATGTCATAAACAAATAAATATAAATTCACTGGATGGAACGGGAAACTATGGGTCATTAAGCTGCTTCAACGTTCACATGAATGGACACTTATCTTGAAGTCAATAAAATTGTGAATAGGGATACTTTTGGACCAAAATTAGAAATAACCTGCACCAGAATGATAGAACAGTCAGCGTTTAATTATACTATATAACAACAAATGCAGATCCAAGCAAAAATAATATACCTTATGAAATTTCCAAGTTTTTTGTGGTGCTCACTCCACCGAAGAAAGAGCAATTCCAACTTCTTTTCCTCTGCCTTTGCAGCTATACGCGCTCTGAGGGTCTTACAAGGGAAGGAACCAGTCAACACAGATAATAATAGATTTCAGAAACATAACATACACAAAGTGATAAACTCATAAACGCCATAAAAAGTTCAGAATAGAGAGAGTAAACAGTGATTTCCCACAAGTGGGCTAATGCATTATGCTTGGAAACAACATACCATATCTCTTTTTCGCTTTTCTGCAATTTGTTCACGCTCTTGTTGCCTCAGCTTTTCACTTTCTTCACGTGCACGTTGCTCAGCCTACATAACAATATAAATTGAGAGTTAAATTCTTAAACAAGAATTTCCTTTAATTAATTCACTCCGTTTCACCCTCTAGTTACATGCAATACTGGGTATTTGCATCTTTACCAAAGCTGCATGCAGTTCCCAGCATGAAGAATAAGCAAAGTGAAGAAAAAAATAATTCTCAATTTAATAGATGAAAACCTACTTATAAGTTTCAGGATACAAAAGACAATGATGCTAAAATAAATGCTTAACAGTAACGTAATTATTTTCAAGTTTATGACTTATTTACATGTTTAGTACCAAAAAATGGTTGGACGCATGAACATATAACCTATTAAGTGAAGGAAGTAGCAGGTTAGCCTAGTTCTGACAGTTGATTACTATTTCCCACCCTCTGCATACAGTCTCCATACATTTGTTTATTTTTTCTCAACAATGTAAAAATGTCCTCTAGCAGCAAGGTTACTTTAAAAGACAAGCCAATTTGATGGAAAAAAACCAAACCAATGTTCAAGTGATGCAGAGTAGTAATGTTTAAACACAATGATAAGTCTAGTAAGTGGATTTCCAATCTAACACCATATCTGATTTCACTGCAGGTGTTCTAACTTTACAATTAATGCAAGAAGTTGGATATAAACTACAAGGGGAACAAGGAAATACAAATCTCACCCTTTTCAAAGAATCAGATCTCCTCATGTAGGCTTCTGTACCCGAAAGTTGCATGTCCTCTTTCCTGAATCTCTGGACGTGCATCAAACAATAAAAGTAAGACATATGTCGAGACAATACATTTTTAAGAGATAAACTCTTGTTCCAATAACTCCAGTCGTTAAAATAAAATTACTGAGGGCACTTGTAAGGCGAGGGATCATGGTAAGGAGAGAGAGCACTCCAGAGAACTAGAGACTTGATCATCTTTTGTCTTGCTCTTTTAATTCTAATGCTTTCTTCATCTTTTGACTTGCTCTTTTAATTCTAATGCTTTCTTATCACTTGCGTGAAGCTGTCTAGTATGTGTTGGATGCATGCAGCAAGTAACTACAATAGTGATTAGGAAGTGTTTGCAACCTCAAATGTTGTTTTTTTTTTTGTGTGGGGGGAGGGGGGGGGGGTGCAGAATCACTTATTCTTTAAGCTGCTCCCCTCACAGTTTTAGCTTCCGAAAAGTGCTTCTAAGCTATGAGTAGAGTTTATAAACACCCCCTTAAGATTATATCAGTGTGTAAATTGGGAACAAAGAAAGTTTTCCCGTAGAGGAAGAAACAGCAAACCTACCACAGACCCACTCATGCACTGTAGACTGTTTGTGCATTTTATTTTTTCATTTTCTAAAAACTGAGACACACTGTGCAACTTACCACCTGCAGCCACACGCTCAATGCCTGGGCCCCAAAGAGATTAGGAAGTTGCAACCGTGGGGATTAGAACCCAGACATTGAGGTTCCTTTGTCACCTCCCCAGAAACTGGACTAGGTTCGAAAGTAATAAAAGCAAACATTTTTCTAATTCCTAAATGTCATTCGCCAGCCATAAGTCAACACAAGCCAAAATTGACCACTTACGGAAATATTTTACTCAAAACGTGTTAATCTCAAAACAAGATATCCCAGTAACTTTATCAAAGACTGCAGGAACCATTTCAACAGCCTTTGGCATTGGAGTAAAAAGTAACATTACAGAATTCCATCAACAATTTCACAGCCCAGTCTCATCACTGCACTAATAGCAGCACATCAAGCGGAGTCACCACTTATGTTTTCATCACTCAATTCTCAAATAAATAGCATGTCAAGAAGCCAATAGGCCCAATTCTAGAGGTCATTCTAAAGACATATATCTCAAAATAGATCATGCCTTGAAGGAACAATTTGCCTTTAGGCTATTTAGAGGATTAAAACAATAAGAAGACAACACTATGTCAAATATCTAAACCAAAACAGAGAACTTGCCAGTTGGCATAATAAGCTAGTGTTTTTGTACTGAAAAAGGGCAGAAAGATCCCTTTGGATGACTAAAGCACGTGCAACTCTTCGAGATAAAGTAACATGAAAAGGTACACAAAGACATGAGTGAATGTACCTCCAGCGTGCCAAGAAGCTGGCCTAACATCCTCTTATTCCTGTTGACCAAACTAGGGTCCTCATCCTTAGGCAACACCCTTGGTGCATGCTCCGCAGGAGGTATTTCAAAATCCTAAATAATCAAACACAAACCAGATAAAATAAGCACTAATATAGCTCAGTAATAAACTGAACAGAAGGCTATTTCATCCACATATTCAAGCAACAAAGCCAATAATTTTTTACCATGCTAGACGGCCTTTGGTTAACAGCCTTCTGACACCAATTGGATGGATTCTTCTCACCCTGGCTTGCATTTGAATTTGCATAGGCGTCCTCTCCAATTACAGAGGCTAAATCTCTCTTTTCTGCATCACTTGCAGCTTCAAAAGCTCCCTCAGTTATTTCCCCGTCCTCAACCTTTCATCCCATAAAAAAACACAACTAAGAAATTACCTCAAGGCCTTCAAATCGGTTAAAATTTCAGTTCACTAATTTAAAACGCACCTTCACAACAGCTGAAGAAAGCCGCCTTTTTGCTGGAGGCTGATCTTCTGTCCTCTCCGCCTACCGATTGAATTAATCAACGAATAAGGAAAGAATCAAACAAAACTGAGTTTAAGTTTTCAATTAAATTGGGTGAGAAGGAAAAGAAATACCGGTCGAACGAAGCCTCGCTGACGCCCGCCATTGGCGGAAAAATTGCGAGGTCCGGCGCCAGATAGGCCACCGCGGCGAATCCCTCTGGGATCCCGGAGTCGCTCCGTAATCTGTAACAGGGGGAAAGAGTAGGTGTTCGGAAAAAGATTGAGCAAACACAAGTTTGTAGGGTTTTGAATAATAAATATATAGAAAGATGTACCTCGCGCTGTTGGCGGTGGAGCTCGTCGATCTCCTTGCGTAGTTCCTCCTCTGTCTTTTCGGCTGCCACCGCGCTGCCCATAGTGTGCCGCTGCAAAACCCTTGGAGCCCTCTTCTTTTGCCTTAATACGTTTTTTTTTTTTTTTAATTTAATATGTAATAAAGGTATTTATATTCTTCGGATTAAAAAATAACGAACTCCTATGTAGTACTAGTACGGTTGATTAAGGGGATAATTGCAACGAGGGGAGGTTCAAGAATCACATCTAACGACGGGTGCCTTTTACATGATAGTTGATCGCTTAAATTCACATCCATATCAATTTAAAGGGTGTGTTTTGAAACACTTAAAATAATTTTTAAAAGCATATATTTTCAAAAGTTGTGAGAGGGAGCTTTAAAAGTAAGTGCTTCTGAAAATTATTTTAATTATTTAAAAAACACATCGAAATATCTTCGATATTTAGGATTAGAGATTTGAGATGCACTAGATGGTAAAAAATTCTAGACAAAAATTGATATGAGACGTCTCATGAATGAGACGGGTAACGGATACAACTTAGCACAATCACACTCACATTTTTTAAAGTGTTACAACGCTAATATCTAATTTATGCACTGTTTTACTGTAAGACCGTCTCATACAAATGTGCCTCAAAATTATATTTCACCATCCCAAAACAATCACACCTACCTACATTTTCGCCATAGTTAAAAAGTAAATTGTTACTCTATGGGTTTATGTGTGTTACTTTACTGTCATTAATTTATGTGTGTTATCCTATTTTTACTCTATAGCAGCCCCTATTTTTTGTGGTGTAATATTGTTATGTGATTAATATAATATTGTTACGTAATTAGTGTAGAGTGGGTCACATGTGCACTCGGGTGCACCGTGCACTCATAGTGCATTTTAGAAGCATGTGTTGTGTGCACATTCGAGGCGAGCCCACGACCCACAACCCGGCGAATAAAAGTAAAAACCCGCCAAGTATCACCTCTCGCAGCCCTGAGCGTATGACCCGGAACCGATTGGGAAAAGCGACGACATCGACGACGACCTCGGGTTGACACAAATGCAGAGCATGTTACGTAATTAGTGTAGAGTGGGTCACATGTGCACTCGGGTGCACCGTGCACTCATAGTGCATTTTAGAAGCATGTGTTGTGTGCACATTGCGCGAGGTCGCCCCTGACCCACAACCCGGGGCGAATAAAAGTAGAAAACCCGCCAAGTATCACACCTCGCAGGCCCCTGAGCAGAAGGACCAGACCGATTGGAGCGAAGAGCGACCTGGGCGACATCGACGACCTCGGGTTGACGCAAATGCAGAGCATTAACTACGATTTGACCAGTGTCAGATAGGCGGCGTCGAGGAACTCCCCTAGAGTGGGCTTAAGTCGAGGTGTCAAGAAGGACTGTGTAATGATGAGTAGCTAGGAGTAGTTAAACGGCTAAATCCCTGATTATCCGGATTTGTCTCGGGCGACGTCCCAGCAACCTCCGACCTGAGTCACATCAATCTTGTAGCATTTAGTGTTTTACAGAGCCACTTTCGACCCCTTGTACTTGTAACCATGAGAGTGAGTTCAACTCTCTCAAATACTATAAAAATGGGTCATTTATGACCAAGAAAGGGGGAGAAATCAATACCTTACCAAACCTCTTGCAAATTTATTGCTCAACACTTATTCTCTCAAGCAATCATATAACATAAATGCAATCTAATTTACACATTTATTGTTTGTGTCACTAAGATCATTAAGCCACATCTTAATCCATAATCCTCATATTTTAGTACACAACAATTGACGCTAGAAGAAGGGTACTCTTCAAGAAAAATAGTGCTAAAGTATTAGTGTTTTCTCATTGGAGTATTCCTCACGAATCTTCGAAAAAATTCCCCTCACTTACTCAAAATCCTTCTCAACATTTTCTAAGCATGTCTCAAGCAACCTTGATTACCAAGAGGAAAGTTGTTTCGGCCTTATGTCGCTCCGGTGGGGCGGGGGTTAGTGGTCCGGGCCACTAACAACCGCAACGCCGGGGGACCTGTCACCGGAATCGCTCAAAAGCTCGAGAAAATCCGCACCCCTAAAGACATTGATGAGGTCATCGCAGAGTTGCGCCGAAAAAAAGACGAGATGAAGATCCCTGACGGCGACCTGCTCTACAACCTGAACCAGAAAGCCCAAAGCAAGGGCAAAGGCCGAAGGCGCGAGGAGCCTCACCAAGAAAAATCTAGCCGCGGGGGACCTCACCACGAGGGACCTCGCCTGTTGGGAAATAAGGGGTGTCCGGATCTATTCGAAATGAATTTAAATACATATTTAAATTAATCAATTAATTACTAGCATGAATTAATCCTAAATCAATTCAACATAATAATTAAACAAGTAATTAAGCAACATGCGTACAATTAATCCACGTAAATCCTAAGCATGCGGAATCTAGGAATTACGTAAATACTAACCTCTCGTAGAGACAACCGTTGAGACGATGGATCAACCCAAAGTGTCTTCCCAAATATGTCCCACATCCACGAACGTAGTCCGGTGGAAGGATTCTCAACGAACGATTTTAATTTAAAGGAGAAAAATAAAATATTTTTGCCACCACCTTTGTGGATTTCTAATTTTTCCAACACATGGAATTGCCATTGGGGATGAAAAATTCATCCCCTATTTATAATACTAGGGTGGTCAAAAATTTGACCTAGGAATAAGATGGGAAAATCTTTTTCTTGATCTCCAATAAATCTTGAATATATCCAATATATTCTTTTCTCCATAATTAAAATATTCCACAAAAATCTCACCTCCTAATATTAAGGGGTTTTTCGAAAATTACAACTAAATAGGGAAGAAATAGGATCTTTGACTTTTCTTGAATTTATGGGATAACCTTGTATTCCAATAATACATATTCCATAAAATATTTTCAAGAAAATCAAGAAAATATTTTCTCTTTCTTCCTTTAGTTATTTTCGAAAAATATGAAAAAATTAGGCAATAATATTTTCTTCTCCTTTTCATTAATTGGACTTTAACTTGGGCTATTTGAGGGGTCTTTAGGAGAATTAAGATTGGACCTCCAATGGACTATGAAACCATAATATTTAGCCAAAATATTATTCAAGCCCATTAATATTAATTTACTCCAGTATAAAATTAATATTGAACTATTCATCTTAACCCGCATTACAACTTCACAATAATATGACTCCCGATTATTATTTCCCGTGTTTAAGATTATCTTAGTCCACTAATTAATTAAGCCACTGAACAAGCTTTGTATTAATTAATATATTTGTCCTTGGAGTAAAGACAACTCAACATTATTATCCATACCGGAAATAAATTTCCACTTGCAAGATATGGTATGATAAAAATTCTGAGCCCACCAAGGGGACAAATCAAGCAAGACGCGCTTGCACATTATTCTTCGTATTAAATCTTAGCAATCATCGTGTAACTAATAATATTGCCCAAGATATAAGGTATCGAATTTCAATGATTCTCTTCCCATCATAAGTCAAAGCAATAGTTATTAATTTCACACGATCCTATTTAAGGAACGGAGATTAAGAAATAACGCACCACTGAGGTCTAATTCTTGTATATTCAGTACCGAAGAATTTATCCTCATGTATGTCATATTCAGCGCATTGACATGCATCTGAGCCTTACACTTCAACCTTTCATGATGGATTGTTCATTTCCATCTGGGTTGTGAATTTGTACTTAATCACGAGGACTGTTAATTTGATCTTCTGTGATCTGGTATCACCAAATTAACTTCAATGTAATACGTATTTTCTTATCGAACGGGTTTACAATAAAAATATATAACATTCATTCATATTTAGTGCAACAGTGATAAATAATTTATTTCAGTAAATAAATAAGAAATTCAGTTTGGTTATACAAAGTAAAAATCATACTTTTCAGTATAACCCCAACATCGCCACGAGGGACCTCACCGCGAGGGAAGCCAGGAAGCCAACTCTCGCGGGACCCAGTTTACTCTAGTCTATCGGCTCAATCCGAAAGAAGGGCCAAATCCCATCCACAAGCGTTTATTCTTAGAAGGTTTCAATAGCTGCCCACACCGAGGTCATGGACCTCAGCGAGATCAGCCCAGGCCGACTCAGTGCGACCATGCCAGACCTGAAAGATCGTTCTCAGGGTCAGTGGCCCAAGGTGGACCTAGACAACGGATATCGGCGAAAGATCGGCTCGAACGGAGTCCATCACCTCGTAGGACGGAAAGAACTCCTTCACCCTACAGACGTCATCTAACCCCGTCATCTCGCCGACAAGAAAGAAACTCACCGCCTCGCCATCATCGCGACGAGGTCGTAGGACATAACGAGTTTCCACAAATGGCCCCCATTCTCCAGAATATCAAAGATCTCCAAGAACAATTAGCGAACAGGGGGGGGAGTACCTCTCACCACAAGGATACCCATCTCGCCATTGTCACCCACAATCATGCTCGCCCCTGTACAAATCAAGATCAATGTCAGCTCCATCACACAATACAACTACAGCACCGATCCGATCAATCACGTAAGCAAATACACGTCCTACATGAACTCCATGGGCGCGACTGATGCCACCCAATGTCGTCTTTTCCCGCTCACTCTAGGCGACCAAGCTTATCGATGGTTCAACACCTTACCACCGACATCCATAGAATCTTTCCACCAGATGGCTCAATTGTTCCTCACTCACTTCGTCTCGCTAACCCCACACAAGGGAACCAAGCAGCGTCTGGCGAACATCCATCAGTTCGAGGAGGAGTCGGACCGAGCATACATTGACCGCATAGACCAACTCATTAGGGAAGGCGAGCCGCTGGGTGCTGAAGCCAAAATCTCTGGGATAGTGTATGGGTTGAAGAAGGGGACCAAACTCTGGAAAATGATGAACATGGATTACCCATCAAGCTACGCCAATTTCTGATACCGAGCAGGGATTATGATCACCAACGCCGAAATACTGGCCTCAAGATTGGGCGAGCAGCGACCAAGCGAGGTGAAGGTCGAAGTCAAAAAGCTTGATCAAAAGCCCGAGAAACCTTTCAAAAGACCCGGGTCCATGAACTACCGAGCTCCGGGAACTTTCAATTCAATCGATAACTCTCTGGAGGTGAAGTTCCTAGAAAAACTGACCATGAATGCAGCTCAGATCTGTCAAGCGATCAGGGGCAGACAACAGATCCCACCGGCCCAGGAAATGTTCCAGGACATCTCTAAGCTCAACCCAAAGAAATTTTGTGATTACCAATATTCCATTGGGCATACCACTAAACATTGCCGCGACCTACAAAGGGAGCTCTGGAAGTTGTACGAAGAAGAAAAATTGGAAAGGTTTGTTAAGCCAAGGCAGCAACAAAACCAGCGACAAGCACCTCCGCCAGGAAATCAGCCCGACCAAGGAAGGCGGGGTCCACAGATCCCAGAGGGGGCAGAAAATAGGGTCATCCACATGATCTGCCCTACAGGAGGAACCCTTGGGGGCTTCCTCCCAGCGACATCCCTGTCAAACCGATGACAAAAAGCCGAGATGCGAGCTCTCGATAATGCTGTGCTGAGTTGCCTCTCGATCAACACCATCGGCCCGAATCAGAAGCAACTCACCTTCACCGAAGAAGACAAGGATGGGGTGGTTTTCCCAAACAGGGATCCACTCGTGATCTCGGCCAGAATAATGGGGGTTGTAGTTCATCGCATCATGATCGATAATGGGGCTTTCTGCAACATCCTTTTCAAGAAGACACTGGACCTGCTCGGCGATTTCCACTCTTACATTGAGCCCTGTGAGGTCGGGATTCGAGGTTTCAGAAACCAACCTGTCGAGGCCTATGGAATGATTCGTCTATCTGTGGAAATCACCTCGACCTTGGACATCGAAGTAAAGACGACAAGACATCTGGACTTTGTAATCATCGATGCCCCCTCGAACTTCAATGCTTTCTTCGGCAGGCCTTTCGAACATGAGTTCGGGGCTGTCGCCTCATCTTATTTCTATTGTATTAAGTTTCCCGGGTCTGACGAGAAGATTGGCACCATCAAAGGTGATCAGATAACTGCAAGAAAATGTTTAACTTACACTTGTGTCGATTTAAATTCTGCTTTTTATTTCGGTAGAAAACCCGAGGTGGGGCTAAGCTGTACGAGCCGAACTCCACCCCGGAAGAAAAAAGAAAATGATAAAATGGAGATAGATAATGTAATAGAAGTAAATGTAACACCGATGGAATTTGACGTCGACGCTAAAGAAAGACCTGCACAAGAGTTACCAGATTTGGAACCTCGTCTTGGTTTCGAGCCAATGGAGGTCAACTCCGAACAACGAGAATCCAACCTTGATCCAAGAATGGAAAGAAATGATCAGCGAGCAACCCCTATCAAAGAGCTCGAAATAATCCCAGTCAACCTCGATCGACCGGAACTAAGCGTGACTATCGGGACGCAAATTCCCAGCGACCTGCGAAATCAATTGATAGAGTTTCTCAAGCAAAATTTAGACGTATTCGCATGGTCATATGAGGACATGGTCGGCATCGACCCCGAGGTCGCATGCCACAAGCTAAACATCGACCCGACGAAGAAGCCAGTGTCCAAGAAAAGAAGAAAGTTCGGTCCTGAAAAATACGCAGCCCTGGCCAAAGAAGTGAAGAAACTGCTAGATAACAAGTTGATCGAGCAAGCAGATCAACCGCAATGGGTGGCCAATGTCGTGCTAGTTAAGAAAGCAAACAACTCTTGGCGGCTATGTATCGATTTCACCGACCTCAATGAGGCTTGTCCAAAAGATTACTTTCCAATGCCTCATATCGATCACCTCGTAGATAGCACGGCTGGGCACGAGATGATGACATTTATGGATGCGTTCGCCGGGTATCACCAGATCGCCATGGATAAAGATGATCAGCAACACACATCTTTTCTGACAGAGAAAAATGTGTATTGTTGGAAGAGGATGTCATTTGGGTTGAAGAACGCATGGGCAACCTACCAATGTCTGGTAAATCGAATGTTCGCCGATGAGATAGGAAAGACCATGGAAGTGTATATCGACGACATTGTGGTAAAAAGTGAAAAGAAAGAAGACCATTTGAGCCACCTCGCCCGGACCTTTGAAATCTTAAGAAAATACAACATGCGTCTGAATCCCAAGAAGTGCAGTTTCGGAGTTGGTTCGGGAAAGTTTCTGGGCCATATCATCAGTCAGTTAGGTATCGAAGCTAACCCTACAAAGATCAAGGTCATCATGGACATGAAACCACCTCACAACGTAAAAGAAGTCCAGAGGTTGATCGGTTGTCTCGCGGCTCTCAACAGATTCGTATCCAGGATGGGGGATAAGTGCAAGCCTTTCTTCGAAGCCATGAAAAAAGGAAAGTTCTCATGGACCCCGCAGTGCCAAGCCGCATTTCTGAAGCTCAAAGGGTACCTCCCCGACCCCCAGATCTTAGCAAAGCCCGTGCCAGGGGAGAAATTGTTTCTGTACCTTGCAGCCTCAGAGTCTACCCTTAGCGCAGTTTTAGTGTGAGCAGAAGGTCAATCCCATTTGCCTATATACTTCGTCAGTCAAACCTTAAATGATGCCGAGCTCAAATACCCACCGCTCGAGAAGCTCGCTTACGCCTTGATAATGAGCGTCCGAAAATTACGACAGTATTTCTTCGATCATCAAATAGAAGTACTAACCACCATGCCACTGAGACAAGTGTTGCACCGACCTGATACATCGGGCGATTGTTGAATTAGGTCAGTTCGGGATCACTTTCGCACCTCGAACTGCGATTAAAGCTCAGGTCCTCACCGACTTTCTCACCAAGCTCGCCTTTCCAGAAAAGACACCAGAAGCGATCGACGTCCCTTGGACGTTGCACATCGACGGTTCCTCGATGAGCACCCAAGCGGGGGCTGGAGTGGTCCTAATCAGCCCCGAACAACAATCCTTTACCACGGCTGTCAGTTTTGATTTTCACGCCACCAACAACGAAGTGGAGTATGAGGCCTTGATAAATGGCCTGGAAATGGCGATGGCCATTGGTGTACGAAAGTTGAAGGTTTACAGCGATTCTCAGTTGGTTGTATGCTAGATGTTAGGAGAGTACGAATCCCGGGGCGAGCAGATGATGAGGTACCAGCAGATAGCGAAGAGCCTCGTTGAAAAGTTCGAAGAAGTGCAAATAGAGTTGATACCTCGAGCAGAAAACACTCAGGAAAATGCTCTAGCTCGCTTGGCCACATCGGAAGGCACCGCATATATGGACAACATTTACTAAACTCAATACCCCCTCAGCAAGTCGCATCATCATCTACATAAAGGAAGTAACCTGGACAAATCAAGCAAATCTATCAAACTCGCGAAGAGAGGTTTTTCAGATCGCAGCTCCGGAAGAAAATTGGATGACCAAAATCAAAGACTACATAGAAAAAGGAACACCGCCAGAAGACAAGGTCGTAGATCGCCGATTACAACTAAGAGCAGCGAGGTACACCATAATCAACGAACAACTTTACAAGCGAAGTTTCTCGTTACCACATTTGAAGTGCGTCACCCGGAAGAAGGCCAAGTAATCTTGAAAGAGATCCACGAAGGAGATTGTGGAAATCATACCGCAGGTCAGTCTCTGGTCCACAAGACAATCAGACAAGGCTATTATTGGCTAACTTTGAGGAAAGATGCGATTACGTACGCAAAGAAGTGCCAGCAGTGCCAGTTTTTCACCCCAACAATTAAGCGAGCTCCGGAGGAGCTCACGTCGATCTACAGCCCATGCCTTTCGCGAAGTGGGGGATCGACCTGATTGGTCCTTTCCCAATAGCCCCGGGCAGTTCAAAATTCATCGTGGTCGCAGTAGACTACTTTGTTGGGAATGAATTGCCTGGATCTATTCGGGATGAATATTTAAATACAAATTTAATTCTAACAATTATTACTAGCATGAATTAATCCTATATTAATTCAAATAATAATTCAACAACAAATCATGCATATAAACAGTTCACATAAATCCTACACATGCGGAATTGCTACGGGTTTAAGTGAACTAACCTCTTGGAGTGGCAATGGTCTCGTCGATAAGAACACACCAAAAAGCCTTCCCAAGTATGCCCTAATCCTTGCTCATCAATCCGGTGGAAGGAAGCTCGCGAACAATTAACAAAAGGGAAAATAAAAATTTGTTGCACCACCTTTGTGGATTTACTAATTTTTCCAGCACATGGAATTGTACTTGGGAATGAAACATTCATCCCCTATTTATAGAGGGGTGTTGGACGACTTTTTTGCATGGAATAGGGGGAAGAAAATCTTTTTCTTGATCTCCAAGAAATCTTGAATATATCTCCTATATTATTTTCTCCATAATTAAAATATTCCATAAAAATCCCAACTCCTCTTGTTATGGGAATTTTCGAAAATAATAGGAACAAGAAACCAAAATTTGGATCTTCTTGAATTTATGAGATATACTTGTATTTCAAGAAATACATATCTTCCATAATATCTTTGCAAGAAAATCAAGAAAAACTTTCTTTCCATTTTATTTCAAAAATTTCGAAAATATCCATATGAATAACCAAGTGGGAGATTTCTTGAATTTAATGAGATAATCTTGTATTCCAAAAATACACATCTTCATTCCATAACAAAATTCAAAGAAAATCTTTCTCCCCTTTTATTCATAATTTTCAAATAAATGAGGAAAAATAAGCAACAAAATTTATTTTATTTTTAAACACCTTTTTTCAGTTATTGGACTTTATGTTGGGCTACTTGGGGGGACCTTTAGGAGAATTAAGATTGGACCTTCCAATGGATATTGAATTATCAATATTGAGCCACAATATTATTCAAGCCCATAAATATTAATTAATCTCACTACATAATTAATATTGCACTATCCATCTTAACCCATATTATAGTCAATATGACTCCCGATTATTATTTCCCGTGTTTAAGATTATCTAGCCCATTAATTAATTCAAGCCACTGAAATAGCTTTCCATTAATTAATATTTTTTATCCTTGGTAAAGGAACGGTTCAACATTATTATTCATACCGGAAACTAGTTCCACTTGCAAGATTTGGTGTGATAAAACTTATGAACCTCCCAAGGGGGAAAATCGAACAAGCGTACTTGTACACGATTCTCCGTATTAAATCTTAGCAACACATGTGACCAATAATATTGCCCAAGATATAAAGTATTGAATCTCGTTGATTCTCTACCCGTAATAAGTCAAAGCAATAATTACTAACCACGCGCGATCCTATTTAAGGGACGAAGATTAAGAAATAACGAACCAATTGATGTCTAATTCTTCCTAGTTCAGTTCTGAAGAACTTGTCCTCCTGTAGGTCCTCTTCAGTGCACTAGACATGCACTAGTGTAATCTCTTGGTCAAGACAAGTCAATCTGAGCGTTACACTTCAACCTTTCACAATGGATTGTTCATTTCCATCTAGGTCGTGAATGGTGTACTTTTGGTCACAAGGGACTGTTAATTTAATCTTCTGTGATCTGGTATCACTAAATTAACTACAATGTAACACGTACTATTTATTGAACAGTTATGTAGTAAATATATGTAACATTCGATGATATTTACAGCATCAGTGATAAACAATATAATTCAGTAAATAAGTTTGAAATTCAGTTTGATTATACAAAGTAAAAGCATACTTTCCAGTATAATCCCAACAATCTCCCACTTATACTCAAAGTCTGCTTTTAAGTATACTACAGCATGTCTCGTGTAGATACGTGACATATAATGTCACCTACACGAACCTAATAATGTCTCCCACTTATACTCAAAGCAGATTGGCTACGCACTTGACAACCATTCCTCCCACATGTCTCTTGAATGTTTCCAGAGGCAGACACTTTGTGAAAGGGTTAGCTAGGTTATCCTCCAATGCGATCTTAGCCACCTCTTCATCTCCTCTCTTAATGATTTCTCATCTAAGATTCCTTTCCTTCAGTGTGCTTGTTTGACTCGTGGACTCTTGGTTCCCTTGAATTTGCAACTGCCCCTAGCAAATATTACTAGACAAATTCAGAACTTCATCCAAGTCCACTAAGAAGGTCTAGAGCCAAACTGGTTCCTTCACTGCTTCACAAGCAGCTACTTACCCGGCTTCCATGGTTGAGTCAGTGATGCATTTCTGCTTCACACTCGTCCATTTCATGGCTACACTTCCCAAATGAAAGCACACTAACTGAGGCAGATAGTTTCTGGAATCTAAGTCTGATTGGAAATCCGAGTCCGTGTAGCCTATGGGGATTAGACTATCTGACTGATAAACCAACATTCTATCTCGAGTTCTTTTCAGATACTTCAAAATGTTTTTAACTTCCGTCCAATGTTCTTTCCCCGGGTTACTTTGATATCTTGCCAACATGCCAACGGCAAAGCAGATATCCGGTCTCGTGCACAACATTGCATACATAAGGCTTCCGACAGACGAAGCATAAGGAATGCCTTTCATGTCATCTATCTCCTTTTGTGTCTTAGGGCACATTTCCTTGGATAGATGGATTCCATGCCTGAAAGGTACGAAGCCTTTCTTGGAATCCTGCATGCTGAATCGTTTCAAGACAGTGTCTATGTATGAAGCTTGCGATAAGCCTATCATCCTTTTCTTGCTATCTCGAGTGATCTTGATCCCAAGGATGTGCCCGGCTTCCCCTAAGTCCTTCATATCAAACTGTTTTGAAAACCATGCCCTTACGTCTGATAACACCTTTACATAGTTCCCGATGAGCTGAATGTCGTCTACGTATAGTACTAAGAATACCAATGCAGTTCCGACACGCTTTTTGTACACACAACTTTTGAACTCATTTTGATCAAACCCATAAGACTTTATAACATGATCAAAACATTAGTTCCAAGCTCTGGATGCTTGTTTGAGTCCATAAATGAGCTTACAAACTAGGTGTTCTTGGCCCTTTTCAATGAAGCCTTGGGGTTGTTGCATATAGATTTCTTCATCAAGACTTCTGTTAAGGAAAGCTGTCTTGACATCCATTTGCCAGATTTCAAAATCGAGATGCGCAGCAATCGACAAGAGAATCCCGATGGACTTGTGCATCGCTACAGGTGAAAAGGTTTCCTCATAGTTGATCCCTTCTTTCTGAGTATAACCTTTCGCCACAAGCCTTGCCTTGAAGGTTTCCACCTTCCCGTACGGTCCCCTTTTCTCTTGTATACCCACTTGCAACCAATGGGTTTGACCCCATTAAGTGGTTCGACTAGCTCCCACACTCTGTTATGATCCATATAACCCATTTCGGCTTTCATTGACTTTTGTCAAGAAACCGCATCCTTGTCTTGGATTGCCTCATCATATGTGCATGGGTCTGATTCGTCTTGATCGGGAATCAAGTCTGAGGACTCTCCTATCCCCATGAATCGCTCAGGCTGTCTTGCAACCCTCCCACTACGACGAGGTTCCGGTTGTGAAAGTGTGTCGTTTGGTATGTCATCTTGTACAGTTGGCAATGAGGTTAGCCCCCTTCTTTCATTTAAGGTAATCTCACTTCTGGGTCTTCTTTCGTTCATATAGCCTTCTTCCAAAAATCTAAAGTGGGTGCTTATTACCACCTTTTGATCTTCAGGACCATAGAACATACACCCTTTTGTTCCCTCGGTGTATCCTATAAACAACCTTAATTCTGATCGAGGATCCAATTCTCCGGCTTTCTTGTCCAACACGTAGGCCGGACACCCCAAAAATTCTCATGTGTCTCAAACTGGGCTTGCGCCCGGTCCACAATTCTTTGGGAGTTTTGGGAACCGATTTGGATGGTACCAAGTTCAGAATGTAAGCCGTTGTTTCCAAGGCATGACCCCAGAACGACTTGGGAAGATCCACATAACTCATCAGTGATCTAACCATTTCTAAAAGAGTTCTGTTTCTTCTCTCTGCAACCCCGTTTTGTTGAGGGGTTCCGGGTGCAGTTAGCTGGGATACAATCCCTTCATCTGACAAGTAGTTCAAAAACTCATCGCTGAGGTACTCGCCTCCACGATTGGATCGTAGAGACTTGATACGTTTTTCCCTATGAGTCTCTGCTTGAGCCTTAAATTCTTTGAATTTGTCAAAGGTCTCAGATTTATGCTTCATAAGGAAAATATAGTCGTACCTTGAGTAGTCTTTAATAAAAGTGACGAAATACTCACAACCTCCTCTTGCTTTGGTTGACATTGGACCACATACGTCTGTGTGAACGATTTCTAACACTTCTTTGGCTCTATTCCCCTTGGCTCCGAATGCCCTCTTGGTCATTTTACCCTCCAAACATGATTCGCAGGTTGGAATTGGTTCAACTTAGAGAGACTCCAGTGAAACGTCTTCTACCAACCTTTGGATCCTCTTTGGATTAATATTTCCCAATCTTAGATGCCATGGAAGTGTTTCGTTCACGTCTGATGAACGTTTTCTTTTATCGGAAACAATTGATGTGTTATAGGATGCATTTCGTGAGTGGTGTGCACATTTAATTGTGTAGAGATTGTCTATCAATGTCCCATAACAGATACACTCATCATTTCAAGAAATGATGTCATTCTTATTAAAAGAAACTAAGTATCCATTAACAGAATTTAGAAACTGAAAGTGAATTCTTTCTAAAACTGGGAACATAAAGAACGTCTCTTAAAATTAAAACTCTATTTTTAAAAGACAGGTGCACTTCTCCCACTGCTTCAGCTGCCACTCTCGTAGCATCGCCCAGTGTGATGAGGATCTCACTCCCACTAAGTTGCCAGGTCAGCTTGAACCCGTGAAACAAACATGATCAGTGGATCCCGTATCAACTACCCACGAATGAGAAGTATACGCCGCTAAACAAGTTTCAAACACTAGTGTGTGAGAATTACCTTTCTTTCTGGTCATTTTGGGGTTGGAACAGGCAAACCTCCATTGTCCTTACCGCTGTTGAAGCACTTCATCTTTAGATTTTCCTTGACACCACAAGCATTCCTCATCTTACCATTGCCCTTGGCAACAGTTGAGTTTTATTGCTTATGGCTTTTGGTTCTCTTCTTCTTCTTGCCATCCCTTGGCCTAGAAAATGAAGACGGACCACTTGCCGTCAAAGCTTGAGTTTGGTGCCCCATCAACATCTCTGCCGAGACCAAAGCTTGCAACAAATCAGCTAGCGAGGCCAAAATGCTCAAAAACTTTTGGGTAGAGAGTGAAGTACCAAATTCATCTGAGTCTCCAGATTATAATCTGCACTCAGAACCTCAAGTTTGTTCAGATGAGCCATCAATTTTGAGGACATAATCCCTTACGAGTTTGCCCTCCACCATTTTCAGCGACGTCATCTCTCGCAAGGTGATCTGACGAATCCCACATTTTTGACTCGTCAGTTGGCTCATCTGATTTTGGTGTGTCAAGAATCCACTTGTGCTTTTGTGCAGTTAGTACAATTATAATTTTTTGTTTCCAATCAATATAGTTTCCATACTTATTCTATTGACTTTAAGTATAATAGCAGTGGATTAAAAGGTTATGACATGCTGAACTGAAATAAATAATAATATGCATAAGCACAAATATATCACAAGGTTCGATCACATGTTTCATATTAAAATCTCAGATTAATAGTTGGCTTCCACTTGACCAATATAAAAATGACAGGGACTTCGGGGAAGTATATGCATATCAATTTTATACCTAAGTAATAATCATGATTAAATACATAATTATTATTTCGCTTTGAACGAGCCTCGTGGGGAGGGTCATCGTCGCCACTAGTTATAATCCACAATCATCCATTTGGAATTTATTCATGCGAAAGCTATCTTTTGACCGTCCCGTGGGGGGAATTTCTCCAAAAGAATTCACAAATAAATAAATCATGGAGGTCAAAATTAATTCAATTTTATTATTCATAAAATTGTTAATTAATTGTTTAAGCATACTTAGTAATTTTCGAAAGTGAGATTTTTCAAAACATTTTCTCATGCATCGCAAATTTAAACACAATTTAAATAAGCATAAAATAATGCATAACATCAAAACAAAAAATTAAACATATTGGGCACATATATCCAATTGTCATGGTTAATTTTTGTCATGTCTTGATCTTGAGAAATCGTCTTCATAGCCTTCACCGTTCGCTCTCTCGAAAGCTCCCACTTGACCGTCTTAAAAAACACCTTGTCAAGCCGTATGTCATCGACCCATTTCATGGTCGGAAGCCCGCTTAGCACTCCTCATGCCGTGTCGAGTGTCGTCCGTCTTGCTTGAAACCAAAAGCGCCCGGCGCCACGTCACTTCAGCGGTGCGTCCCTTCGGTAGTCCTCGGCGGATCTCGGTGGTGTCGCGCCGGTACAGATGCCGCCCATGCCGATCTGCCTCGCGTCTTTGCCTGCCGTGCCGCCTGAAACAGCCTGGCGACGCTTCGCACGCCGCCTTAGATGCGCCACGCCGCGCCGCCATACTGCCTGGCAGATCATGGCCGCTCGGCCCCTCCAGCCTCGGCCCACGCCCGTGTGTGCCCGTCAGCGTCCGCGTTGCGCGCGTGCCTCCCTTGGCACGTTTCGCACGACGCACACTGCCTACTCCCGGTTCCGGAATTCTTCATCTCCGGCTTACGTTTCCGATCCGGTTACAATTTATTTACAAAAATAAATAAACCTAGATCTAGACTAGTCTATTACATTGATCAAATCAAACAAATTCTAATCTACTCGTGGATTTTCTCACTAGGCAAAACGAATTCGAACGAATCGAATTAAAAAAACAATTTATATGCATGCATAAATAAACACATTAAATTCCATGACAATTGGATACCTGCAAAAAATATCTAGCAATTCTACTATCCAATTTCAAATTTAATGAAAATGAATTAAATTACAATTTAAAGATCAGAGCCCGAAACCGAGGCTCTGATACCAATTGTTGGGGGAATGAATTGCCTGGATCTATTCGGGATGAATATTTAAATACAAATTTAATTCTAACAATTATTACTAACATGAATTAATCCTATATTAATTCAAATAATAATTCAACAACAAATCATGCATATAAACAGTTCACATAAATCCTACGCATGCGGAATTGCTACGGGTTTACGTGAACTAACCTCTTGGAGTGGCAATGGTCTCGTCGATAAGAACACACCAAAAAGCCTTCCCAAGTATTCCCTAGTCCTTGCTCATCAATCCGGTGGAAGGAAGCTCGCGAACAATTAACAAAAGGGAAAATAAAAATTTGTTGCACCACCTTTGTGGATTTACTAATTTTTCCAGCACATGGAATTGTACTTGGGAATGAAACATTCATCCCCTATTTATAGAGGGGTGTTGGACGATTTTTTTGCATGGAATAGGGGGAAGAAAATATTTTTCTTGATCTCCAAGAAATCTTGAATATATCTCCTATATTATTTTCTCCATAATTAAAATATTCCACAAAAATCCCAACTCCTCTTGTTATGGGAATTTTCGAAAATAATAGGAACAAGAAACCAAGATTTGGATCTTCTTGAATTTATGAGATATACTTGTATTTCAAGAAATACATATCTTTCATAATATCTTTTCAAGAAAATCAAGAAAATCTTTCTTTCCCTTTTATTTCAAAAATTTCGAAAATATCCATATGAATAACCAAGTGGGAGATTTCTTGAATTTAATGTACATATCTTCATTCCATAACAAAATTCAAAGAAAATCTTTCTCCCCTTTTATTCATAATTTTCGAAAAAATGAGGAAAAATAAGCAACAAAATTTATTTTATTTTTAAACACCTTTTTCAGTTATTGGACTTTATGTTGGGCTACTTGGGGGGCCTTTAGGAGAATTAAGATTGGACCTTCCAATGGATATTGAATTATCAATATTGAGCCACAATATTATTCAAGCCCCTAAATATTAATTAATCCCCCTACATAATTAATATTGCACTATCCATCTTAACTCATATTATTGTCAATATGGCTCCCGGTTATTATTTCCCGTGTTTAAGATTATCTAGCCCATTAATTAATTCAAGCCACTGAAATAACTTTCCATTAATTAATATCTTTTATCCTTGGTAAATGAACGGTTCAACATTATTATTCATACCGGAAACTAGTTCCACTTGCAAGATTTGGTATGATAAAACTTATGAACCTCCCAAAGGGGCAAATCGAACAAGCGTACTTGCACACGATTCTCCGTATTAAATCTTAGCAACACATGTGACCAATAATATTGCCCAAGATATAAAGTATTGAATCTCGTTGATTATCTACCTGTAATAAGTCAAAGCAATAATTACTAACCACACGCGATCCTATTTA
Organism: Stenogyne calaminthoides; assembly: GCA_037126765.1. Lineage (NCBI taxonomy): Eukaryota > Viridiplantae > Streptophyta > Magnoliopsida > Lamiales > Lamiaceae > Stenogyne > Stenogyne calaminthoides. Next base: position 17,600,707 of record JBBCBC010000001.1, read on the forward strand.
AGGGACGAAGATTAAGAAATAACGAACCAATTGAGGTCTAATTCTTCCTAGTTCAGTTCTGAAGAATTTGTCCTCCTGTAGGTCCTCTTCAGTGCACTAGACATGCACTAGTGTAATCTCTTGGTCAAGACAAGTCAATATGAGCGTTACACTTCAACCTTTCACGATGGATTGTTCATTTCCATCTAGGTCGTGAATGGTGTACTTTTGGTCACAAGGGACTGTTAATTTAATCTTCTGTGATCTGGTATCACTAAATTAACTACAATGTAACACGTACTATTTATTGAACAGTTATGTAGTAAATATATGTAACATTCGATGATATTTACAACATCAGTGATAAACAATCCTCGAAGAAAGAAGAATAGAAGCTAACTTGAAGAACGCAAGTTACAAACAGAAGTCGGAGAAATACTACAACTCAAAAGACAAAGTCCGAAGATTCAGGGTAGGCGGCCTCGTTTTAAGAAAAATTCTTGGAGTCCAAAAATGAGTGTTTGGCCCAACCTGGGAAGGGCCAATTAAAATTTCGAAATGCCTACCAAATGGGGCTTACGAGCTCAAAGACATGAAGGGAGCCCCCACAATGTACCCATGGAATGCGACCCACCTGAAGAAATTCTACCAGTAACTATCTATTTTCAGTCATGCATCATGTGTTGCTAAAAACTTATCAAAATTAGAAATAAAATCAAGATTGGTTATAAATTCTCTACGAATTAAAATTTATTACACCTCTTTACAACTTTTTACATTTACGAACTTGGGGGACTGGTCCCCGACCTCTCAAACAGATTCGCAAATGGAAAAAGATAAGTCAGACATTCAGAAATTTTTTTCTAAAGACTAGGGACAAGGGGATAGAAAGGTGACACCCCAGGGGAATCACCCCGACAAAAATCACTTGTCCAAAGTCTTTAGAAAAGAGAATCAGGTCGCATATCATCTACAAATCGACCTCGGTCGCATACCCTATCTAAGTCGACAAAGCCAAGAATATTTAAAGGCAGTCAAGTTGCATACCCTATCTAAATCGACCTCGGTCGCATACCCTATCTAAGTCGACAAATCCAAGAATATTTAAAGGCAGTCAAGTCGCATACCCTATCTAAGTCGACCTCGGTCGCATACCCTATCTAAGTCGACCTCGGTCGCATACCCTATCTAAGTCGACTTTGGTCGCATACCCTATCTAAGTCGACAAAGCCAAGAACATCCAAGACAATTTGGTCGCATACCATCTATAAGATGACCTCGGTTGCATGCCCTATCTAAGTCGACAGTCAAGTCGCAATAATTATCAATTAGCAGATCTTTCGTCATTATTTATTATTATCCAGGTTTTCAAGAAGACAAGATACACGAACTCACCGATGTCAAAGTGTTGGCAAAAACAAACAAGTATTTCAAAGAGGAAGTGAGAAAGATAAAAAGAAGAAAGCAACGACAGTTCCATTGATAAACGCCCGAAGGCAACAAAGTACATTGCCCGGAGGTAGCAAAACACTAACACACCCCGAAGGGAGACCAAACCACTTGTTTAGAAAACCCCGAAGGGCGATTACATAAGAACGCCTGAAGGCAAATGGCATCTTCTTGCGCAAAAAACCATCGAGGAATCACTTTCGGCGAGCATCCGAGGTCCCCTCAACAGGGTTGATCGACGCAACTTGTTCAACCTCGGGAATCTCAACACCAGCTCGATTCCCTTCACCATTTCCACCATCATAACCGCCAACAACCTCGCCATCACCGCCGACCTGGACACCCTCCGTCTCATCATTCAGCAACCCGAGAAGCTCCTCGGGATCATAAAGATTAACACTTGGGGGAAGGAAGCTAAAATCAACACGTAAGAAGCGAGATCTTTGATGGGAAGATCATCCTCCTCCCTAACAAGATTGTTATGCATATAAGCAACGAGCAACTCGGTCATCGCTGATTTAGCCCCATCAAGATCACCGGCTCGGTGGCAAGCCCAAACAACATTGGAGAAAGAATGAATATACGCCATGTTCGAGGCGTGGTGGCATTCCAATTTGAAAGTGACGTGATGATCATGAACCTCAGCTTCTAGCCGGCGACACCGATCCTCCAACTCGGTCATCTTGTTCGTGCATTCCTTCACTTTCTTATCTCGAAGATCGAGATCTTTCTTCATCTGAGAGATTTTGTTTCCCATGTCATCTCTCTTCTGAGCCACCTCTTTCAACTTCTCCTCGGCCTCAACTTTGGCGGTAATGGTGGCCTCCCGCTCTTTCGACGATCTGGCCAGATCCACCTTCATCAACGAACAAAATTTGCCTTGGCTTTTACGTGCGAATTTTTCGCTCTGCCATCTTTGCTCTCCCGGCCTCTCAATAAAGGCCAAGGATGTAAGCACATGTAAAGCGACCCAGGAGTCGGGTTCTCTCGGAGAAGTGCTGAGTGTGAGCCTCTTCATGGAGATCCAAAGTCCAGGATTTCGGGGCATCGATGGCAATCTGACGAAGATAAGAGGGTTGAGCATCATTGGCGGCAGGATCTCGCGACCACAAGAAATTGCGAGTTGCCTCCCCTCGGAAGACCTCATCCTCTAGATTGTATCTGCAAGGTAACCATACGTGAGCACGATTTCTTTTTCTGGGAAAACAAAGAAAATGATAATATGATAAAGAGAAGATTTACCGTCGGCGGAAATCCGGGTTCCAGCCTAGGAAAGTGCTATCCTCGACCTCGAGGTTCCGGCGTTGAGTAATCTCAACGATTGTATCCAGGTTCCTCGCAGAACCCGATAACATCACTCTCCCACTCGGGGAGTTCTGCAAAACATCCATATCCACGGATGTTCGGATCTGCCGAGAACTCCCCCCAGATACTCACACCTCGGCGGCCGCCCTTTTTTGACCTCGCCCCGGGGCAACAACTTTGGTTTTCTGGGGTGGATTCTAAATGGCCCCGCTCTGAGCAGTTTTTTTCTTCTTATCCGACTGTTACCTCGAGAGGGCCAAGGCCCGAGCAACCTTCTCGCGCATGTCCTCAGCGTTTAGGTTCTGCATCTCGTCAAGAACTCTAGCAGAAGTGAAGTGTATAGGCTCTATGAAAGAAACTAGAGACAAGAGGAGAGTCAGGCCGGTTAACAAATAAACAAATAATCAGGTCGGGTCGAGCATTATCCAAATCACTTACTAGGAATATTGGCGTCCAACAAGGAGTGAGGTGAGACCATCAAATCGGCGAACTCCAAACACTTCAACCTTTGCAGAATAGTCAAGGATCGTTCGTCGGGATCAATAAGGCACACTTGGATCAACCGAACAAGGAAAGGGATGGAGAGTTCAGAGGTCTTGGAATTCTTGGGGGCTGCAATAAGGGAGAAAAGTTAAATCAGTATTATGGATGAAGGCGAAACCAAAAGAACTTACGTTTAAAGGTCACATAGTCGCGAGGAATCTCGCGATATCCAAGAGATCCTAGAGCGAAGACGAGGCTTTGCCAGGCTCCCCCCACCAACCACCACTTCTCTTTCCAATCTTAGACCTTACTAGGGAGGTCCTCGACTATTTTCATATGGGGGCGAGCCTTTACATAGTAGTACCTCGGATCCTTTCCCCACTTCACTAATGAGATTAAAGAGTTCAGTTCTTTGGCGGAAGGGAACGCCCGAGGCTGGACGCGGCCGAACAGCGATAAGATTCTGATTATGGTACTCCACCCGTTAGGAGTAATTTGGGTCGGCGCCACACCCCAGAACCACAACAGTGAAGTAATCATAGGATGAAGTGGAAATCGAAGTCCAGCCTTCATCGTATCATAGTTCATTGCCACGCACCCATTGGGGACCTAATCGGCATAATCGATCTCGTATTCGGGGACCCAAAAATGAACGTCGCTAGGAACTTGGAATTGCTCCCGCCACAAGAAGAGGTCGGCTTCAGTCACTGAGCTAGTCACCTCGCTCGCAGCAAAGGTAATATCCTCGCGGATCCGAGTCGGCCTAGGAATCACCTCGCGAGGACGGGCCAAGCTCGCTTCAATTCTCAACCTGCGATCAATATCATCGACCTCGTCATCCTAGCTCGACACGTCGGGGATGACCTCATCCGACAAGAAGTCAAACTCAGCGGGATCAATAGAATCCGAACTGGGGGCATCTTCCTCCTCACCCACCTCCCCCAGAGTTTGAATTTCTGGTTCGGCGGGAGCCAAAATATCTTCCAAAGGCTCCTCCACGGCTCGGCGCAGACGATGCCTCTTCGAGGTAATCTCTCCCCCAACCTGCACATGCACTTCACTCACCATTTCTGAAGAGTCGACCACAATCGACCCCTCAGCCCCGCCACAGCCTCGCCGCCGGCGATTCACAGCGATGGGAGAAGAACTCCCAGCCACACTCCATGAATTTTCCCGACTCCCAGATGCCATTCGTCATAAAAGGACACATCAAACGAAGGAAGGAAAGAGATCTAGGATTTACCTGAGGAGAAACAAATGCCAGAATTGCACGCACAAGAGGTGCCGGAGCAACAAGGTAGTTTTCGAAAATTTAAGGAAAGGAAAGTAAAAAATAATCGAGAAAAGGCGTATTTATAGGAGGGGTTTAGGGCGCGTGGTCCGGCCCATGACCTTCCGTGTCCCGCGCGTGGAACCCATGCGCCATCATCACCTAACCTTAGTAGACACGACAGTCGAGGCGAGCTGCCGTCATCACCCCAATTTCCAAGATGCTGCTCATGCGTACTCGAGAAGTTTCCGAGACCTCGCACATCACACTCAGGATAAGGACAAAAAGGGTAGCTCGTTCCCCCTTTGCGAGCACAGGGAGACAAGCTAGGGTCTACTATTGTGTGCACATTGCGCGAGGTCGCCCCTGACCCACAACCTGGGGCGAATAAAAGTAGAAAACCCTCCAAGTATCACACCTCGTAGGCCCCTGAGCAGAAGGACCAGACCAATTGGAGCAAAGAGCGACCTGGGCGACATCGACGACCTTGGGTTGATGCAAATACAGAGCATTAACTACGATTTAACCAGTGTCAGATAGGAGGCGCCGAGGAACTCCCCTAGAGTGGGCTTAAGTCAGAGGTGTGTCAGTAAAGGACAGTAATGATGAGTAGCTAGGAGTAGTTAAACGGTTAAATCCCTGATTATCCAAATTTGTCTCGGGCGACGTCCCAACGACTTCCGACCTGAGTCACATCAATCTTATAGCTTTTAATGTTTTACAGAGCCACTTTCAGCCCCTTGTACTTGTAACCAGGAGAGTGAGCTCCACTCTCCCAAATACTATAAATATGGGTCATTTATGACCAAGAAAGGGGGAGAAATCAATACCTTACCAAACCTCTTGCAAATTTATTGCTCAGCACTTATTCTCTCAAGCAATCATATAACATAAATGCAATCTACTTTACACATTTATTGTTTGTGTCACTAAGATCATTAAGCCACATTTATTGTTTGTGACAGGTGTTTTGCAACACACTAACCTCTCAAGTATAAGAGGGTCATTGAAGTGCCAGGTTTAATATCAATCCACGGGACTAGGTGTGGAATATAGCCCAATTGCTATGTGTCGTCGCATGATTATAGTGTGAAACATGTTCGGTACTTCGAATTAAAACTAAATTAGCAACTAAATAAGATTAACAACTAGAAAGTTCGACAATCAACAAGAAAACAATTAGGCAACAAACGACTTTGTTTCCAAGTGTGAGATGAGGTGTTCGGGTGTTTTTCCTTGTGAGACGATTAATAAAAAGATTAGTTATGGTATTTACCTCTATTTTCGGTTATTCCCTAAGAGCGATCACTACACAATGTACCATTCCCGTACTTGGTAAGCCTAGGGTCTGATATCATTTGAAATCCTAGGATCGGGAGGAGAATCTCACCTTTCTAGCCCGGGTAATTGCACGGATAAGGTCCTCTAATTAACTAACTACCCCGTCTCCGTGTTTTCCCACTTGTATACTAAGTTTAATTCTCCTATATGCTCTTCACTCTCCATTCTAGGTGTTAACTAAAGTAGTTAATGTAAATTAGGGGGGTTCTTATGTTTCTATCCAACTCTCGTTGCAATAGAGCATAATTAACTCAAATCCGGTTAATTAAACCAATACCCATATGTCTAATCCCGTCTACCCAACTCTCGTTGCGATAAACTAGCAAAAACACACAAGCTCATAGCAAAACCCAACCAAATTGAACAAGCAAAATCCCCTAATCTAAAGGATCACCATCAATAGAGATAAACAACCATAATCAAAGCAATTAAACAATCATCAATACAATTCCAAACACCCAAACACTAAGAACCTTAGCCCATAGTTCACAAGGCAAAACTCATGGCTAAACAACAAGAAATCAAAGAATCCATATCAAAATAAGCAACAAATAAACAAAAGAAAGAAAGAGACACCTTACTATTGAAGTTCAAGCACCAAACCATACAAAATCCATCAATACTCCTTGATTTCTTGCTCAAAACTAAAAATGAAACTATATCTATGCTATTCTATGAGGATCTATGCTATCTATGGAAGCAAAATTGAAAAACGGGAAAAAGTATTAGTTGCAGCTCTAAACAGTAACACTTGTTATCTTCCCCTTCACTCCCTATTGCTGCTGAATGCTGAAAAAAATGAAGTTGGACCTTTTTATATGCTTTTGAATCCTCTGGCACGTGTCCCTAGGTCAGAAATGGGGACCTCAGATATTTTGGCTTGCTCAACTCGAGCAAGTGTAATATCGCATACACGTTTTCTTTCTTTAGGCTGCTCGACTCGAGCAGTGTTGCTCAACCAAAATTGGGTTGAGCAACTCAAAACTTTGGATTTTAGCTCGATCCTCTCCCTTGCTCGACCAAAGGGAGGTCGAGCACTCTTGCTCGACAAGAGCAAGTCCCAATATGCATTTTCTTCAAAATCGTATTTTAACAAGCCCGACTTAGGCATTGCATGACTCGAGCCATCGTGCAAGACTCGAGAAACTGCTTTTTCCCATTTAATTCATAAAACCTTCGTTTTTGACTCGATTCCTGCACAATTGCAACACCAAAGCATTAGATGAACTTTCTTAACAATTCTAACAATATGATAGGTAAAATCATGCAAAATCATCACTCCAAGCTAGGAAATAGCACAAAACTCAAGCAAAATCACCACTAATCAATCCCCCCAAACTTAAAGATTTGCTTGTCCCCAAGCAAAGAAAAGAAAACCAAAAGGGGTGATTGCTTGAGACAAATAGTGATCCAAGTTCAAGTTCAAGACAAGACAAGTCAACTTTCCTCTCAAAGCACCACATTGCCAATCAAACTCTTCACCACTTCAAGTCAAACGTGATTAGAATGCAACTAGGTCAAATGCACTCATTCATCATTCTCACGGGTAGTGTATCTCTCATCCCTCAAGTGTATAGGGTCATGCATCTCTCCCTCGTCAATCCACACAAATGAACGACCATAAGTTTGCCCTTGATCTCAATTCTCTACCATCTACTTAGGCATCATCATCTAATCAAAGAGGTCTTTGCAAGGTTGTAATGTCGGGCGCTTTGGACGGGTGGGGTATGTATGGGATAAGTGACAACATTCAACTTGTGGAGCTCAAGAGTTGGTACTAAAGATTCATAATTGTTCCAAACTCTCATCTTCAACTTCATGCTTTGTTAAGAGTCTTTCAATGAACTCTTATCCACACCCAACACCTATCCTCACCAAGTTTATTACCTCACACTTTTATTTTTCAAGGGTTTTGGGAAACTTTGTTCCTCTTTTTTTTTATTAAACCCTTGGAAAGAATTCTTTTTTTTCTTGAATTTTTCATTTTCATTTTTTTTGTTTCATATTCTATCCTTCCACACTAGGCCACTTTTCTTTTTACTTCTCTCCCCCCCCCCCCCCCCCTTTTTTTTTTCAATCATTCCTCCCAATTTAGAGAGAGTACATCATTTTCTTACTTTTAATTCACAATCGCTGCTCCCTAGATACCTCATTTGAGCTCCCCAAGTTGACCAAGGATCAAATGGGCTTACGAAACAATGGGTACTTCGGTTACATGATGTGGCTTGCCAAGAAATGGATTATAAGGCTCAAACGGGCTAACTAAGGAAATGTTTTTCTTTGGGTAAGAATCATATATGGCCAAGTGACTTCATAGAACAACAAAATGTCTCTTATCCTCTTAGGTGATTCCTCCTAAGTCAAGTTTCAAACAAGTTCAAAGGCAAGTTCTAGCACTCACAAGTGTAGACGACACACTCAAAGAACAAAAATGCAATCATATCACAAGATCACTTCAATTAGGCTCAAAAGCTCACAAGCTTGGTAACAATGAACGAGCACCTCTTACAAATTGCACTCAACCAAGTTCAACAATCACATGAATGAATCATTTTCAAGACAATATAACAACAATTCAAGGAAAGCATCATCATCCATAAAAAACTCAAAACAAGTACCACATTCAATCACAAACAATCCAAATCCATGGCAATCATCACAAATCAACCACATGAAAATTCAATTCCTCAATCCAACAAAGTGCAAAATACCAATCCATCAAACGGGAAATAAAACAATTCAACACAAATTCCACCATTCAAATAAGTACAACCCAAAATCCACAATCCATAAAGAGAGTAAAGAGAGGAAGACGAGAGTCGAAAGAGAAGATATGACATTTGTGGCATACTTCCCTTTTAATGTGCATTTCGACGGCGATTTTGGGGAGGAGGTTGTTGATCGGGATTTGAGTCGGGGAATCGATCCACATAGAGCGCTCTCATCCAATAGTTCATTTGCTATATCCCCTCTTGTTGTGCCCGCATTGCCTCTTCCATTCTTGTCATGTTTACACTCATCGTGTTCATCCCGCCTCTAAGATCGCCCACATCATGGTTTAGGCCCTCCCAATCTTCTCTTCTCAATCTCCATCCTCCAACTCCCTCCGGTTGGTCCTCCAGTTGTCCGAGACCCGGGTGGTAAGATTATTCCTCCATTTGTTCTTCTTCATTTCCCCCCATGGGGACTTCTTCACCTCCTTCTTCTCCTTCTTCTTGATTGGGTGTATTCGGGTTTTGGAGGTTGGGCACTTGGTTTCAGAGGTTTTCGTATAGGTTGGTGGCGGCATTGCGATGTCTCGGGCCCAACAAGTTGATGTTGAGTCGATTCCCCAAGATGCTCGTGAGTCGAGGGTTAGGCAATGGAAAATAGTTATCGTCTCTTTGCCTAAAGCATAACCGACCTTGGAGGTGACTCACCACTTGTGTATTCTCCATGTTCCTCAAGTCTAGCCTCTTGCACTCAAGTTCTCCATCATCGAGGTCATATTCACAATACTTGGCGATCATGGTCACAAACAACCCAATCTTTACTTGAGAGACCGCCTTTTTCACCATGCGATCGATTTGGAGCATCAAGTAGGACCCGACATCAAACTGGTGTTGGTTTACGAAGCACCACAAGCAATATAGCTCATCATTCGGAACTGAGCCACTCTCGGTTCTAGCAAATATAGTGTTGGCTAGAATCTTCTCCATGTACCGAAGAGTGGGATTCCGTATCATCTTCGCTTTTACGCTTCTCGATTGGTATGGGGGCGGGAATCCAAATGGCCCTTTGCAAATCACCTTCCAAAATTATACCGAGTCGAAGTCTTCCCTCTTCATGAACAACCCACCACTTTGGTCCCCCGGGCATCCAATTATCCCGTTCACCTCCGATGCGTACAAGCTATAGGGATTTCTATTTACTGTGAACTCCATCATAATCGGCCTATCCCATTGCTTGTGAACAACAACGTTACTCATAAACTCCATTGTAACCCCCTCATTCATAGCAAGCGGTTGTTCGACCGCGATTCTATCAAAGAAGTCCCGCATTCCAACCCTTTGGAAAAGGGTCCGAATATCATCCAAGATTCCCATCGCGATCATGCATTCTATATTGGGAACTCGGGTGCCCTCAATCTTCCCCGCAAACTTCAGCCACCTCCGTGCCATTTCCCTCCATCGGTCTCCTAAATCAACATTATAATGCCTCGGCATGAGCTCATTAGCCTCCAACCTCTCCTCGATTCCCATCAATTCCTCATCAGTCACTTGTGGCTCTTCATTTGGTTCCCGACCACGGCCTCGGCCTCTCCCCCGACCTCGACGATTTCTATCTGCCATTTTCTCTATTTCAATTGCTCAAGGGTTAGGATAAAATTCACATAGTCAAATAAGCACACGCACAAACATATGATCATTTCATCCAATTTCCCAAGCAAAATTTCCATCAATTCATTCCATCAACCAAATCCAACAATTTTATCAAACAAGTTGTTGACAATTCATATCCCAACTCACACTTAACACATTCCCAACAAGGAGGTCCACCAACATACTACTAGAAACACTCATCATCCACAATTTCAACCAATTAATCAAGCACATGAGAGTTTCTAGGCATAAAGTCAGCAAATAACTCAAATAACCAACATTTATAGACCACATCTCCACAAAATTAACCAAACCATGCCAAACTCTTCCAAAATTAGCATATATGTCATGCACTCCAAGTGTTCGACAAAATGTCTCAAAGAAAATCCAATTTCAAACCACACAATGGAAGCACATAATCATACAATAAGCTCAAGACTACAATATAAACATGAATAACACTAAATAGAAGAGCAAAGCTTACTTTTAATGGATGAAAGTGAGAAAAATTACTTCTTGACTTGTAAAAATGGAAAAACCCTTCAATCTTGGCTCAAATTGGCTCCAAAGGTGAGTAAAAGAGAGAAATTTGTGGAATATTGGGATGGAAGGGTGCACTTTATGGAAGAAATTAGAGAAAAAAATGGAAGTTTTTGGGTTTTTGGGAGTTTTTAGGGTTTGGATCGAGTTGGGAAGAACGAAAATTTTGAAGAACGAAAAAATGGGAGAGAAAGAAAGAAAATATGGTTTTGAAGGAGTTGACCCGCCCATGTATTTCAAAATTTTCAGGGTTGCTCGACCAAAATTAGGTCGAGCAACTCAAAAGTTCGGCGTCCCTGTGCTGCTCGGCCAAATTTTGGTCGAGCACTCTTGCTCAACTCGAGCAGGGGCTTTTTTGCAAAAATTTAGAAAAACTAACCTTTTGACCCCTCGATTCAAGCCAGGTCGATCGTTCGATCGAGAGAGTCGGGGTCTCTTCCTTATGCACCTCAATCCTCTCCTTAGCAATCCCTCATTTGAATGCCATTTTGTTTCCATCAACTCATCCCACTTATAGCTCCACACTTAACATTGCATTTCTTTCCCAAATGATAGAATTGGAATAAATTTGTTCAACTTTTAAGAACAAATTGACACCAACAACAACATAAAGCATAAGTGCATTGGTGCAAGTGAATTTGTGAAAACAAACACCCCCCCCCCCCAAACTTTTTTATTGCTATGCAATTAAAAGTTTGGAAAAATAGTGAAACAAAGAATATGCACCAAGCACCATGACCATTAAGCTCTAAGCTAACCACATTTCAACAAATAAGCTCATCTAAATTCATCTCAACAAGCAAGTATACCAACAAAATAGGAGCCCAACACGGCAAAATTTATGTACAAGTATTTTCACCATTAAGCTCAAAACATGCCACAAGGTGAACATCACCAAAATCAAAACGGGGGTGTGCCGGTGCATACAAAAAAAAATGCATAAGAAAATGCACACCCCCCAAACTTAGACTTTGCAAAGCAAGTCTAAGTTCGGGGAAAGTGTTTGTACCTAAAATGCCCTTCGAGTACACATCTTCCTCTAAAGCTCGATAATCCACCAAACCTCGAACACACGACCCCATCACCTACAAAAAATAGCACTATACAAAACACTATCAAACGAACTCACGAATAAATAAAAGCGGTAAAAATGGGTTGTCTCCCATTGAGCGCTAGGTTTAACGTCCTTTGCCGGACGGAGCTTAAAGTCGCTCAACTTCATTCAAGAAAATTGACACCAACGATCTCAACTTGGGATGTGGAAAGGTAATGCTTGACCCGGTTACCATTGACCATGAAGTGGTCACCCTTTTCATTCTTCAACTCCATATATCCACTTGGAAACACTTTGGTAACCTCAAAAGGCCCACTTCAACGAGATTTCAACTTCCCGGGAAAGGTTTCAACCGGGAATTGAACAATAGTACCTTATCTCCAACCTTAAACTCTTTCTTCTTAATCCTTTGATCGTGCCAATGCTTAGTCTTTTCTTTGAAAATTCGGGAGCTCTCATAAGCGTTCTCATGGAACTCTTCTAACTCATGGAGTTGAAGAAACCGATTCTCCCCCGCCTTGTCGCCATCCACGTTCAATTGTTTAGTGGTCCAATAGGCTTTGTGCTCTAGCTCCACCGGAAGATGACAAGATTTTCCAAAAATGAGTTGGTACGGAGACATGTTCAATGGAGTTTTGTAAGCCGTTTGGTAGGCCCACAAGGCATCAGTAAGGTGAATCACCCAATCTTTCCTATTCGAATTCACCGTCTTCTCCAAGATGTGCTTGATTTGACGATTAGACACCTCCGCCAATCCATTTGTTTGTGGGTAATATGCGGTGGAGACCTTGTGCTTAACCCCATACTTGTACCCCCATCACTTATCAACGCTCTTGGCACTCCGAATCGAGTGAACACATTCTTCTTGAGGAATTGAATCGCTGTTTTTACATCATTGAGCTTGGTAGGAATGACCTCAACCTATTTTGACACATAATCCACCCCAACAAGGATATAGATGAATCCAAATGAAGGGGGAAACGGTCCCATGAAATCAATCCCCCAAACGTCAAAAATCTCTACCTCCAAGAAGATGTTCAAAGGCATTTAATTTCTCTTGGTTATGGTTCCCATCCTTTGGCATCGATCACACCTTTGAACGAACTCTTGACTATCTTTGAAAATCGTGGGCCAATAGAAGCCCGATTGGAGAACTTTCATTCCCGTCTTTGATGCTCCGAAATGGCCCCCACAAGGTAAAGAGTGACAATGGGTCAAGATTTCCTCTTCTTCTTTTGGAACACACTTTCTCATGATAGAATCTTGACCTCTCTTGTAGAGCACCGGATCGTCCCAAATGAAACTCTTCACATCTTTGAGAAATTTCTTTTTGGCATGTGAAGGAATTTCATTGGGAAGCTTTCCACAAGCCAAGTAGTTGGCAAAATCCGCATACCAAGGTTCTTTCACCTCAATTCTCATCACGGAAACCCTCTCAACTTCCTCAAAGAGCTCATCCAACTTCAAAAGCTTCTCATCCGGGAATTCTTCCTTCACCTCGGTTTCTTCTTCTACAAAGTCCTTGTCCCTTTCTAAACTTGAAAGGTGATCGTCTATCATATTTTCAGTCCCCTTCTTGTCCCGAATCTCTATGTCGAATTCTTGAAGGAGGAGCACCCATCGGATCAACCTTGGTTTTGCATCCTTCTTGGCCATAAGGTACCGAATTGTTGTTTCCCCCCTACAAGGTAGTGGCGAAACTTATCAAAAGCATATACAACGACCAATAGCTCCTTCTCCGTTGTGGTGTAATTGGCTTGAGCGGGGTTGAAAGTCTTTGATGCGTAATAGATTGCCCTAAACTTCTTCTCCTTGACTTTCCCAAGCATCACCCCCATTGCATAATCACTCGCGTCACACATGAGGACGAACGGTTCGTCCCAATTCGGAGTCACCAAAATCGGAGAGGCTATAAGTGCTTCCTTCAATGCTAAGAAAGCTTCAAGACAATCATTAGTGAATACAAATGGGACATCATTTTCAAGTAGATGAGAGAGGGGCTTTGAGAGTTTGGAAAAATCTTTTATAAACCTTCTATAGAAGCCGACATGTCCCAAGAAGGAACGAATGCCTTTTTCATTAGAAGGTTGATGAAGTTTCTCAATTACCACCACTTTTGCTCGATCTACTTGAAGCCCCTTTGAAGAAACATGGTGACCAAGTACTATCCCCTCCTTAACCATGAAATGACATTTTTCCCAATTAAGGACAAGGTTAGTCTCTTGGCACCTTGTTAGCACGAGTTCAAGGTTAAAAAGACATTTATCAAACGATTCACCGAACACAGAAAAATCATCCATAAACATTTCCATTACGTTTTCAATCAAACCATGAAAGATCGACATCATGCATCTTTGGAACGTAGCCGGAGCATTGCACAACCCAAAGGGCATGCGTCTCCAAGCATACGTTCCATAGGAACAAGTGAATGTCGTCTTCTCTTGGTCCTCCGGTGCAATCATAATTTGATTGTACCCGGAGTACCCATCAAGAAAGCAATAAAAATCAAAACCCCCAAGCCTATCTAGCATTTGGTCCATGAAGGGAAGGGGAAAGTGATCTTTGCATGTAGCTTTGTTCAATTCCCTATAGTCTACACACACTCTCCACCCCGTAGCTACCAATTTTGATAACAGTCATTCCACCTTTCTTAGAAACCACGTGGAGTGGTGACACCCAAGGACTATCCGAAATTGGGTAAATCATACCCGTATCAAGAAATTTTATGACTCTTTCCTAATCACCTCTTGTATTATTGGGTTCACCCTCCTTTGGTGTTGGACAATTGGTTTACTTTTCTTCTCTACTCTTATCCTATGCATGCACAAGGAGGGATTGATTCCCTTGATATCATCAATTGTCCACCCAATGGCGGACTTGTGCTTACGAAGCACCCCCAACAATTTTTCTAACTCACACGAATTGAGAAAGGAAAAAACGATTACCGGAAACTTTTCACCATCCTCAAGATATGCGTATGTGAGATGCTCGGGCAATGCCTTTAACCCAGTTTTCTTCTCCTCTTGCTTCTCCACTCCTTCAACCGGATCCCTTAATGGCAAGCTTGGGATCATTTTCCTTCCCCACAATTCATTGACTTGATCCACTTCAAGCACATCTTTGCAATCATCATCCTCAAATGAGCTTTCATCGTTCTCAAAGAGTGCATTATAGTACCCATTGGTAAAGTAGGGGTCAAAGGATTTTTCAAATTCCGTTTGAACACTATTTTCAACGACATCGATCATTTTGCACTCCTCCTTCTCAAGTGTATGCTTCATGGATTTGTAGGAGTAAAAAATGAGCTCCTCATCATCGAGCTTCAAGGTCACCTTGCCCGTATACATGTCCACCACCACCCTTGCGGTAGCTAGAAACGGTCTACCCAAGATCAAATGAATTTCAACGTCCTCTTCCATCTCTAGCACCACAAAGTCCGCCGGAAACACAAATTTATCAATTTTTACGAGCACGTCTTCCACAATACCATCCGGGTAGGTGATAGAACGATCCACCAATTGTAATGTCATGGACGTTGGTTGGAGCTCACCGATTTTCAAACGATCGTATATAGACCTTGGCATAAGATTGATGCTCGCCCCAACGTCACATAAAGCATTCCTTTTCTCCGTGTTGCTTAGCTCACACAACAAAGTGATGCTCCCGGGATCTTTGACTTTCTTTGGGAGGTTCCTTTGTAGTAGAGCACTACACTCACTTGTTAGGCTTATCATCTCACCACCTTCCGCCTTCCTTCTCTTTGTGACCAACTCTTTAAGAAACTTTGCATAAGATGACATTTCCTCGATTGCCTCCAAGAAAGGTACGTTCAAGGTCACTTTCTTAAAAATTTCCAAGAATTTTGCGAACTTATCATCAAGCTTTTTCTTCATGAAACGTTGAGGAAAAGGTGGTGGAATGGGGGTTTTAGGAATTCCCCATCTATCACACTCAACCTTCTCGTTTTTCTCTTTTAGCTCCTTAGCCTTTTTTCCATTTAGGAACTCTATTCTCCTCAACACCTTCTTTTTCAACACATGTATCCTCTACAACAATCTCCTATTCCTTATCGTTCTTTTCAACTTCTTCCTTTTTTTCCTCGTCATCCTCCAAAGGCATGCTCGGCCCATCATACCTCGTACCACTCCTCAATTCAAAGATCTTACAATGTTCTCTAGGATTCACCTCCGTCGTGGAGGGGAACTTCCCTTTATTCTTCCCTTGGCTTGAGGATGTCACTTGCCCTAGTTGGAATTCCAAGTTCTTCAATTGGCTCGAGAGAGATGTAATAGCATTTGGAATATTTCCAAGGTTCTTCAAGTCTTCTTCAATCTTATCAAACCGTTGATTCGACTTTTGAGTTTGTTGGTTTGAAAGACTGATGAAGGTTGCTAGACTATCTTCCAAAGTGGGTCTTCCTTCATTGTATGGGGCACGGGCTCCGGGATCAAATCCCGGTGGTAGAGTTAGGGCGGCCTTCGGGTTAGAGTATGAAAAATTTTCATGTTTACGGAGGTTTTGGTTGTAGGAGTTGTTGTGTGGGAAGGTTTGGGTGTTTTGGTTTTGACCTTGGTTTTGGCTAGATGGTTGGTTTTTGTTGTTTTGGCCTTGGAAATTTGATGATGGATTGTGTTGGTTTGAGAAGTTTTGGGAATGGTTGTTTTGGTAACGATTTTGGTAATTTGAGGATTGGTTGTGGAAGTTCTGGTTGGGATTTTGGTAGTTTGAAGGTTGGTTTTGGAAGTTTTGGTTGGGGTTTTGGTAGTAATTCCCTTGGAATTGTTTATTCCCTTGGTAATTTTCTTGATAGTTACCCCTTCCCATGTAATTGGCTTCCTCAACTTGATTTGCATTCAATGGCACCTTCATGTTCCCTCCCAAAATTCCTCTCCTTTGGCTTTCCGCTAACGAATCAACCTTGTTCATTAGGAGCTTCATTGCCTCCGCTATGGCATTGTTTGGTTCACTTTCCACTTGGGCAATTTTGTGAGCTATGAATTTTTCGGCGGGCCAATTGAAAGTGTTGTTGGCTATCCTCTCAATCAAGTCCATCCCTTTTATCCCGGTCTTATCAAACACCGAGCCTCCCGCCGAAGAGTCTATGAACATTCTTGCCTCATCATTCAACCCATAATAGAAGTAGCTCACAATTTGATCATTGACGAAGTTGTGTTGTGGGCACCTCCTTAACATGACATTATATCTCTCCCAAGCCTCATACAAGTTCTCCCCATCCCTTTGACGAAATTGAGCAATTTCCTTCAATAAGAACTTTTGGCCTAACACTTCCCACTAGCTAAGACTATCGGGCGGTAAGGAAGCAATCCAATCTTTGGCTTTGTCTCTCAATGTGAAGGTGAAGAGTCGTGCTCTCCAAGCATCATCCGTTACCCCATTGGTCTTCACTGTATCCGCATACTCCAAGAATTGAGATATGTGCCTATTCGGATCCTCATTCTTCCCTCCACCAAATTGTTGTTTTTTGAGCATTTGAATGAGGGCCGGCTTGATCTCAAAATTGTTAGCCGCTATCGGAGGACGGGCTATACCATCATAGTGTCTTTGCACTTGTGGGTTGAAATATTCCCACATAGGACGTTCCCTATTTTCATCCCCTTCTATATGCATTCGATTGTTTTGATTTTCTCCCATTGCTCTTTGTTGGGTTAATTTTCGATTTCGATCTCTATTTCTTCTCCTAGTCGTGGCTTCAATCTCAAGATCAATGGGAATTGGTTCAATCCCACTTGCTCTTGTGATCATACACACCTAGAGGATCAACAAACACCACAAATCTCCAAGCTAACTATTAGCAATGTTAGTTACGAAAAGAAAAGGACACTAGTAATCACGTTCAACGAACAACTAGTTATTCTCAACACAACCTAGTCCCCGACAACGGCGCCAAAAACTTAACACGTGTTTTACAACACACTAACCTCTCAAGTATAAGAGGGTCATTGAAGTGCCCGGTTTAATATCAATCCATGGGACTAGGTGTGGAATATAGCCCAATTGCTATGTGTCATCGCATGATTATAGTGTGAAACATGTTCAGTACTTTGAATTAAAACTAAATTAACAACTAAATAAGGTTAACAACTAGAAAATTCGACAATCAACAAGAAAGCAATTAAGCAACAAACAACTTTGTTTCCAAGTGTGAGATGAGGTGTTCGGGTGTTTTTCCTTGTGAGACGATTAATCAAAAGATTAGTTATGGTATTTACCTCTATTTTCAGTTATTCCCTAAGAGCGATCACTACATAATATACAATTCCCGTACTTGGTAAGCCTAGGGTCCGATATCATTTGAAATCCTAGGATCGGGAGGAGAATCTCACCTTTCTAGCCCGGGTAATTGCACGGATAAGGTCCTCTAATTAACTAACTACTCCGTCTCCGTGTTTTCCCACTTGTATACTAAGTTTAATTCTCCTATATGCTCTTCACTCTCCATTCTAGGTGTTAACTAAAATAGTTAATGTAAATTAGGGGGTTCTTATGTTTCTATCCAACTCTCGTTGCAATAGAGCATAATTAACTCAAATCTGGTGAATTAAACCAATACCTATATGTCTAATCTCATCTACCCAACTCTTGTTGCGATAAACTAGCATAAACACACAAGCTCATAGCAAAACCCAACCAAATTGAACAAGCAAAATCCCCTAATCTAAAGGATCACCATCAATAGAGATAAACAACCATAATCAAAGCAATTAAACAAACATCACCACAATTCCAAATACCCAAACACTAAGTACCTTAGCCCATAGTGCACAAGGCAAAACCCATGGCTAAACAACAAGAAATCAAAGAACCCATATCAAAATAAGCAACAAATAAACAAAAGAAAGAAAGAGACACCTTACTATTGAAGTTCAAGCACCAAACCATACAAAATCCATCAATACTCCTTGATTTCTTGCTCAAAACTGAAAATGAAACTATATCTATGCTATTCTATGAGGATCTATGCTATCTATGGAAGCAAAATTGAAAAAAAGAAAAAAGTATTAGTTGCAGCTCTAAACAGTATCACTTGCTATCTTCCCCTTCACTCCCTATTGCTGTTGAATGCTGAAAAAAATAAAGTTGAGCCTTTTTATATGCTTTTGAATCCTCTGGCACATGTCCCTAGGTCATAAATGGGGACCTCAGATATTTTGGCTTGCTCGACTCGAGCAAGTGTAAAATTGCGCACACGTTTTCTTTCTTCAGGCTGCTCGACTCGAGCAGTGTTGCTCGACCAAAATTGGGTCGAGCAACTCAAAACTTCGGATTTTAGCTCGATCCTCTCCCTTGCTCGACCAACGGGAGGTCGAGCACTCTTGCTCGACTCGAGCAAGTCCCAATATGCATTTTCTTCAAAATAATATTTTAACAAGCCCGACTTAGGCATTGCACGACTCGAGCAACTGCTTTTTCCCATTTAATTCATAAAACCTTCATTTTTTACTCGATTCCTGCACAATTGCAACACCAAAGCATTAGATGAACTTTCTTAACAATTCTAACAATATGATAGCTAAAATCATGCAAAATCATCAAAATCTCCAAGCTAGGAAATAACACAAAACTCAATCACCACTAATCAGCATGCAACAATACAAAATAGAAACGTGCAACTATTCCAAACAGAAGCATGCAACTATGTTCCCATATTAACAGTTACATTTTTCTGTGTAAATAAGTCGCACTTTTTAGTATAACAAGTTGCATGCTTCTAAAATGCACTATAAGTGCACGGTGCACCCGGGTGCATACAAGAACTAGCCATTAGTGTAATACTACTATGAAAATATGTTCAATTTTGAATATAATACTATTACATTTTTGCATGTAATATTGACAAGGGTTTATATTTGTTACCCTATTTTTACTTCATAGCAACTCCTATTTTATGTGGTGTAATATTGTCATGTAATTAATGCATTAATCTTATGTGATTAGTGTAAAAATATTTTTACTGTCTCATACAAGTTTTTTATTTTAATTTTTTGATTTTTTTTGTAACTAAATTTTTGTCAATTAAATATTTCCTTTTAATTTATATATTATTATTATGGGATATTTTCACAAATTTGGAAATTTTATGCATTACATGTTATGACAGAAAATTTGAGAATCCAGAATCAAATTTGCAACTAAAACATAGTTAATTTAATGATGTAAACTCTTTTTTCTTTTTGGCGGTTAATATATATCTTTAAAAAAAAGTTTGATCAAGCAAAACAACAACTTTATTACCAAAGAACCAGATATATCAACAATCCCAAATATTTGAGGCAAGAGAAAAAAAAAATCCAACCTATTATTTATAATATTCATGACATTAATGTCATTGTATATGCATTTTTAATATCAATTATTTAATAAATTAACACGTTTATAAAATATTTTATCACTTTATATATATTTATTAGTTTTGTGATTTAACTATTTAATTTTTAAAATGTATATTAGGTGTTATTGTAATTTGGTAACCTGATGTATTTGTTCATACTTGAAAATTTACATCAAAATCATATTTCATTCGTCATATTATTTATAACTTTTATATTATTATATAGTTCATTATTTTGATTCGTTATACAATTGTTATATTATTTTTGTTATAATTAAATTAAATAAATTGAATTTAATTAAGTATTTAAAGTATTTAATTTAAATTTAATAATTTATTTTTTTCACTCATGTCCTGCGTAATATGGCCAAGTACTTGTTATGTTTTTTTTATACCGAATTCTAAAAATATCAAAATAGAATCATATTAAGATTTTGAATTCCTAAATCCATATTTCTAATCTCAGCGCCAACATGCCCGTGAGGTTTTATTAATTCCGTTTCATTTAATTGACTATTTGATGTTTTTAGTTTGTTTGTGGATTCATCAATTAGTTCAGTATAGACTCTAGATTCAAATATATCGGGCAACGATGTTCTTGACCAAAACTTTCATCTAACATAGAAAAATGTAGCTTTATCAAGTTTTACATGCATGGGCCAGCTCAGTAAATCGCGAGTCTTACAAATCGGCAAAATTTCTTATTGCTCTATATTTTTTATTAATTAAATATTTATGAAAAAGAATGAAGCATAAAAACTCTAAATCACCACATATGAACTGTTAGAATAATTACACACAAGGACACGCAAAATCCTCAAACTAATTTAATTAAACTTGAATCGAAATAGAAAAATCTTATTAAAATCGTTATAAAAAAGATTATATAATTCAAGATATACGAATACAAAGAGAACTACTCCATGGATGATGGATCTAGAGATAAAATTTGCGAAATAGATGTATGATGTGATGAAATAAAAATTGAAATTTAGTCCTAATCCAAAAAATAAAATTAAGAAATATGAAGAATAAATTTATTTTAAGGTATGAAGTGATTGATTATTAAAATATGACAAAAAATTGTATGCAATATTGCACACAAGTCTTATGTGCAATTTGAGTATTTTTTGGCTTAAATGCATGCGGGCCTTTTGTTCTCGCGGGTAACCGGTTCGGGTCGGATTCGGTTCGACCCGCGGGTTTAATTAAAAAAATACCGTTTTTTCAAAACTTTTCGTGTCATCCGTTTTGTCTTCTCGGTTTTTTGCTCTCTCTTGGTTTTCGCACTCCTGGTTTCTCTTTCGATTTTGAAGGACACGATCGACAGTTTTCTACCGTTTTTTTTCTTCAATCGCGGTTTCTTAGTATTCTGATTTGCGTCGTCTTAGTATAAGGAGGGGATTTTTAGAGGAGGATTGTGTTTTCGAAGGAGTTTTTGAACTGATAATGTAAGTTTTCGAAGGAGTTTTTGTTTACGACTGTTTATGTATGTGTGTATGTCGTATTTTCGATCATAATGTGTAGTTTTACTATGTTTCGTTTTAAAAACCTTAGGTTTTCTATAAATTTATTTTCGTCTTTTAAACCCTAGGTTCATTTCTGTTATTTTGTTCTCCTGGTGGTTTATGTAGAGTGTTTTGATGTGCTTTTATGTAAGTTTTTTGCTCATATATTTGATAGCCTTTTATACGATTTTCTGGCTTTTTTTGTTTTTATTCATATTTTTGTTGTTGTTTTATGTTGTGTTTGATTTCCAGGTTTTCGTTTTTTTCTGTGTGTTTTGTGTTTTCTATTTGAATTTCGCGGCTGGTTTTGTTCTTTGAATTTTAGGCATGTAGTAACATATACAATGTTTTTGTAGTAACACTCATATTTGTATGCAGTAACACATTAATTTGTATGCAGTAGCAAATGCATATTGTCTATTATATATTAACATTCATGTTTATATACAATAGTTAAGTATTTGTCTATTTTTTTAAGAACATTAATGTTTTATTTTTTCCAGTGGTAACAAATTCCTCTTTGGTTGTGTTTTTTGAATTTTAGGCATGTAGTAACATATACAATGTTTTTGTAGTAACACTTATATTTGTATGCAGTAACATATTCATTTGTATGCAGTAGCAAATGCATATTGTCTATTATATATTAATATTCATGTTTATATACAGTAGTTAAGAATTTGTCTATTTTTTTAAGAACATTTAATGTTTTATTTTTTCCACTGGTAACAAATCTATGTTTTTAATATAGTAATATGTGTTATTCCAATATGTTCTTTATGTAGCAACACTTATATTTTTGTCTTTTTTTTTTTGTAGTTTATACAATGGGTGAAGGAAAGGAAGATAGTTCTCCTGTTCTTTTTCTAGAATTTGGTGGGCATTCTGGTGGTGGAAAACGAGGGAAGAGGGCAAGAGATTCTCCTGTGGGAAAAAGAGGAGATGTTAAAAAGAAACCAAAAAAAGGATCTGATATTGTTGATGATGACATTAAAGTTCCTAAAATGAGGTATAATTTTCTTTTTTTTAGGTGTGTTACTGTGTTTTGTTTTTAAAAGTATGTATGTTCTTTTCATAATACTGTAGATGATGATATTTTTTCAAGTATGGCTTTCATGATATTTCTTTTTAAGTGTGATATTGTGTTACTGTGTTTGTTTTAATGTTACCCACTTTTTTATTACAGGAGTTCACTCCTCATGGTAGGCAAAAGGTTGTTTGACTTGATAAATAATCTAAGTGAAAAGCAAAAGGATGATGTCCGAAGTATAGGGTTTGGTGGTTTGTTTAATCTGAAGTTGTCTAAGCTAGTTGATTATAAGTTGCTTCGTTGGTCAGTTAATAGTTTTAATCATAGTAGTTGGATGTTCAGTGTTGGTAGGAACCGTAGTTTCCTGTTGACCCCGATGATGTGTCGACATCTTCATGATCCCTAGGAACCCGGGTCCGATGTTATTACTTACTCTGGGGCGAGAGGTGGTCTCTTTGTCGATCGTTCAATCATGAATATGGTGCGCCTATTCTTTGGGAAGTTGTCATCTTTGGTTAAGCTGTTCGAAAAGATGCAAGATGGGGGTGATGATTTTAAGCGGTTGTTTGTGTACTACGCGATATCATCCTTATTTGCCCCTGTTGCGAATCATCTTCTGTGCAGTGGTGTTTTGAAGTCGCTGGAGGATGTGTCAATGATCACGAAGCTTGACTGGTGTTTGTTTGTCTTTGAGGAGTTGTGTGATGCCGTTGAAGTTGTTAACACCAATGGTGTTAACAATGTTACTGGATGTTTGCTCATTCTTCAAATTGCCTACATGCACAGGATCAAATGGCGGGGTATTGCTGAACCATCTAGTATTCCTCTCATTCAACACTGGACAGATGAGAAGATGCAGATTCGGTGTTCTCAAGAGAGTCGTGCAGGTGTCTACGGTGATGGTGATATTGTAGAGGACGTGTATCCCGTTACTGTGAATGGGCAGTCAAAGGATACTACTGGTTTTAAAGGATTTTTTAGCCAGTCTTCTTTGGACAACAAGGTTTGTTCTCTTTGTTTTATCTACAGCATGTTATTCTACCTAGTAACACACTTAAATATATTGTAGTAACACACTGAAATATATTGTAGTAACACATTTCCCCCTCTTTTTTTTTATGCAGGATCCTGGTTCTATATTGGATTACATGATGAAGGACATTTCTGCAATGTCTGGGTTCTACATGTCAAAATTGATTTCATTGAAGAAGTCTTTTGGGCGTGTTCCGTGTCAAGCTAATAATCCTGTAGAAGCTGCGCCCAATTCTCAGTTCAATTCGGACGACAATACTGTATGGGAGATTGTTGATGATATTTGTCTTACCTTCCATCGTGCTAGAGAGCTTGCTGAGGGGATGCCTAGTTTTGAGCTCTTTCCTGATAATCCCTTTACTCATGTTGCACGGGGCAAGACTGAGGATGCAACCGATTTGGATAAGGAAGATGAGAAGGATGAGGCTGGAGCAGGTGTTGACAAGGATGATGACGCTGATAAGGATGGTGAGGATAATTCTTTTGCTGAAGTAGAGCTTGATGCAGGGAATAGTGAGGAGAGTAGTGGGGAGATTAGTGGTGGAAAGATTAGGAAAGGTAGAAATGAAAGCGAAGATAGCGACGGTAAGACTGACGAGGGCATGGGTACAGAGGGTTGTACTGCTGAACAGGGTGTTGACTCTGAGGTTGATGATCCTTTTAAGTTGTTTCTTAATAAGTTTGAAGTCGAAACCGGTGCTGGTTATGTTTCTGAATTTATGAAAAAAAATGGGTTGTTAGTGGATTACTTGGGTACTGCAGCCAAGGAAGTTGTTGATTACGTCTTTTATTATTCTAATGATAAGGGGTACATTTTGCTAAACCCTTTTCTATCTATCTCCCTATTTTTGTGTTTTATAATCTCTTAATTTTTGCATCTATTTTGCAGTGATGTACTTTTCGATAGTAAGCATTTGTTTCATATGGTGACGAGGGATGATTTGCTTACTCTGTCCCCGAATATTGAGATTTCCAGCTGTGTAGTTGATGCCATCTGTATGATGATGAATGTTAATTTGTCCAAATTTACTAATGCATTGAAGCTGCCTCGTTTTGTATTCAGCACTGCTTGTAGTGTAAGTAATTTTAACAACACTTTTTATTTTTTTACATGTGATTTGTTCTTTCTGATATGTATATATATTTTTTCTGTCATTTTTTTGTGTAGTCCCCATTGTACAACATTTTAACTTCCAAGGCAAACACTATGAAAAAAGAGTTAGAAATTCTTAGTGCATTCGATCAATGGGTCAGCTTGTTCCCTGATGTTAACCTTATTGATGCTGAACTGGTAACTTTTTTTGTTCTTTGTAGTAACACATTTTTAGTCTTGTAGTAACATATATATTCTATTTTGATTCATATCTTCTATATTTGTAATACAATTGTTGTCTTTGTAGTAATATTATTTCTCTGTATGCAGATTTTCATCCCTTTTGTTGTTCACAACCATTTTGCTTGTGTTGTTGTGAATTTTTCTGTTGAAAAAATTCAGTATCTTGACAACATGAAGCATGTCGATCCTTCTTCCTATGATAAGTGTGTGAATATACTGGTCAGTGTTGTTTGTCTGTCATTTTTTCTATTCGTTTTGTCTTTTTGTCTTTTTTAAAATTATAATATTTGTTTCTTTTTTTTTCAGCATAAGGTGATCATTAGGTTTCTGAAGACAAAGAAGCATAGCAGTGCTGGTGATGTGACAACGTATGAAATTGAACACATCAATTTCCCATGGCAGAGTGCTGAATCGAACAAGGATTGTGGTGTTTTTATGATGCACCATATGATTCACTTTGACGGCATTCCCTATACAGAGCCCAACCTCTTGGAGGTGTGTTACTGTTCTTTCCTTACTTGTAGCTTTTTTTTTCTATTTTTTCTGGCTAAGGTTTTTATGTTCTATTCATATTGTGTATTTTTTCTTATTGTTGGGCTAATATAAGGTCAGGCCTTAGAGAGATATGTGCAATGGTCGTCATGTTTGATTTGAATGTGTATAGGGAGCAAATCATGGATAAGGTGTATGATTTTTATATGGGCAAGCCTGATTTGGTGAAACGGATTCGCGAGAAGGAAGAAGATGCCTTGAAAAAGAAAAAGGAGCAAAAAATTCTTGCTGAAAATCGCAGGAAGAATCTTAGGCAAAGGCCACTGAAGAAGTAGTATTTTTGTAATAGACTGATGGTTTCCTGGGCTTTTTAGGCATATATGTTTTTGTTTTGTTTTAGACTGATATATTTTGGTGGTTAGGATGGGTGGAATTGGTTTTTCTGACAAAAATTGATCATTTTTTAGGGGCTAACAAATCTCTTTTGTTGATGATAGTATTTTGGGTTGGGGGATGTTGGTAGCTAACAAGGTCGATTCCTTATTTAAAAAACAGATCATGTCTTTTTGTTATATATGTTTTTGTTTTTGGTTTTTCTGTTTTTATAAGTGATGTTATAACCTTTTTTTTTATGCTACCAGGGTGAAATGTTATCATTTAACAAACAGGAACTATATACCTGCAACAGGTATATAGGTTCTCTTTCTCGAGTATAGTAACATTCTTATAGTGATATAGTAACACACGTTTAAACTGTCTCACCAGGAACAAACTTGTTTACAAATAACATTTAATGAAGATTCTGGTGCAGTAACAAATCCTTTAGGTAATTATCGTTTTTATGTTTTCTGTGGTTTTTAATGAAGCCATACAGTAACACACTTTTCCACAAGTGGTAACACACACATATATGATGCAGTAACACACTGATAACCACATGTAAATTAACACAAAATGCAAACATGTGGTAACACATTTTTAATACACTTTCCATACATGAATAAACTATAGAATTTTAATGAAGCCATACAGTGACACACTTTTCCACAAGTGGTAACACACACATATATGATGCA
Organism: Stenogyne calaminthoides; assembly: GCA_037126765.1. NCBI lineage: Eukaryota > Viridiplantae > Streptophyta > Magnoliopsida > Lamiales > Lamiaceae > Stenogyne > Stenogyne calaminthoides. The sequence goes on from JBBCBC010000001.1 coordinate 17,627,313, forward strand.
GTAACACACTGATAACCACATGTAAATTAACAAAAAATGCAAACATGTGGTAACACATTGTGTCCAGACATGAATAAACTATAAAATTTTAATGAAGCCATACAGTAACACACTTTTCCACAAGTGGTAACACACACATATATGATGCAGTAACACACTGATAACAACATGTAAATTAACACAAAATGCAAACATGTGGTAACACATTGTGTCCAGACATGAATAAACTATAGAATTTTAATGAAGCCATACAGTAACACACTTTTCCACAAGTGGTAACACACACATATATGATGCAGTAATACACTGATAACCACATGTAAATTAACACAAAATGCAAACACGTGGTAACACATTGTGTCCAGACATGAATAAACTATAGAATTTTAATGAAGTCATACAGTTTTACTATAAGAATATATCAGAATAAATGAGGGTTTGGTGTTCTTGATCCAAATTCATTGTTTTTTGATACTGATCCATTTTCTGCTTCCAATTCTTTCTTCTTCTTCTTGTTCTTTTTTAAATGGCCTTTCATCCTTTGACTTCTTCCCTTTATTTTTGTGCGTTTAGGGTCTAGTATAGTTGTCCCTCGTGTAGAATCAACTGAAGCCTCTGGACTTTCTTCTGATGGTAAGGCCTGTATAGCTGCATAATCCCTGTTGTACCCTTCCTCTAATATCTTCCTTGCTTCCGGCTTCCTTTCACTTTCTATAATGAGGTTATAACTCTTTGTTACCATCTCGTGACGCCACGGAATACAACTGTCAGCCTTCCAACTTTCTTTTGTGCCCTTGTTTCTGTTCCAAACTTCCAACTTTGCAGATTTAGTCCATCTTTTCCTTATGTACAGTGCTGGTATTCTGTTTACAGAATTTATGTGTAGTACGTATAAGCAATGGCTGCACAGTAGTCCACATTCTTCAAACTTTTTGCAGGTGCATTCTACATATTTCATGGTAAAATCATAAGTGACATTGTGTAACTCATCATTTCTTGTTACACCATACACCATCGTTGAGTCCATAACCTTTTCAATCGTTGAAGTGCATGAAATGCTTCTCAGAAACTCTCGTTCAAATTTTTTGTATAGAGAAAGTGTGTATATTTCTGCAGCGTGTTTCACCATTCCATTAATTTGTAGTGAAGATTCTGGCTGTACTGTTGTGTTCTTGAAGTTATCTTCATCTTCTGCTGCCCTCCAAGCTTTTACTACTTTGTTGAAAACACCCCAAAAATTTGTCAAGCTTGTTGTTTTGTTTGTCTTGAAAGAGATTGAACTGTTTGTACTCTCACTCCTTTGGGAAGACAATAATCCTGCAGAGAAGAAGTCTTTGCTCAAAGCAGTGCACCACTTGTCTTTCAAACTGTAGATTCTCGTAAAATACGAGTTATTCTCTAAGCTATAAGTTGTAATCATGTCCTTCCAACATCTTTCAAACTCTTCCTCCGTAGCACACCTCGATAAGCATTTCTTAAACTCTTCTTTGAATGTGTAATCACATTTCAGTTCTGCAAACTTGCTCACTGCATTCTGTTGCAGGTGCCATAGACAGAGTCTGTGTCTTGTTTCTGGGAACACCTGAAACAGTACAGATACAGTAACACAATTATAAATATATAGTAACACTATATTGGTTAATACAGTAACACACATCTTTGTAGCCAGACATTTATTTTTTTTTATAACCTTTTCTATTGCATTTGAAATGGCTTGATCCTGATCAGTGAATATTGTTGTTGGTCCTTTCCCGCCCATTGATTTTCTGAACACTGTAAATAGCCACTCAAAAGTTTCTGTTTTCTCATCGGATAAGAACGCACAACCAAACATTGTGTTCTTCCAATGATGGTTTATCCCAACAAATGGTGCACAGATCAGATTGTATCTATTTGTTCTGTATGTTGTATCAAAGACCATCACATCACCAAATAAATCAAAATCCTCCTTCATCATTGAATCTCTCCAAAAAAATATTTTTCATCATTCCTTCATCATTCATTTGAACCCTATAGTAATACAAATTTTCATATAAATAGCATATAGTAAAATAGGCTTTTTAAGAAAAAATTTGTAACACACCTGTAAAAGAACTGATTTTCCCCATCCTCTTGGTTTTGTATTAGTTCCATGAAAGTTTTTGCATCTCCTCCTTCTATGTTCTTCATCTTTGTACGGTGTACAAAGTTCAGGTGGTCTTTCATTGTGTGTCCTATTTGATCCTCACCCCCTGCACTCAATGATAGATATTTGTATGAATCAGATGGTCTTAATCCAGATGATGTCATTTCTGTGATAGCAATTGCTTTTCCCTCTTTGATTGCTCTTTCGGAACGGTGAAAATGATTTCATTCTCTTCTTGTCAATGGATGATTGTGTTCCTGTAGGTGTTTTACCACCTCATACTGTCCATCTTCAGTAAGTTTTACCCTCATTTGAGCTTTGCAATTGGTTCTAGTAATTCCACATCTTTTCCTCTTGAAAGTTGTAATTTGCTCTTCATTTCTTGATCTCTTTTCACCAGTACAAGAGCATACAAACAGCTTGGATGTCAATACCCTGTTGCCATCTTTAGATAAAATCCCTGTTGATTTTCTAACACTAAATCCCTTTGACCGTGCATATTTACGGTATAGATCATACATCAAGCATATTGTCCCTCTTTTCATCCCAATTAATGAACCACTGTATTCAACAAAATCAGTGTTTATTTCTTCAGTTGTGTACTTTAAATCTGATGATTCTGCTTCCAGTCGTATAATGGGCGCATTGCCTGTTTTTATTTTTTATGTAGTAACATTTATATTAGTATACAGTAGAAAATTAACTATGGGTAGTAACAAGCAATAAACGCAATCTAATGAAGTAAATGTTGGTCCCGATTTGAAAACCCAAGAACGCAGAAAATACCATGTAATGCATATAAAATAGGGGTGAGGGCAGAGTGATTGCAATTTTTATTTTTTTTTGCTTTTAAGAACGATGTGTGTTTTGCTTATAATCAAATGCGTATGACAAGTAAGAACATAAAGCAGTAAAGAACACACGATTTTATAGTGGTTCGGAGTCCAACTCCTACATCCACTCTTCCCTATCATCAGGGGCACCAACTTAACTAACTGGACTTAGTTTAATGTGTTAGTCCAACACCCAACAGATGTTTACCGAGTTCACACTCAAACAGGACTTATCACCCTCACGGGATCGCCTACCCTCCCTTTCGGGATTGCTAGATGTTTACCGAGTTCACACTCACCTACAAACTTAACCAACTGATTTGGGTAAGGTTTGTTTGGTTTCCAACTAGGTTGAGATTTTCCCTTACATTTGTTTAGCCTCAATGCTAAGGATAGGAAAATCTCTCTAAGCTTAGGATATATCATTTGTGCTTAGATCTAGGATAGAACACTTTTGAATATATGTGTGTATTTCTTGCTCTGTGTTCTATGAATGGAGTTGCTTGAATATTTGGCTTTAATTTCACTTTGCAGATCCTCCATTATCTTCTTTTGAAGATAGTCTGATGTATTTATAGTGTGGATTTAAATATTCTGGTTGGAAAGTAATATTCAAATCCATACTTAATAAATCCAAATTTTTCTTTGTCCTTTTGCACTTTTCCTTGCGGCTTTATGTCACATCAATATGTGTGTTGTCTTCTTATTGGCCAAATTTTCTTTTGTGTGTCTAATGGATCGATTTATTTCGTCTTATTCTTTATTCGACTCTTCCGATTACGGTCGTTTGATCTTGGTATCACTTGTTTTAAATTATCTGCAGAAATCTGTCCTGTAAAAATGATCTGCAGATTTACGGGTCTGTGAGAACTGTCCGCAGATTTCGTCTCCGATCCGATCAAGACAACATCGGATCGTCAAGAACATCCGGGTCAATCGATCCGTCAAGAAGATCAGTCACCAGATCCGGTCAGAAGATCGTCACCAGATCCGGGTCACCGTGATCCGTCGCCAAGATCGTCACCAGATCCGGTCAAGAAGACGTCACCGTGACTCAACAAGAATCGGGTTACCCGATCCGTCAAGCAGATCGTCAAGAAAGATCGTCACCAGATCCGTCAAGAAGATCAGTCAACTGCACTGGGTCAAGAATATCGTCACCAGACTGGGTCAAGAATATCGTGTCAACAGATTCGCAAATCCGTCATTCTTTACAGATCAAGATCAGATCGACATTCTTCTTCAAAATCAAGATGTTTCTTCTTGTTCAAATTTCATCATCATTTACTCGAACTCATCCTACTCATCCGATCTGACGGCCTCGGCTGTGACCAATTCGATCTCGATCATCTTCGGGCTCGATTTAAATGAGTTCCCCCTCAATTTGTTCTCTCGTTCCCCCTCAACTTGTTATCTGTAGATTAGCTTCAAAAATACAAGTTGATAATGTTTTGGCATAATTTATCAAAACTAAAATATCCCAACAAACACAGTTTTTGTATATCTGATAACACGCTTTATGTATATCAGAGTAAACATTATATTAGTATCTGATGAAAAATTAACTATGGGTAGTAACAAGCAATAAACGCATATAATGAAGTAACACGGTTTTGTATATCTGATAACACAATTTTTTGTATATCTGATAATACGATTTTTGTATATCGCGAAACACGTTTATGTATATGCAGTAACAATTAAAAGTTCATGAGCTAACAAAGTTTTGTTATATACAGTAACAATTCAGTAATAATCACACATGTTTTCCTAATCGCTTTTTTTTTCACAAATTATTTATGTTCTATAGTAACATTTTTTGCGAAGTATGTATGCGTTTTTTACCTGGTACTGATGAATTACTTGATTATGCTAGTGTTACTATCAAAATTCCAGAATCTCCCTTGTTTTCTGAGTTTCCCATTCTTATGATGGTATTTTTCTTCTTGATTTCTTCTTCGCGATGTGTATTTTTCGATCTGCGATGTGATTTTCTGATTGTTAATTGTGGCGGTTTCAGCGACGTCGCGATTTGATTTTGTGTTTTGACCTATGAGACGCGTTTTACCCTTTTCCCCCGCCCGTTTTTTTTGGCGACCCGCGAATTTTTGCCGGGTGACCCGTGTCGAGAGCGACCCGCGAGTTTTTTAATTTTTGGCCCTTTTAGCTTGGATTGCACATAAGGTTAGTGTGCAATATTTCACACAAGACTCTCTCTTAAAATATTTAGAGTAGGATTTATAAAGATGGTAGAAACACCCCTCCCCATCACAGGATCAACCCTGATCTAAATCTTCAAAATATGAAAAATAAATGACAAACTTTTGTAGCTTCGGGTGTAACGATCAATTCCTTTATATTTTAAACATATAATTATTTTTTTTGCATGTATGCACTATTGAGAGTAATTATATTATTTGTACATTATTGTATATTGTTTCTATACCACATCGGAATTCATAGATAGGTCTTCACATTGTAATTGTATATATTACTCTCTTAGTCAAATGAATAAATATCTTTTGACCAATTCTCAATATGGTAACCAGAGCCTAATTGGCAAAAGCCACAAAATTCGATCCTTATTTTTTTAAGAAGCTGACTCTGTCTTCTCATTTAATTTTTTTTTCGGTAACTGAAATCACTCACCGTGATTATTGGAGTCTTCATTCCTTTTTCAATTGCTGAAATCACTCACCTTAATTACTTTCCAAATCTCATGCCCCAATCATAGCCTTACATGATTCTATGCAATCCTTAGCAATTCTCTCCCGCCTGTAGCCCAAACCCTCACAGCCTTCATCCGGCTCTCACTGCAACTCCAGCAACTGACGACTTCCCACCCGCCTCACGCGACACATATTGCAGCCGACGGCCTCACGCCACTGCAACCCACCCTCCGATCCCTCGACCTGCACACCGCTTCTTGTCATTAACATGACGAATCATCAACCTCGATTTCAGCAGGGCAATTCTGGTCCTCATCCGAACTACTCGCCTTCTCGTCAACAAGGCTATTCACCAAGGCCCTATCTTGGAAAGTGTCAACTTTTCGGATATACAGGCACTCTGCTAGGCGATGCTCAGAAATTCAGTCCTATCATTCACTTCAGCCAGCGTACTCGTCCCCATCTGTACACACGGCTGCCTCTGCTCCTTCTCCATCGGGGTGGATCTTAGATTCGGGTTCCTCACATCACATTACCTCTGACTTAGCAAACTTGTCAATGCATACACCGTATGCTGGTAATGATGGTGTCGTCGTTGGTAATGGTAATAAGTTATTTATCTCACATACTGGGCATTTGGAATTTTGTGATTTACTTTCTCTCAAATTTTCGGATGCATTGCTTGTTCCGTCCATGTCGAAAAATTTGATATCTGTTACCAGTGACGGACCCAGAAATTTTACCGAGGGGGGCCCAATTTATAACATAGTGTAGCTAAATGCACTTTAGAATTTTTATATATTTTTGAAAATTATTTGGACTAAACATCTTTATATTAACAGAGTCGAATACATTTATATGTATATTGAAAATGTGAATTATACATATTCTTTCTCTATTTTGTTACCCCTTTCTCACCTAAAAATCAACATTTTATTTATAGAGTGTTGATTTTTACAAGGATTAGTAATAGTGGTGTACATTGAACATGATGCACATAATACTTTGTTTAAAGGAGACAGACATTCGTATGAGATGGTTTTATACATGATATATGGTATAATCTATAACACAAATAATACTCATCCTTCCAAAATATTAGAGCGTTAATACACAATTTATGTTTCGCCTTACTATGAGACTGTCTCATACAGATGTATCTTAATTATAAGTGTATATATATATAAGAAATTCAAGTGGGGTCAGGGGGGCCCAGTGACCCCCCTGACCCCAAGGTAGGTCCGTCACTGTCTGTTACCCAACTATGTCAGTAGAATAATGTTATGGTTGTATTTTCTGCTTCTGTGTTTCAGGTGAAGGACTGTCGTACGGGGGGTGTTCTCCTTCAAGGTCCACGCATAAATGTTTGTATGTCTGGCCAGCTGGTGTTCGAGCAACTATAACTCCTTCAACTCTCTCTTTGGTTAGACAATCACCTACTCTTTGGCATGCTCGACTTGGTCATACCTCTACCAAGATTTTAAGTCATACTTTATCTAGTAATTTCTTATCTTTCAATAAAACAGTTGGTGTCAGTTGTGAGTCTTGTAAGTGTGTTAAGAGTCACAAATTGCCTTTTACTGAGTCGTCCTTGACTTCTGTTATGCCACTTCAGTTAATTTTTTCTGATGTTTAGACATCTCCTGTTTTATCCTGTGATGGATTTAAATACTATGTCATATTAGTTGATCATTTTACAAAATATGTCTAGTTATATCCTCTTAGGAAAAAGTCTGATGTTTTGCCTACGTTCATAGCTTATAAAACATTAGTTGAAAACTTTCTTAAAACAAAAATCACAACCCTATACTTTGATAATGGGGGAGAATATTTAGCACTTCGTCCTTTCTTAACTACTCATGGTATAACTCACCTCACAACCCCACCTCATACTTCTGAGCATAATGGTGCCTCTGAGCGGCGTCATCATCATCATATAGTTGACACTGGTCTAGCTCTTCTTCATCGAGCATCCATGCCCCTCCAATACTGGCCTTACGCTATATCCACTGCCACTTATCTCATAAATCGCCTTCCCAAGGTAGACCTCAATATGATATCCTCATTTGAAAATCTCTTCAATCACACTCCAAAACTTGTCAAAACTCCGTATTTTTGGGTGTCAATGTTTTCCATGGCTTCGACCATACAAATCTCATAAGCTTGATACTCGATCACGTCCTTGTGTCTTTGTCGGTTACTCCCAAACTCAAAGTGCCTATCTATGTCTCGATCGTTCTTCCAATAAAATTTTCACGTCTCGTCATGTAGAGTTTGTTGAAAATGTCTTCCCTTTCTCCACTCCTCAATCTTTCCCGATCACTGCATCACCACCTGATTTGTCTTCTATGCCCATTCCCACACCACCGCCAGTTCTCGTTGCTACTCCACCAGCTGCGCCTGAATCAACTCCACTACTGCCTACACCCTCGCCCCCCCCGGCACGCTCCTTCACCACCTCTGCCTTCTGCTCCACCTGTTGGGGAATAGGGTTGCACAGATCTATTCGGGGTGAATATTTAAATACAAATTTAATTCTTTAATTATTACTAGCATGAATTAATCCTATATTAATTCAAATAATAATTGCAACAACATATCATGCATATAATAAGCCACGTAAAACCTACACATGCGGAATCTACGGGTTTACGTGAACGTACCTCTCGGGATGGCAGTGAATTCGGTTGGACGGACTAACCAAAAGGACTTCCCAAGTATTCCCTTAGCCCTTGCTCGACAATCCGGTGGAAGGATACTAACGAACAATTAACAAAAGGAAAAAAAATAAACTTTGTTGCACCACTTTCGTGGATTTGCTAATTTTTCCAGCACATGGAATTGTACTTGGGAATGAAACAATCATCCCCTATTTATAAGAGAGAGGTCGTCAAAATTTCTAGTGGAAAAACAATGTGGGAAAAGACTTTTCTTGATCACCAAGAAATCTTGAATATATCTCTTATATTCTTTTTCCCATAATTATAATATTCCACAAAATCCCACCTTCTCTATTTGCTATGGTAATTTTTGAAAATTAATGTGTGCAAGAATCCAAGATTTGGATCTTCTTGAATTTATGAGATATTCTTGTATTTCAAGAAATACATATCTTCCATAATATCTTTTCAAGAAAATCAAGAAAATCTTTCTTGCCCATTATTTTCAAAAATTTCGAAAATTCCATATAGATAACCAAGTGGGAGATTTCTTGAATTTAATGAGATAATCTTGTATTCCAAGAGTACATATCTTCATTCCATAACAAAATTCAAAGAAAATCTTTCTCCCTCTTTTATCCATAAATTTCGAAATATTAGGGAAAAATTAAGCAACAATATTTATTTTATTTTAATCACCTTTTCAGTTAATGGACTATTTGTTGGGCTACTCAGGGGGCCTTTAGGAGAATTAAGATTGGACCTTCTAATGGACCTTGAATATCTAATATTGAGCCACAATATAATTCAACCCCATAAATATTAATTAATCCCACTACATAATTAATATTGCACTATCCATCTTAACCCATATTACAGTCAATATGGCTCACGGTCATTATTTCCCGTGTTTAAGATTATCTAGCCCATTAATTAATTCAAGCCACTGAAATAACTTTCCATTAATTAACATCTTTTGTCCTTGGTCGAGGAACGGTTCAACATTATTATCCATACCGGAAACTAATTCCACTTGCAAGATTTGGTATGATAAAGCTTATGAACCTCCCAAGGGGGCAAATCAAACAAGCGTACTTGCACATGATTCTTCGTATTAAATCTTAGCAATCACATGTGACCAATAATATTGCCCAAGATAAAAAGTATTGAATCTCTCTCTGATTCGCTACCCATGATAAGTCAAAGCAATAGTTACCAATCCCACGTGATCCTATTTAAGGGACGAAGGTTAAGAAACAACGAACCACTGAGGTCTAATTCTTCCTCGTTCAGTTCTGAAGAATTTATCCTCCTGTAGGTCTTATTCAGCGCATCAGTCATGCACTAGTGTAATCTCTTGGTCAAGACAAACCAATCTGAGCCTTACACCTCAACCTTTCGTGATGGGTTGTTCATTTCCATCTAGGTCGTGAACGGCGTACTTTTAGTTACAAGAGACTGTTAATTTAATCTTCTGTGATCTGGTATCACTAAATTAACTACAATGTAACAAGTACGAATTATCGAACAGTTATGCAGTAAATATATGTAACATTCAATCATATTTAAAGCATCAGTGATAAACAATTTATTTCAGTAAATAAGTCTGAAAATTCAGTTTCGATTATACAAAGAATGCATACTTTTCAGTATAATCCCAACACCACCAGCTCGTCATCAAATGGTTACTAGATCTCAAAGCAATATCACTAAACCATATCCGAGGTATTGTCTCACCTCTTCTTTAACTACTGATGTTGAGCCCTCTACTGTATCACATGCCCTGTCTGATCCAAAATGGTGTGACGCAATGTCATCTGAATTTAATGCATTACTCAAAAATGGTAATTGGGATCTTGTACCACCTGCTTCGTCACAGAAAATTGTTGGTTGTAAATGGGTTTTTCGTATCAAACGGAATCCTGATGGCTCCATTGACAAGTACAAAGCTCGTCTTGTTGCCAAATGGTTTCATCAACGGCCTGGCATTGACTTCTCTGAAACGTTTAGTCCTGTTGTCAAACCTGCCACAGTGCGAATTGTTCTTAGCATTGTTGTCTCTCGTAACTGGCCCCTTCGTCAGTTTGATGTGAACAATGCTTTCTTACATGGTTCTCTTACCGATAAGGTGTACATGGCTCAACCCTCTGGGTTCTCTGATCAGAATCATCCTCAATTTGTTTGTAGACTTCGCAAATCAATTTATGGCCTGAAACAAGCTCCACGAACTTGGTACAACGCCCTTCGTACCTTCTTGATATCTGTTGGATTTGTTTGTACCAAGTCCGATGAATCTCTCTTTGTTTACAATCATCACAGTGTTTGTTTATTTCCTAGTTTATGTGGATGACCTAATTCTTACTGGCAGTGACAATTGCTTTCTCTCTCGAGTGGTTACTGACTTAGCACATCAGTTCTCTATTAAGGATCTTGGCTCGTTATCCTATTTTTTGGGTGTTGAGGTTCTCTGTACTTCGACATCTTGCTTTCTTTCGCAACGCAAGTATGTGACTGACCTCCTATCTCGTCACAACATGCTTGACGTTAAATCTGTACAGACGCCTCTGGCACCGGGCTCTAATTTGTCTCTTCATGATGGTAGTGGTCCTACTGATGCCTCTCAGTATCGTCGGGTTCTTGGTAATCTTCAATATTTACTTCTCACAAGACCTGATGTTGCCTTTGTTGTCAACAAACTGTCCCAATTCATGCATGCTCCAACTGAGACACATTGGGGTGCTGTCAAGCGCCTTCTACGATATCTTAATGGGACTCGTCATCTTGCTTTGCATCTCAGACGTGACTCTCTGTTATCACTCCATTACTTTACCGATGCCGACTGGGCTGGTGACTGTGATGATCGTACGTCTACTGGGGTGTTCATCATCTTTCTTGGTTCCAATCCCATTTCTTGGAGCTCCAAGAAACAACGAACAGTTGCTCGTTCTTCCACTGAAGCTGAATATAGGGTCATTGCTGCTGCTGCTGCTAAATTACAATGGAAAAATCCATTCTTTCCGAGCTTTTTGTCCCTTTACCTTCATCTTCACCTGTTCTCTACAGTGACAACATTGGGGCCACCTATCTCTGCTCCAATCCGGTCTTCCATTCTCGCATGAAACACATTGCTATTGATTATCACTTTGTATGTGATCTTGTTAAGTCGTCTCAACTTCGTGTATCGCATGTCTCTTCCGCTGATCAACTAGCTGATGCGTTAACGAAACATCTGTCTCGAAATCGACTCACTTTACTCATGAACAAGATTGGCGTTGTAAACTGTCCGCCATCTTGAGGGGGCGTATTGAGAGTAATTATATTATTTGTACATTCTTGTATATTGTTTCTATCCCACATCGGGATTCCTATATAGGTCTTCGCATTGTAATTGTATATATTACTCTCTTAGTCAAATGAATAAATATCTTTTGACCAATTCTCAATATGCACCAGATTTAAGCCCCGTATAGTGATAGTTTAAGCCCATATTTTACATTTTGACAAACATAGAAGACTAATTTTTTCTTGGTAAAATTATAGTCCGTTAACTATTTTTGGGTAAATGTAGGTCATTTTACAGGCCAAAATTTACGAAATTATTATTAAAAAGGTCTAAATTACCGAATTTTTACTTTTTTAATTTCTACATTTGATAAATGTAAACATACTGTTCTTAAATTATCACCTCTAATTTACAGTCCGGCCCAGGTTATTTGCACCGTCAATATTAGTGAATGCACCCCCTCAAAATTAAAAAAAAAAAAAAAATTACACAAAAAAAGACTTTCTTACCCTTGAAATTAAAATTTTAGCTTCGACCTCCTCCATCTGAATGCATCCACCACCATTGTATATGGCCTGCCGATACCGGAGCTGTTACAAACCATGAAACGCAGGGTCCATTGAATCAAAGTATGTAATTTTGCAAAACTTTCAGAAAAAGTAGAAGAAGATGCATGATTTTGTTAAAAAAAAAATTCGGAAAAAAAAATTCGAGAGAAATGATGGATCTCGAAAACTATGTTCGGAAAAAATACTTAATTTCGACAAAAAATTCCGAAACTAGCAGTTTTTTCGAAAAAAAGGTCCGAAAATCTACACTCTTTAAAAAAAAATGAAAAAATTGGACAAAAGTGGGGTGTTAGGGAGTGCAGTGCCGCGATGCGGTGTTGTGTGGCAGCGTCGGAGGCTAAAATGAGGCGGGGTGTGGGATGTTGCAACGGATGGTTGTGGCGCGGCACGGTGGTGAGGTTCAATGCTGCAATAAAGATGAGAAAGGTGAGAAACGAAAGAGGTTTAATGGATTGGGCATTGGGATGTTTGTTGCAGTGGAGGAGATTGGGAGGGGGATGGCGGTAACGAAAAGGGTATTTTGGAATTTGCAGGCTGGCTGATTAACTAATCGGGTTTTACTAAATTTGAGAATAACCTGCGCCGGTCCTTTAAAAAAATTCCTTAATATAGGCCATGACTTTCGTGGCTTCAGGTGGCGGAAATTGGGCCGATTAAGGGTTGATTTGAGCCGCCCAAAAATGGTCTACTTGCTTGACTGATGGGCCGCCAAAAATGGGCTGCCAATTTGACATTTTTTTAGGTGAAATTAAATTCTTATAAGGCTGCGATTTTTTTCCTTGATTTTTGCGAATTGCTTATTTTTATTTTCCTAATGTTACGATCCTCTTTTCTACGTGTTAAACATGGTCCAGTCCTCTTTTCAATATACTTGTAGATCAGATTAATTTTTCAGTTTTCACCAATTCTTATTCGTTCCACACATTTCCTACACATTATCATATTTTAACACCAAATTAGATCGGTCAGAAATCCCCAATTTATCGTGATGGATATTGCAATTTCCAGTGACATTGAGATCAAAATAGACCAAATTAATTTTTGCAGAAAAGCCAAAAATTGTGGAATAGAAAATAATTTTGTTTCTATAGCTAGCTTAATGTCACATCGTATATATTCTACCAAAAGTTAAAAGGACAAATTAATTTCACAAACTGATCATGTAAAATTTGTTCATAATACGAAACTAATATCATTACATTTATAAATTGATATGATCACTACTCTTATAAACTAATATCAATAACATTTAATATTATTATATTAATTTATAAGTATAATAATATAAATTTATAAATTTAATAGTGATAATAGTTTATAAGTGTAATGATATAAATTTCATTAATAAATATCATTCTAGACTTGCTCAATTAATTTTACAACTTTCCTATCTATATATAAAAATCCGTTTTGATGGTGCTTTGACATGCATGCATGTATCAGATGATATGATAAACAAAACAAACAATTGACATTAAACAAATGAGATCAATTTACAAAACCAAGTACATATCTCAGATCCAATTAATTTTCTCGGAACCCTAACTAAAAAAACATAAGTTAACAACTGTTACATGTTCAAGTCCTTGAGTTTTACAACAGTCAAGGCTTCACATGGGGCGATCTCCTCTCAAAAAGCAAATCAATTTTTTTTTAAATCCTAATGATATATTAATTAATAACCATTACATAATCTACAACAAAGTAAATTAAATCTGTATCACATGAAAAAAAAAATACCCTTAATTAAATCGTCTAATTAATTCCTTTCCGGGTCAGGTTACCGGATTCTAGGACCCAAGTCTCATCCCTAGGTATTTTATTCCCAGTGTCCCCATCAGTAGGGCCTAACAAACTTGTACTAGGTGCTACACAATGACTTGTTTGGCTTTCTTTATTAATGAGTGAAGAAATTGCTGCTGCAACAGCAACCCTAAAGTTAGGATCAGAAGAAATTGCACTCACATTCTCAGCCATCATTAATGGTTTATCACTTTCTTGAATATTGCCTTTGAAAATGTCTTGTTTAGGCACCCAAGAATAGCCTGATTGGGCCATGGGGTTTGTGAGGTCAAGTACAATGCCTTTAGTAGGGTCATGATAAGTAGGGTTTGTCAGGGTTGATCTTAGGTTTGGTGCAAAGGGGGTAGGGTTTTGGTAAGGGAAATTATTTAGGGATGCGGATAAGATCGAGCCGGTGTTGCAAAACGGGTTGCCCGAATCCAAGAGGGCGAAGGAGGCGGTGGCTGAGGCCGTCGACGCCATTGCCGTTGCGCCTACTGGGAGTGGATGGTTGTGTGTTCCTTCGTACGTTGTGATCAGAATTGACATGTCTTCTAGACATCTTTGGACCTGTTTAATTTAATTAAATTATATTATTACACGAATCGTGAAAGGAAAATATATAATATTCTCATTACAAATTGGGAATCTGGAGTGTGTACCTGTTTTCTCACGGGGCATCCGGGAGCTACGGTGCAACGATAATAGGCACGAGGGCAAGGGTTTCCTTTAGCAATCTTTTGACCGTATTTTCTCCATTGACATCCATCGTTCATCTAATTTATATATAACAAAAATCAATATTGGTAAATTTTTCCCGATATATATATTTATTTTGATGAAAAGTCATTTAATTAATCTTGGATTTTGAATACAAATTTCTCGTACGAGTAATTTGTGGTGCAATTAGGCGAAACCTAACATTGACTTCATATCTACATATATAAATGAAAATAAAAAACACAAGATTAGTGATATTGATGATGATTACTAGCTAGATTAAGAATTACTCACAGTTGCAGATTCACATCTTGCCCTGACGGAAACCCTAGCTCTTTTATTGGGTGGAGAAGAAGTCATAAAATTGTTGGTGTGAAGTTGACCAGCAGCTGCTTGTATTGGCCCTACTATTTCATTAATCTTATCTTTGGTTGAACTTCCACTTTGCATCCGCAAAGACAACCCTAATTCATCATCATCAATATTAATATTACATGATCCTGATGTTTGATTGCTCATTATTTGATGATCATCATGAATACTTCTTCTATTATTGCCATCCTCATCCTTGTTGGTATCCTAATATAATATAATAAACCAGAAGCAATATATTTTCAAGAAATATTTAAAGATGAAGTTTTTATATAAGCTAGTTTTGAAAATTATTTAATTACCTGTTTCTTTAGGTATTTATTTTGGTGCATGAGGGATAATTTAGCGTGCAGATCAGAATAATCTTTCATGGTTTGCTCCACCGCGTTCAGCAAAATCTTGTTCTCCTCCTTCATACGATTCATCCGCATCTCAAGCCCAGATAACTAATAATCAAAATTTTACAGTATCAATTATTCGTATATATATATTCACAAATTATATATAAAAAAATGATTAAATATATGATCAGAAATTAAGTACCTTTTGTATATTGAAGCTGTTTGGATGATGAAGACTAGTACTAGTACTAGTAGTGGCATTTTTATTTTGGTGAGGGTGTAGAAGCTTTTCCATAAAGCTGGGCTTAATTATAACGTGGTCTTCAGGTTGTTGTGCATCTAGCTTGAGGGAGAGATCAATTTCCATCCTTTCTGATCTATCCATTGAATTCATGAATAGATATATACCAATTATAAAACCTGCAAAACAAAACTCTCTCTCTCTCTAGGATTATATTTATATATGTTGAAGTGAATTCGGTCGTGTGAAATTAAGAGGAGAAGCAATTAAAGACGCATCTTCATCAGTTTTGACTTTTAAATTATATATAGTATATTAGTATGTGTCTCATGTGTGCGCAAGAGGGAGGGATAACATTTCTTATCTTAAACACCGCCGTCCACCGCGCTGCCTACCTCTTTACATTTTCTCTCATCTTCTAAAATTACTATAATCACCTTTAACCATCATTTTACGGTTCGGATTCACTGTTTCATTTCCCTATTTCATCTACTATTTCACATCTTAAATTAATGATAAATGTACATGTCACTATATCTAAAAATATAAGAAAAACACTTTAGTATGACCAAATAATCTATTAAGGAAATTATATCTATTTAAGCAAAACTAATTATTTCCTACCAAATCTCAATACAAACAAATCTTACAAAAATATTATAATTAATTAATTAAAGCTACATATATATATTAATAAAAAAATTAAGTTTATTAATTATAAATTAAAGTAGGTATATATTGCAATAATATATAGTCTATCGTATATAAACTAAAATCCAATAAAAAACATATGAGCTTTTTTTATTTCATATTAAGTTTTATAATCAAATTTTATATTTTTGATGTTTATTATTGCAATAATATTATGTTTATTTTTTTGCATTTGTTATTGCAATAATATTAAGTTTACTAAAATATATACGTCTATTAAGTTTATTTTTGACATATTTATATTTTATGATGAAATTTCATATTTTTATATTTTTGACGTATCATATACTCCATAAGTTTTTTATTTCATATAATCAAATATAAGTTTTTTATTTTTATATTTTATTTTTTTGACGTATCACATAATTAATTTTCATATTTTTATAATTACAACGTCTCACAATTTATTTATTTATTTTTGACGTATCATATATAAGTTTTCATTTTTTTTATTGAATTTTAATTTATATATGATGGACTATATGTTATTGAAATATACGTACTCTAATTTATAATTAATAAGCTTAATTTTTTTTATTAATATATGTATATATCGAATTTGATCATATGCCCGCAGGTGGGCACAAACTTATATGTCCACCGCTTATGTGGCGCGCCACATATGCAAGGTCCCCATTATTATTTAATTAGTTTCTTTAATTAATTAAATCTTCTCATTTATATATATTCCATACTTTATCCAATTTCATTAATTATATTAATTTTTTTACCCAACCCGACCCGAACCCGAACCCGGTCCGAGTGGTTCATGGTTCACCCGACCCGAATGGTTCATGGTTTAGGGTTTATAATTTAGGGTTTAGGTTTATATATAATTAAAAAAAAATACGTGACCCGGACCCAAACCGACCCGAACCCGAACCCGGTCCGAGTGATTCATGGTTCACCCGGCCCGAATGATTCACGGTTTAGAGTTCATAGTTTAGGTTTCAGGTTTATATAATTAATGAGAAGATTGAATTAATTAAAGAAATTAATTAAATAATAGTGGGACCTTGCATATGTGGCGCAAAGATAAGATATAAGTTTGTGCTTTACTGCAAGATATGATCAAAACCGATATATATATATATATATGTAGCTTTAGTTAATTAATTATAAATATTTTTATAAGATTTTTTGGAATGAGATTGGTAGGAATTAATTAGTTTTGCTTAAATAAATATAATTTTCTTAATAGATTATTTGGTTATATTAAGATATTATTCTCATATCTTTAAATAATATTGTGAGAGGTACATTTGTCAATAATCTAAGATGTGGAATAATATATGAAATAGGAAATGGAACAGTGGATCCTAGCAGATCATTTTTATCCATTTGATAATAAACTTATTATTCCAAAATACCCTGAGGCCCCGTTTGATTCGCGGGATTGGTCGGGATAGACCGGGATTACGATTTTAATCCCTACTAAATTACTGTTTGGTTTGTGGGATGAGGACCCATGATATACTTCAAGTTCAGGTACAAAATGTATTAAATCCCTCTACAGAGGGATATATTAATCTCATGTGAAAGATGGAATAGAACATATCTCAAATGCAATATTATAATATTCTTTCATTGTTTGAATAGATTCATAAAAATGAAGTGTGGTTATTTGAATTCAATTTAAGAGTATTTATGACATTTTAATAGATATATCATCTAATTCCTAGATGCAATTCTACAATCTAAATGCATATCTTGATTCAAACAATTCAATCTAATCAATCCAATTTTACTCATGTCCCACTCAATCCTATCACACTATATCAATCAAATCCCGTGAACCAAACGTTCTCTGAAGGGATAAAATCTTTTTTGCCCTTTTTTTACTTTGCATTTCTCTTTTCTGCACTTTTCAACTCAAACAGTATTAATATAAAATAATTTTTATTATCCAATTCCATTACCCCAAATCAATCCGCCCTCAATTGAATTCGATATTAAAATAATGGAATAGCAGAAGAATTGCCCAAATTGGAGGGGACTTTTAAAGGTTACTCAAACCTAGTTACTAGGGTAATAATGGTATTTCCGTAGCTCAAAGTCTATTAAGTTCTAATACTCCATATACTATAACCAAAAATAAGTCATAGTATGTACACGTAACAGGCAAGGTTAAGTGGAAGATTACGGGTTTGATTTGGTAGGCTCTTTGTGGAAGATTTGGAAGGTTCGTAACAGTCTGATTTTTAAGGATAGTACACGTTGGACAAACTGATCGATAGTATTAAATTTTGTCATTGGAAGTAGATTAGCTCATGACATTATCCATTTTCGTTTGTTGCTCCTTTTCATGTTTGAGAGTTCCAACCTCTAGAGTGTTTACCGGTTAATCTGTAAACTTTGTTCTCTTGGGTTACGAGTACCCGTTGCACTCGTTAAAATATATTTCATTTTTATTTTTCAAAAAAAAAAAAAAGTCATAGTATTTACATAGATAATTAATGAATGAATGAATATTAGAAAAGAATAGTTGACATCATCTCTGATCGTGGAATATGAGCCGAGTACGAAATCCCATAAACAAAAGAAACCTTGGGATCGGATCTGAAAGACTTCAACACACTCTTTCCAACTTCAACTCTTTCCAATTGAATAATTATATTATAATATTATTATATTTATGCATCAACTTTTCCACCACCTATGTTAACATGACTTTTAATTAATTAAGCTACAGTAGCTTCTGACCATTATATATGTAATATGATAATACTTTTATAGTTAGTTCATTTCTTCACGCTATGGTTTATAGGTTATTTAATATACGTTAATATGGAGTTATTAATTAATTAGAAGTTGAAATGGAGTCCAGGACCAACTAATATGTAACACGTACGCACATAGAATATAACGACCTTAGTTACAAAATATGAGTTTATATTAATCAAGTGTTTGTTGTGTGTGTATACAGATTTAATATTATTAAGAACACTTGGCTGGGGAAAGAGAAATGAGATAAAATTAAGGAAATAGTCAAGCAAGCTTTTTACAACTTAATTGTCTTCATATATATATATATTCAAAACTTAATAATTAAATGAGATTGCAATCGGTTAATTCATGACAACTACAACGGTGATCAAAATAAAGGTATGAAGTCAAATTCGATCTCCTCTTTTATATATATATATATACAAAAACTTATATGAGACGGTCTCATGCATGAGACGTGATACAACTTAGCACAAATCAAACTCATTTCTCCCAAAGTGTTAAAGTGTCAATACTCAACTTATGTCTCGTTTCACTGTGAGACTGTCTCATGCAAATGTGTCTCACATATATATATATATATATATATATATATATATATATATATATAAGAGAAGCGGAGTGCATCCTTGAAGATTTCGTTATCATTTTTTTCTTTAATGAGATTAAAGGTTGACGTTTCATACTATGAAGTTTTTAACATATTTATGAACATGTGAATCTATTCAGGATATGATACATGTCAAGTTTGGTGAGTTAAAAAAATGTGTTGGAATGAGTGAGATGAGTCAAATAATCTAAGTTCATAGTATGAAACTTGTTCATGCATAGAGACCAACTCTTAAAAGGTTATGTGGTTCATAAGACAAGTTATGCAAAAAATTGGGTTCGAATCTTCTAACTAGGGGTGGCAATTTGAGACACGACACGATAGCACGACACGAAAACGATACGAAAATTGCGGGTTAGTGTTTAGCCTTATCGTGTTCGTGTCGTTATCGTGTAAACACGATAAGGACACGAAATTTCCGTGTCGTGTCGTGTTCGTGTAACCCGATAAGTTTGAATTAAAAATATTTTATTATACATATGACTTAATATTTTATAATTTTATTAGGAATTTTTATTTTTTATCATCGTGTCATATCGTATAATACCAAAATTTTAATATAAATTCTATTTTAAAATTTATTTATTTTTCTTATCGTGTCACATCGTGTTCGTCGCGGTCGGTCGTGTCGTTCGTGTTTGACCTTATCGTTATCCCATTAAAAAGACGGATTCTTATCGTGGATCGTGTTTCGTTTGGCCTTATCGTAATGTTGTATAAAACGTGTCACTATCGTATGTTTTATTACCGCGAAACACCTACCGATAGACCTACATCCAACGAATTGTCACCCCTACTTGTAACAACGTAGTGAACGGTTTAATATGGATGAAAAAAGCTTGGGATTTGATCATCGGGACGGCCATGAGCCAAAAATTTTGACAACATGAAAAAATTACATCTCATGTTAAAGTTTAAAGTAATTAATAGAGAAAGTGAAATTTATACATTTCTATTCATTTAATTCCTAATACAAATTACATGTTCTTTGTTTTATTTCCAATATGATATTGTACTCAATAAATATTTTTGTGCATATTGCAGTTTCATAACAAATCCACCATTAAATTTCATACCATTACTATAAATCTACTAAAATTTATAGTATTAAAGTTGTTTATTATATCATTAAAAAAACATAAGAAAAAAAAAAAAATATATCGACAAACCAATTTGACATATAATACAGTTTTGCTTGACTCGCTTGTACCTTGTGTGATGCCGTACTTGGAATTAATTAAATATATGTATATATGGTGTTCAAGTTGCAATTAGTTTGTGAATTAAGTTAATTAATTGGGTAGCGATCCGATGCTAAGGGTTGAGTTGTACCACCACAATACAATGTGACTTCTGTGGCGGAGCAACCGTCGCCGCACCTGGTTCACTCTCTCAATTTAACAGAATAAATAATTCATGTTATAATATACACTTATTAATTACGTACAGACTGTAGAGACAAAAAAGAGTATAATATAGTTAAAGCAATGGAGTGAGACGTATATATAGTATCATTTAATGCGTCTAAGTTCGTATTGAAGTTTGTTTCAATGTTATCTCGTTGACTTTGGTTCTTATTCTTTTTTTTATCAGGCAATAAAAATTTAATAAAAAAAATTTTTGGAGCAAAAGGTAACCAACCCTTATAAAGTAAGGAAAACTCAACAAAAGACAGTAAACAAATACTTGCATTGTTTCTCCTTACTCTATCTAGAATTTTTAAGTCAATTTACAAACGAACTCTCATTTTCTAAAATATTTTTCGCTACTAACCACGACCACACATTTGCTTTAATTTCTTCAATTATCTTTGTGACATTCGGAATCCCCATTGAAGATCAAATCATTTCTCTTTGACCAAATCATCCAAATAATGCATGCCCAAATTGTTGCTGATTTTTTTGCTCTCAAATTTGAATCAAAGCAGTTATCATGTTGGAGAAAATTACCAATAGGTTCGGAATGTGGAGCCATTGATAAATTTGCCCAAGTCTAACTAGCATTCAAGATTTTACGAGCAAAATAACAGCGAAAAAAAAAGATGACTAATGTTCTCTTCCTCGTTCCCACACATCACACAATTGGTATCATCATTAGGTTGAATAATACCTCTAGTTTGAAGACTCTTCTTTGTCGGTAATCTTTTTTGCAACCCCTCCATACGATGGTTGAACTCTTCTTGGTGCATGACAATCCCAAAGTCTCTTAAAAGCCTTTTCCTTTGCCTTATCGAAATCTGTCCTTGACATCCCGGTTTTGATCTTGTATGCAAGATTCGTGGAAAATAGACCATTACTAGAATGTAGCTATTTCCATGAACTTTCTTCTCCTTCATTCAATTTGTACCTATTAATGATGTTAAATAATTCGTTAATTCTAACCTCATCTCTCTCCCTCAAACTCCTATTCCACTTCAAATCCCACACCCATACTTGTAATTGGACGAATGGCAAAATGAGGATTTATTTTTGTTACTAATCGCATTTTGAAAATAGAACTTTCGACTTTTGCAGAGTAGGCCATCAAATTTTTGAATTGTTGTAAATATAAAATACCCCTTGTTTTGTTCATGAATTTGCCCGAAATCCTTATTTTAAAACAATTTAAAAATTCAATATTTATCATGCAAAAATCAAAGTTCGATCCATAAAGTGCAACTAGTGTGAATCGATTTTCTTATTCCGCTTTTCATATTTTATTTGTATTTCACCCTACTGAATTTTAGCATATAGATCCAGAATATGATAGTTTATTGAATATTTTTTATTATTCCACGTGTCATTCATTCATACTATGATATACAAAGTGGAACACCCACCAATTATGAAACAAGTGATCTCATCCCAATTGGTGGCAAAGATAAATCATCTTTTTGCGAAATATGTGCTTTGCAATATTATACTTCCTCCGTCCCATAGTTTATGGTATTCTTACTGTTCATGAGTATTTTGTGATAAAGTGTTGGCGGTAGAAAGAGTTGTTTATTAGTATTTTATGTGATAAAGTGATAAAATGATGGGTAGTTGGGGTAGAAAAAGTTGTTTATTAGTATTTTATGTGATAAAGTGAGTATTTCCATTTTAAAAATTTTACCATAAATTATGGGACAAAAATAATGGCAAGTTTACCATAAACTATGGGACTGAGGGAGTAATATAAAGTCTAAACGCAAATATGCAATTGTAAAATTTAATGTCAAATATGAAGGTCCTAGATTATCTATGAATGTTTGACAAGTTTCCTTAGCTATAATGAGTATTTGAAAATAATCTCAAGTTATTCTTAATGTATTAAAAGGTCCATATATTATGCAAAATGATTGAATTCCAGGACTTGCACAAAAAATTTTTAACAAGACGGGATATAAATTAGTATAAATTAATATTTTTTTTTTAAAGTGTTAAAATGTCATGTTTAAATTATGTATCGTCTCACCATAAGACTGTCTTATGTAAGTGTGTCTCAATGTTTTTTTTATTCGATCTGGAATATTACAAGTTTGAGGGAAAACATTTGTGCATAATTTAGAACAATATCTCGTATGTATCTTAAATCCGATCTCGTATAAGCAAAAATTGTCGTCGAATGGTAATGCGCAACTTCATAAAATGTATTTTAAAAACTTGAAATTTGTTTTACTGAAACATGTGATTTGTTACACTGAAACAATATGTTGCACATTTTAGTGTAATAAGTTGTAATTTTCAATGTAACAATTATAAAATTCTAAAAATACACTTATACCCATGAATACAAAAAAAGCTCGATCTTTTACGATATGATCTGACAAAAAAATGGAATGACATCCACTCAATTTAGAAGCCTTAAAACGATTTTTGATCTCTATTTTGGCGTGTTGGTAAGTGATTGGTTTAAACATTCTTTATCAAATTTCAAATAGATAAGTAATCACTAAATTCTAGTGAGACTTTTTCTTCTCCCAAGAGCCTTAATTTCCTTATAATTGAAAAGGGGAAAAGAATAGCAACGTCTACTTTTGTATTTCACTAACGTTACGACATTTTTATCGTTTACCTAATATGACAAAGTAAAGAATGAAATTTATGCTATGAATATATCTTAATTTTATTTTTATTTTTATTTTTTTTTGACAGGAATATCTTTAAATTTTCAAATGCAGTCTCTTTCACGATCGTTGCCGTAATATTTTAATTTTTGCATATTGATTTCATTTAGTCAACTTAAATGACCTATTCACATTTTTCAATATTGACTCATGCAAACAATTTGGTATCCTATCCTATTATTTAGCCTATTATTTAGAGGGAGCTTTATACGAGTTCCAAAGGAATAAAACTGCACGTGCATAATGCATTATCCAATTCTGAATCTTGAAAACATCACAACGTTAATATTGACACAGAAGTCAATTTTAGGTTCTTTATAGGATCTTGACCTCGCATAAGATAACGAGCATTTGTACTTTCAACTTTGTTACAAAACATAAACAATTTGTGCTGAAGTTAATTAATTCGTAACAAATCTAATATTGAGCCTCATATCAAACTATATACATGAATATTGATGTAGAACCTGGAGTAGGTTAAAGTATCACCACCTATGTCATGAAATCGTAAATTATGAATCATCATTTGGTCTTTGAAAATAAGAAACCTGCTGTTGATTTTTTATGGAGTTCGACTTCCGCATGAATGGTTTGTTCTCTATTAATACAGAATAAACGTAACATGCATTGAAATTGCTCCAAATCAAACATTTGACTTCATACCAAATTATGGATAAATCCTAATATGAAGTTCAATATTGAACTCTATGTAAAGTCTGACTTCTACAAAATTTGCTCTTGCTTTGTTATTATTATTATTAATAATAATAATAATAATAATAATAATAATAATAATGATGATAATGATGATAATAATAATAATGATAATGATAATAATAATAATGATATTAATGATAATGATAATAATAAATAATAATGATAATGATAATGATAATGATAATAATAAATAATGATAATGATAATGATAATGATAATAATGATAATGATAATGATAATGATAATAATGATAATAATAATAATAATAATAACAATAACAATAACAATAACAACAAACAACAAACAACAACAACAACAACAACAACAACACTTTAGAAATGTTATATAATGCAAATGAATTAAATGTTGATGATCTTTGCACCACGGTGTTGTTGGAGGTAGAAACTCCAACAACAAAGCTTGATTTTCTGGGAAAAGATAATTTTCGTGAATGCATTTTTGCAAATGAGTGGAAATGAAATCTTTACCGTAAAAACCTGGCCCCTTCTTAAACGAAATATTATCCCCATTTTCATGGTTTGCTAGCTCTGCAAACAAATAAATTGATTTGAAAGAGTATTATTTACTTCACGCTCCAAACCTAAGGTAGAGGTTGAGTGTTGCAGAGAAGTTACTTTTTGAAAAGCTACCTTTTTGTTTGTGTGTGCCAGCTTGATATCGCCTCAGTCAAACAACAACAACAACAACAACAACAAAAACAACACTTTAGAAATGTTATATAATGCAAATGAATCAAATGTTGATGATCTTTGCACCACGGTGTTGTTGGAGGTAGAAACTCCAACAACAAAGCTTGATTTTCTAGGAAAAGTTAATTTTCGTGAATGCATTTTTGCAAATGAGTGGAAATAAAATCTTTACCGTAAAAACCTGACCCCTTCTTAAACGAAATATAATCCCCATTTCCATGATTTGTTAGCTCTGCAAACAAATAAATTGATTTGAAAGAGTATTATTTACTTCACGCTCCAAACGTAAGGTAGAGGTTGAGTGTTGCAGAGAAATTACTTTTTGAAAAGCTACCTTTTTGTTTGTGTGTGCCAGCTCGATATCGCCTCAGTCAAACAACAACAACAACAACAACAACACTTTAGAAATGTTATATAATGCAAATGAATCAAATATTAATGATTTTTTCACCACGGTGTTGTTGGAGGTAGAAACTCCAACAACAAAGCTTGATTTTCTAGGAAAAGATAATTTTTGTGAATGCATTTTTGCAAATGAGTGGAAATGAAATATGAACCGTAAAAACCTGGCCCCTTCTTAAACGAAATATTATCCCCCTTTCCATGATTTGCTAGCTCTGCAAACAAATAAATTGATTTGAAAGAGTATTATTTACTTCACGCTCCAAACCTAAGGTAGAGGTTGAGTGTTGCAGAGAAATTACTTTTTGAAAAGCTACCTTTTTGTTTGTGTGTGCCAGCTTGATATCGCCTCAGGTAAACAACAACAACAACACTTTAGAAATGTTATATAATGCAAATGAATCAAATGTTGAGGATCTTTTCACCACGGTGTTGATTTTCTGGGAAAAGATAATATTCGTGAATGCATTTTTGCAAATGAGTGGAAATAAAATCTTTACCGTAAAAACCTGACCCCTTCTTAAACGAAATATTATCCACATTTCCATGATTTGCTAGCTCTGCAAACAAATAAATTGATTTAAAAGAGTATTATTTACTTCACGCTCCAAACCTAAGGTAGAGGTTAAGTGTTGCAGAGAAATTACTTTTTGAAAAGCTACCTTTTTGTTTGTGTGTGCCAGCTTGATATCGCCTCAATCAAACAACAACAACAACAACAACAACAACAACAACAACAACACTTCAGAAATGTTATATAATGCAAATGAATCAAATGGTAATGATCTTTGCACCACGGTGTTGTTGGAGGTAGATGTTGGGATTATACTGAAAAGTATGCTTTTTACTTTGTATAATCGAAACTGAATTTTCAGACTTATTTACTAAAATAAATTGTTTATCACAGATGCTTTAAATATGATTGAATGTTATATATATTTCTTTTGTTCATAATTTGCTCAATAATTTAAAAATTCAATGTTACATGCATTTGTAAAGTTAATTTAGTGATACGGATCACGATTCCGAAGATTAAATTAAGCATATCTCTTTGTAACTAAAAATTTTTCATTCACGACCTAGATGGAAATGAACAACCATCGCGAAAAGGTTGAGGTGTAAGGCTCTTTTTAGATTGGTTTGTCTTGACCAAGAGATTACACTTAGTGCATGGTGATCTTTATTAGTTTTTAATAGGACTTACAGGAGGATAAATTCTTGAAAAGTGAACAAGGAAGAATTAGACCTCGAAATAGTTCGTTGTTTCTTAATCTTAGTCCCTTAAATAGGATCACGGGATTGGTAACTATTGCTTTGACTTATCATGGGTAGCGAATCGAGAGAAATTCAATACTTTTTATCTTGGGCAATATTATTGGTCACATGTGATTGCTAAGATTTAATATTACTTTGAAGAATCGTTTGTGCAGCAATTTAGAATTTTTTGATTTGCCCCTTGGGAGGTTCATAAGTTTTATCATACCAAATCTTGCAAGTGGAATTAGTTTCCTGTTTTCATGGATAATAATGTTGAACCGTTCCTAACCAAGGACAAAATATATTAATTAAACGAAAGCTATTTCGTGTTGGTAAATTGGTTTAAACTTGAATTAATTAATGGGCTAGATAATCTTAAACAAAAGGGAAATAATGAACGTCTACTTTTGAGCCATATTGATTTTATCGTAATATGGGTTAAGATGGATGGTATATCTTAATTTTATTTTTTATTTTTTTTTTTTTTGCAATATTAATTATGTAGTGGGATTAATTAATATTTATGGGCTTGAATTATATTGTGGCTCAATGTTAGATATTCAAGATCCATTAGAAGGTCCAATTTAATTCTCCTAAAGGTCCCCGATACCAAAGCCCAACATATAGTCCAATAACTGAAAAGGTGATTAAAAAATAAAATAAATATTGTTGCTTATATTTCCTCTAATTTTTCAAAATTTATGGATAAAAGAGGGAGAAAGATTTTCTTTGAATTTTGTTATGGAATGAAGATATGTATTCTTGGAATACAAGATTATCTCATTAAATTCAAGAAATCTCCTACTTGGTTATTCATAAGGGATATTTTGAAATTTTTGAAAATAGAGGGCAAGAAAGATTTTCTTGATTTTCTTGAAAAGATATTATGGAAGATATGTATTTCTTGAAATACAAGAATATCTCATAAATTCAAGAAGATCCAAATATTGGATTCTTGACATCCTTAATTTTCGAAAATCATCCATAATAGAGGAGGTGGGATTTTTGTTGAATGTTTTAATTATGGGAAAAAGAATATAGAAGATATATTCAAGATTTCTTGGTGACCAAGAAAAGTCTTTTCCCATATTGATTTTCTACATAAAATTCGACCACTCCCTCTCCTATAAATAGGGGACGATTAGTTCATTCCCAAGTACAATTTCATGTGCTGGAAATATTAGCAAATCCACATAAGTGGTGCAACAAAGTTTATTTTTCCTTTTGTTAATTGTTTGCGACGAAAGTGTCCTTCCACTTCAAACAACAATAGTTGAGCAAGGGCTAAGGGAATATTTGGGAAGTCCTTTTGGTTAGTCCGTCAGGCCAAAGCCAAACAAATTTGCCATCCCGAGAGACGCGTTCACGTAAAACCCGTAGATTCCGCGTCGTGGGTTTTACGTGGCTTTTTTATATGCATGATATGTTGTTGCAATTATTATTTGAATTAATATATGATTAATTTATGCTAGTAATAATTAATTAATTAAATTTGTATTTAAATATTCACCCCGAATAGATCTTGATTTGAAAGTGCAAATCATTCCCCAACAAGCGTATCGAGCCCTTTGTTTTGGCTCTCAATTTTTTAAATTGTAATTTAATTCGTGGACATTAAATTTGAAATTGGATAGTAGAATCTGTTAGATCTGCTTTTATGCGGTATCCAATTGTCATGGATTTTAATGTTTTATTTTGCATGCATATAATACGGGTTTTTTAATTCGATTAATTCGGATTTGTTTTGCCTAATTGAGAAAATCCACGAGTAGACTAGGATTTGTTTGATTTGATCAATGTAATAGACTAGTCTAGATTCTAGGTTTATTTTTTTTTTTGTAAATAAATTTATTTAACGGATTTTTCATACGAATTTTGAAGAATTACGATAGAATTAAGGGCGAAAATTTGGAAATCTCCTTTTTAAAATCGTGTAAAAGCCTTTTTATCCCGAGGCTTTCTTGACGTGTGGCCCAATTCCGCATATTAATTTCGAGGCGGCTTTTAATTATATGCGTTGGCCCAGCAATGTATTATTTGAATTAATATATGATTAATTTATATTCAAGATATTGTAATAATTAATTAATTAAATTTGTATTTAAATATTCATATTTCCTCTAATTTTTTTCAAAATTTATGGAATAGATTTTCTTTGAATTTTGTTATGGAATGAAGATAATTCGAATACAAGATTATCTCAAATCATTCCCCAATAAGGGATATTTTGAAATTTTTTTGAAAAAGAGAGGCCACTTGAAAAGATATTATGGAAGATATGTATTTTTGAAATTTTTTAAATTGAAATTTAATTCGACACATTAAATTTGAAATTGTTGATAATTAGAAAAGAATATAGAAGATATATTCAAGATTTCTTGTATCCAATCTTTTCCCATATTGATTTTAATGTTTTATTTTGCATGTTCATTCCTGTTAAATTTCATTTTTAATTTAGAATCCACATGTCAACAAAGTTTGTTTTTTCCTTTGTTAATTGTTAATAGAAAATTCCACCTTGATAGTTGACTAGGGCTAAGGGAATATTTGATTTGATCAATGCAAATCCCAGACTAGTCTAGATTCTAGGTTTTCGTTTATTTTTATGTTGTTGTAAATAAATTGTAACGGATCGGGAATAATTAATTAATTAAATTTGAAAATTTCAAATAGATCTGACAAAATTTTCCGTAACAACCTTTAAATTAATAGGCGTGGGATAGTACCGGCACGCATTGGTTTTAAATTATGATTAATTCGGCCGAGTAATCAAGTATTGAGATTATAAACTGTCTGTCACCCGATTTTAGATCCAAAGGCGGGCCGAACCCGCCGATGTCGAGTCGAAATTTGCAATTGTAAAGAAAAATCCACGTCCTTCAGGTTGTCCCGAACCAGAGTGGCCGATTTGGATCGGATCGTGTCGTGCATCCCGTTGGCGTGGCGGTTCGAGACAGCATATTTTTTTCGAGACGAACGAGTGGGAGAAATTCGAGACGTGTTTCTTCAAGATCAAGCCAAGAAAAATCAAACCATGACAATTGGATAATTTGTGCCCAATATGTTTATTTTTCTGTTTTGCTTGATTTAATTTGTGCTATCTTATGCTTTATTTAACTTGATTAAATGTGTTTGCATGAGGGTTGCCAAATGGAAAAATCTCAACTTCAAAATTACTAAGTATGTTTAAATAATTAATTGACAATTTTATTCCGGATAATAAAATTGAATTAATTTTGACCTCCATGATTTATTTATTTGTGAATTCTTTTGGAGAAATTCCCCCAACGGGACGGTCAAAAGATAGGTTTCACATGAATGAATTCCAAACGGATGATTGTGGGTTATTACTAGTGGCGACGATGACCCTCCCAACGAGGCTCGATCAAAGCGAAATAGTAATCATGTATTTAATCATGGTTATTACTTAGGTAAAAAATTGATATGCATATACTTCTCCGAAGTCCCTGTCAATTTTATATTGGTCAAGTGGGAGCCAACTATTAATCTGGATATTAAGGGTTTGTAATTGTTCTTGTTTGTAACCCGCTTGAATGTGTTTAAATAATGACCCACCCAACGTGGCTTATTTAAACTGTTTTGAGATGTTGGCTGATGCATGTTCATATTTTTTTGGGATTTTAATATGATGTATGTGATCAAACCTTGTGATATATTTGTGCTTATGCATATTATTATTTATTTCAGTTCATCATGTCGCAACCTTTTAATCCACTGTTATATACACTCAAAGAACACCAATTATCTGGAGAAAACTATAATGTTTGGAAACGAAATATGTTGCATGTCCTACCTGCACAAAAACATTATTGGATTCTTGATGTACCCAAGCCACGTAAGCTTCTTGATAAATCAATCAATCGATGCGTGAAGACATGAGTATAATATTTGGGGAGCAGCCAATGAACCCATGAAACGTGTAATCTTGACTTCACTTTGTCGATGATTTGAAACACGTTCATGAAGGTGTTGAGTCCGGTCATGAAATTATACAAAGTCTTGAAGAAATGTTTTCAACAAAAGATCGCATGATCGATCGGTTTAAAAACGACGACGTGGCTAGGGCTTTGAAAATGGTTGAGGAACACACAGAAGTGGGAGCATGTTCTCGAGTCAAAAACCATTTTACAAACCGCTTATCTCGGAACTAAGTATTGTGATGAGGCCCAAATCGAATTTACATTTACTTACTCGCCAAGGAGCTTGATGAATTTTATCTTTGGTTTTTGTGATGAGTGATCACATGTTTACCATGGATGATCTTCAAGAAGCCTTGGAGAAAGTGGAGAAGCATTTAGGAAAGAAAGACGAAGCATTGGTGACCAAAAACCTTTTCTCGAGATCTAGGCCAGTGGAAGGCAAGTCTCAAGAAAAGGAAAGTGGTCAGAACCAAAGCAAGC
Source organism: Stenogyne calaminthoides (assembly GCA_037126765.1). NCBI lineage: Eukaryota > Viridiplantae > Streptophyta > Magnoliopsida > Lamiales > Lamiaceae > Stenogyne > Stenogyne calaminthoides. The sequence goes on from JBBCBC010000001.1 coordinate 17,658,550, forward strand.
TCATCATTAAGAAAAGTGAGAAAAAGACGGTTAGCTGGTTGGGTGTCAAGAAAGAACCAAAAGGAATATGTTTCAATTGAGGGGAGAAAGGACATTGGAGGTCAGCCTGTTCCAATCCCAAAGGGAAAGGAAAGAAAGGTAATCCTCACTCACTAGTTGTTGAAACTTGTTTAGCGGCGTATGCCTCCCATTTATGGGTGGTGGATACGGGATCCACTGATCATGTTTGTTTTACGTTACAGGGGTTCAAATGGACCCGGCAACTAAGTGGAAGTGAGATCCTCATCACACTGGGTGATGCTACGAGAGTGGCAGCTGAAGCAGTGGGAGAAGTGCACCTGTCTTTTGAAGACAGAGTTTAATTTTAAGAGATGTTCTGTACGTTCTGAGTTTTAGAAAGAATTTGATTTCAGTTTCTAAACTTTTTCATGATGGATATTCGGTTACTTTTAATAAAGTTGTTACCATTTCTCTTTATGATAAATTTATCTGTCATGGAACGTTGGCAAATAATCTCTATACAATTAACTGTGCACACCACTCAAGAAATGCATCCTATAACACATCAACCATTTCCTAGAAAAGAAAACGTTCATTAGACGTGAACGAGACACTTATTTGGCATCTAAGATTGGGTCATATAAATCCAAAGAGAATCCAAAGGTTGGTGAAAGACGGTTCACTAGAACTTCTCCAAGTTGAACCGTTTCCAACCTGCGAATCATGTTTGGAGGGTAAAATGACCAAGAGGGCATTTGGAGCCAAGGGGAATAGGGCCAAAGAAGTGTTAGAGATCGTTCACACGGATGTATGTGGTCCAATGTCAACCAAAGCAAGAGGAGGTTATGAGTATTTCGTCACTTTCATTGATGATTACTCAAGGTACGGTTATATTTTCCTTATGAAGCATAAATTTGAGACCTTTGAGAAATTCAAAGAATTTAAGGCTCAAGCAGAGAATCATATGGAAAAACGTATCAAGTCTCTACGATCTGATCGTGGAGGCGAATACCTCAGCGATGAGTTTTTGAACTACTTATCTTATGAAGGGATTGTATCCCAGCTTACTGCACCCGGAACCCCTCAACAAAACGGGGTTGCAGAGCGAAGAAACAGAACTCTTTTGGAAATGGTTAGATTAATGATGAGTTATGCGGATCTTCCCAAGTCGTTCTGGGGTCATGCCTTGGAAACAGCGGCTTACATTCTGAACTTGGTGCCATCCAAATCGGTTCCCAAAACTCCCAAAGAATTGTGGAGCGGGCGCAAGCCTAGCATGAGACACATGAGAATTTGGGGGTGTCCGACCTACGTGCTGGACAAGGAAGCCGGTAAATTGGATCCTCGATCAGAATTAAGGCTGTTTATAGGATATCCCGAGGGAACACAAGGGTGTATGTTCTATGGTCCTGAAGATCAAAAGGTGGTCATAAGCACCCACTTTAGATTTTTAGAAGAAGACTATATGAATCAAAGAAAACCCAGAAGTGAGATTACCTTAAATGAGCTTAGAGGGCAAACCTCGATTACCAACTGTCTTAGATGATATACCAAATGATACGCTTTCTGGCAGAGCCTCGTCAGTAGTGGGAGGGTTGTTAGACGGCCCGAGAGATTCATGGGAATAGGAGAGTCCTCGGACTTGATTCCCTGACAAGACGAATCGACCCATGGACATATGATGAGGCACTCAAGATAAGGATCAGATTCTTGGCAAACAAAGAATGAAAGCCGAAATGGGTTCTATGTTTCATAATAGAGTGTGGGAGCTAGTCGAACCACTTAATGGGGTCAAACCCATTGGATGCAAGTGGGTATATAAGAGGAAAAGAGGACCGGACGGGAAGGTTGAAACCTTCAAAGCAAGACTAGTGGCGAAAGGTTATACTCAGAAAGAAGGAATCGATTATGAAGAAACTTTTTCGCCAGTAGCCATGCTTAAGTCCATCTGTATTCACTTATCGATTGCTGCGCATTTTGACTTTGAAATCTGGCAAATGGATGTCAAGACAGCTTTCCTTAACGGAAGTCTTGATGAAGAGATCTATATGTAACAACCTCAAGGTTTCATTGAAACAGACCAAGAACATCTTGTTTGTAAGCTCAAGAAGTCCATTTACGGACTCAAACAGGCATCCAGAGCTTGGAACCAATGTTTTGATCATGTTATAAAGTCTTATGGGTTTGATCAAAATGAGTTTGAAAGTTGTGTGTATAAAAAAAGTGTGTCGGAATCGCATTGGTATTCTTAGTATTATCGTGATTTACATTCTAATCATCGAACGATGTGAAGGTGTTATCGGGCGTAAGGGGGATGGCTGTCAAAAAACAGGTTTGATATGAAGGACTTAGGGGAAGCGGACACGTCCTTGGGATCAAGATCACTTTCGAGATCGCAAGAAAATGATGTTAGGCTTATCGCAAGCTTCATACATAGACAATTGTCTTGAAACGCTTTGAAGATGCAAGATTCCAAGAAAGGATTAAGTACCTTTTCGGGCATGGAATCCATCTATCCAAGAAAATGTCCCCTAAGACGAAAGAGGAGATAGATGACATGAAAGGCATCCCTTATGCTTCGGCTGTCGGAAGTCTTATGTATGCAATGCTGTGTACGAGACCAGATATCTGCTTTGCCGTAGGCATGGTGGCAAGATATCAAAGTAACCCCAGAAAAGAGCATTGATCGCAGCGATTAAAAACATTACGAAGTATCCGAAAAGAACTCGGGATAGAATGTTGATTTATCGATCGAAAGTCCAATCCCCATCGATTACACGGACTAGGATTTCCAATCAGACATAGACTCCAAAAATCTACCTTCGGTAGTGTGTTTTTGCATGGGGGAGGGCGCCGTGACATGGAGAAGCGTCAAAGCGAAATCGTCGCAGATTCTACCATGGAAGAATATGTAGGCTATTTAGCGAGGCGGAAAAAAAAGCGGTTTAGCTCAAAGCACTTCCTTGTGGACTTAGATGTGGTTCGAATTTGCCCGGCCCAGAATCACTTTTTTATTGTGACAATCTTTAGGAGCGATTGCAAATTCAAGGAACCAAGAGCCCACAAAGCCGACAAACACATTGAAAAAAAAATACCATCTTATCACGAGTCATCGTTAAGAGAGAGATATAGATGTGGCAAAGATAGCGTCCGAGGACAACCCTAGCGAGATCCATTCACAAAGAGTCGCCTCTGAATACATTTGAGAGACATGTGGAAGGAATGGGTGTCAAGACCGTTTGCCCGTCTGCTTTGAGTATAAGTGGGAGAAATTATTAGGTTAGGTGTAGGTGACATTAGATGTCACGGACTACTCGAGACATGTTGTAGTATACTTAAAAGCGGACTTTGAGTATAAGTGGGAGATTGTTGGGATTATCTTGAAAAGTATGCTTTTTACTTTGTATAATCGAAAACTGAATTTTTCGGACTTATTTACTTTGAAATAAATTGTTTATCATCGATGCTTTAAATATGATTGAATGTTATATATATTTCTTGCATAACTTTTCAATAATTAAATGACGTGTTACATCAGTAGTTAATTTAGTGATATCGGATCACGTAAGATTAAATTAACGAATCACTTGTAACTAAAAGTACGCCATTCACGATCTAGATGGAAATGAACAACCATCACGAAAGGTTGAGGTGTAAGGCTCAGATTGGTTTGTCTTGACCAAGAGATTACACTAGTGCATGACCGATCAAGGCCGAATAGGACCCTCTGAGGAGGATAAATTCTTGAATCGAACAAGGAAGAATTAGACCTCGATAGTTCGTTGTTTCTTAATCTTCGTCCCTTAAATAGGATCACGTGGGATTGGTAACTATTGCTTTTAGTTATCATGGGTAGCGAATCAGAGAGATTCAATACTTTTTATCTTGGGCAATATTATTGGTCACATGTGATTGCTAAGATTTAATACGAAGAATCGTGTGCAAAATCTGCTTTGTTTGATTTGTCCCTTGGGAGGTTCATAAGTTTTATCATACCAAATCTTGCAAGTGGAATTAGTTTCCGGTATGGATAATAATGTTGAACCGTTCCTCGACCAAGGACAAAAGATATTAATTAGCGGAAAGCTATTTCAGTGGCTTGAATTAATTAATGGGCTAGATAATCTTAAACACGAGAAATAATGACCGGGAGCCATATTGACTGTAATATGAGTTAAGATGGATGGTGCAATATTAATTATGTAGTGGGATTAATTAATATTTATGGGCTTGAATTATATTGTGGCTCAATGTTAGATATTCAAGATCCATTAGAAGGTCCAATCTTAATTCTCCTAAAGGCCCCCTGAGTAGCCCAACATATAGTCCAATAACTGAAAAGGTGATTAAAATAAAATAAATATTGTTGCTTATATTTCCTCTAATTTTTCGAAATTTATGGATAAAAGAGGGAGAAAGATTTTCTTTGAATTTTGTTATGGAATGAAGATATGTATTCTTGGAATACAAGATTATCTCATTAAATTCAAGAAATCTCCTACTTGGTTATTCATAAGGGATATTTTGAATTTTTTGAAAATTGAGGGCAAGAAAGATTTTCTTGATTTTCTTGAAAAGATATTATGGAAGATATGTATTTCTTGAAATACAAGAATATCTCATAAATTCAAGAAGATCCAAATCTTGGATTCTTGACATCCTTAATTTTCGAAAATCATCCATAATAGAGGAGGTGGGATTTTTGTGGAATATTTTAATTATGGGAAAAAGAATATAGAAGATATATTCAAGATTTCTTGGTGACCAAGAAAAGTCTTTTCCCACATTGATTTTCTACATAAAATTCGACCACTCCCTCTCCTATGAATAGGGGATGATTAGTTCATTCCCAAGTACAATTCCATGTGCTGGAAATATTAGCAAATCCACATAAGTGGTGCAACAAAGTTTATTTTTCCTTTTGTTAATTGTTCGACGAGTGTCCTTCCACCGGATAGTTGAGCAAGGGCTAAGGGAATACTTGGGAAGTCCTTTTGGTTAGTCCGTCCGACCAAAGCCAAAGCCTTTGTCGTCCCGAGAGAATGCGTTCACGTAAACCCGTAGATTCCGCGTCGTAGGTTTTTACGTGGCTTTTTATATGCATGATATGTTGTTGCAATTATTATTAGAATTAATATAGGATTAATTCATGCTAGTAATAATTAATGAATTAAATTTGTATTTAAATATTCACCCCGAATAGATCTGTGCAAATCATTCCCCAACAGTAGAAACTCCAACAACAAAGCTTTATTTTCTGGGGAAAGATAATTTTCGTGAATGCATTTTTGCAAATGAGTGGAAATGAAATCTTTAAAGTAAAAACCTGGCCCCTTCTTAAACGAAATATTATCCCCATTTCCATGATTTGCTAGCTCTGCAAACAAATAAATTGATTTGAAAGAGTATTATTTACTTCACGCTCCAAACCTAAGGTAGAGGTTGAGTGTTTCAGAGAAATTACTTTTTGAAAAGCTACCTTTTTGTTTGTGTGTGCCAGCTTGATATCGCCTCAGTCAAACAACAACAACAACACTTTAGAAATGTTATATAATGCAAATGAATTAAATGTTGATGATCTTTGCACCACGGTGTTGTTGGAGGTAGAAACTCCAACAACAAAGCTTGATTTTCTGGGAAAAGATCATTTTCGTTAATGCATTTTTGCAAATGAGTGTAAATGAAATCTTTACCGTAAAAACCAGACCCCTTCTTAAACGAAATATTATCCCCATTTCCATGATTTGATAGCTCTGCAAACAAATAAATTGATTTGAAAGAGTATTATTTACTTCACGCTCCAAACCTAAGGTAGAGGTTGAGTGTTGCAGAGAAATTACTTTTTGAAAAGCTACCTTTTTGTTTGTGTGTGCCAGCTTGATATCGCCTCAGTCAAACAACAACAACACTTTAGAAATGTTATATAATGCAAATGAATCAAATGTTGATGATCTTTGCACCACGGTGTTGTTGGAGGTAGAAACTCCAACAACAAATCTTGATTTTCTGGGAAAAGATAATTTTCGTGAATGCATTTTTGCAAATGAGTGGAAATGAAATCTGAACCGTAAAAATCTGGCCCCTTCTTAAACGAAATATTATCCCATTTCCATGATTTGCTAGCTCTGCAAACAAATAAATTGATTTGAAAGAGTATTATTTACTTCACGCTCCAAACCTAAGGTAGAGGTTGAGTGTTGCAGAGAAATTACTTTTTGAAAAACTACCTTTTTGTTTGTGTGTGTGATTAGTGTTTAAATATGTAGTAATTGTATTAGTTTCATGTGTTATTTTGGTATATTATTTGTAGCATTTTCATATATAATTTCATAAGTATAATGTAACATAGCTAGTAGATGTATTATTTGATTGTTGAGGTCATAACTTGAGTTATACTTATCCAAATTATAGGATATTGATGATGTTGGACACCTAAGACAATGTACTAAAGCTATAAGTTTTCATATTGGTCCAATCATGCAAGTTTGGGGTCTAATTATACTCAAAAAGTCGAAACTACATTGTTGTCCAGATTTTGAATGAGTTTTGATCCAAAACACATTTTTGTATTTGGACAATATCTTGAGCTATACTAATCCAATTGACCCAATTCCAGTTGAATTGTATCACTAATCCATTGAGATACAAGTTGTCTTCAGGTTAAAAAGGTCAAAAACATCGGCATCAAGGGTGAAAATCAGAATCAATGTAAATGTTAAATTTGTCAACAAAAGTTGCTACCAAATTTGAAGACAGTTTGAGTTACCTCACCATTTAGGTCATAAATCTCAAACTACAAATAAAATTGCTGACATTTTGGTGTCCTTGGAAAGATAATTCAAAGGGCTATAGTTCTTATTCAGGGAGAAAATCAAGATCTGGACGTATAGAAGACTGAAAAAATCAATCTTTGTAGGCTGCCAAATTGAGTACAAAAGTCCACAATGTACAAACTTGAGGCCTATATAAAGGGCTCTTTGCTAACCCTTGGGAGTCATCAAAATTCATCCAATTCATCCAATTCTTGTAGTATATCTATCATTATTCTAGTATTTCTCTCAAATAAAATGAGCTGTGTTTGTATTAGTATGAGTAGCTAAGTGATTTGCTAGAGCTAGTGATGAAGCTTTAGTAAAATACTAGTAATGTTCTTGGCTTGTCAATAAAGATCTTCAAAGGTATAATCTTTTTAGTTATTTAACGAATTATGTTAAAGGTTTTGTTATGTTGAGACTTTGATTTGTTGTAGACATATTGGCACAATGAATGCTTAGCCTTACATATCAATAATTGATTTCATAAACTCAATAAGTTAACTAAAAGAAAATCTTCATAATTCTCTAAGTGCTTAACGTTTTATCTTCTGATTGAAATCACTTGATTGTTAGATTTCAATTGAGTTATAAAAGATAGCCAAGAATAACTCTAGTGTTTTACTTAAAGTGGAATCCCAAAGCTCTAGTATTTTGAACATTATATAAACCCTTGAAATATTACCTACTAGTTGACATCTTTTCTTCCAAACCTCCCTATGGTTCGACACTCGGACTTCCGAAAAATTTTATTACTTGAGACAAACATACACTTGGGTGTACAACTTCAAGAGTTATCAGTGTGTCAGCTTGATATCGCCTCAGTCAAACAACAACAACACTTTAGAAATGCTATATAATGCAAATGAATCAAATGTTGATGATCTTTGCACCACGGTGTTGTTGGAGGTAGAAACTCCAACAACAAAGCTTGATTTTCTGAGAAAAGATAATATTTGTGAATGCATTTTTGCAAATGAGTGGAAATGAAATCTTTACCGTAAAAGCTTGACCCCTACTTAAACAAAATATTATCCCCATTACCATGATTTGCTAGCTCTGCAAACAAATAAATTGATTTGAAAGAGTATTATTTACTTCACGCTCCAAACCTAAGGTAGAGGTTGAGTGTTGCAGAAAAATTACTTTTTAAAAAGCTACCTTTTTTTTTTGTGTGTGCCAGCTTGATATCACCTCAGTCAAACAACAACAACAACAACAACAACACTTTAGAAATATTATATAATGCAAATGAATCAAATGGTAATGATCTTTGCACCACGGTGTTGTTGGAGGTAGAAACTCCAACAACAAAGCTTGATTTTCTGGGAAAAGATCATTTTCGTGAATGCATTTTTGCAAATGAGTGGAAATGAAATCTTTACCGTAAAAACCTGGCCCCTTCTTAAACGAAATATTATCCCCATTTCCATGATTTGCTAGCTCTGCAAACAAATAAATTGATTTGAAAGAGTATTATTTACTTCACGCTCCAAACCTAAGGTAGAGGTTGAGTGTTGCAGAGAAATTACTTTTTGAAAAGCTACCTTTTTGTTTGTGTGTGCCAGCTTGATATCGCCTCAGTCAAACAACAACACTTTAGAAATGTTATATAATGCAAATGAATCAAATGTTGATGATCTTTGCACCTCGGTGTTGTTGGAGGTAGAAACTTCAACAACAAAGCTTGATTTTCTGGGAAAAGATAATTTTCGTGAATGCATTTTTGCAAATGAGTGAAAATGAAATCTTTACCGTAAAAACCTGGCCCCTTCTTAAACGAAATATTATCCCCATTTCCATGATTTGCTAGATCTGCAAACAAATAAATTGATTTGAAAGAGTATTATTTACTTCACGCTCCAAACCTAAGGTAGAGGTTGATATCGCCTCAAACAACAACAACAACAATTATTGATTCTTGTTCTAAAGCTTTTATCTTTTCGTTTTCAGATAATTCTGAATTTTCTAAATATAATTTTGTAGTCGATTCTGATTCTGATTGACCAGGCTCATCAGACATCATGTCCTTAATTTTTTCATCAATTTGAAGATTATTAATCTTCTTTTTATAGCAGCAATTCCGAGCATAATGTCCAATTTTCTGACATTTATGACATACAATTAATTTTTTCTTTTGTTTTTTATCTTCTTCTTTATTCTTTTTTCGAAGATTATGTCTCTCAATTTTTCTTTTAGAAAATTTTCTTCTTTTTTTATATCTATTATCAACATTATCTGAATTTTTATCATATCTATTTTTATTCTTGTTAGGTCTAGTTTTATTAGTACTAGGCATATCCATAGCAAATTGTTCACAAAATTGGCCCAATTAAGGGACAAAAACTTGTATAGACCTGGTTCATGCTATGAACTCGGTTATTTAAGTATCACTGTTACATACAAAAACTATCACTGTTATGCACAAAAACAATCATTGTTTAGAAAATGCTTTATTTTTTAAACAGTGAAAGTTTGTGTGCATAACAGTGATAGTTTTTACACATAACCGTGATAGAGTTCATGTATGAACCTGGTTCACATGAGTGTTACTCATTGTTTTTTCTCAGACAAATTCTATCTTTTTATTTGTTGATTTAATTTTATTTCATTACATAAATTTAAATCTTCTTGAATACAAGTATTAATTAATTTACCATAGGTAAAATCATCACAAGGAATATGAACATTATTACCTCGTAATTTGGTTCTTATTCGTTCAGCAAATAAATAAGGTAATCCATCAATAAATTTTGATTTCCAATGAGAACTATTACTCTCAGGAAGTTCCATGGCTCTACTGAGAAAAGTATCTTTATACCATCTAAAATCTGTGAGTGTCTTACATCTCAAATTTAGTAATAAAGTACGAATATATTCTTTATTATCAGAATATCTACCAGTAAAATGTTCTATAATATTTATAATTAATGTATAAACAGAATTTTCAATTTCAACATTATCTTCATGTTTTATATTATTTAAGATATAATCTCTATTTTGTTGAGTTAGATAATGATCCCACTAACCTTTAAGTTGGCCAGTAAATCCTGCAATTATCATTTTAGCAATATTCTTATCAGTATTACCATTGTTTTTACAGACTGTAGAATACATCAAAATTCTATGCATAGTATTATAAATATGTTTTTCAGTATAACCATCAATATTCCATTCATAAATATTTCTACCACTGTAACTATTATTAATTACATCTTCATGTTCTTCATTTAAAACATCCATTGGAGTTGGTCTCCTATAATAGAAATATCTATTTGTAGGCTTATTAGCCCATTTATCAATTTTATTGATATGATCTTTAACAACCTATTTATAATCAGGTTTTTGTTCTAAATTTTTCTCTAATTCTTCATTTAAAGTATTTAACGAAAATCCTGAAAATTTTTCTTCTAATAATTTTTCCAATTCGGAAATAGATTCTAATTTAAAGTTTTTTATATTAGGAGGAGGTTGTATCCTTGGAGTAGCCATACTAATTAAATCTGGTTTTTGATAAATTAAATCTGGTTTTTGATATTTTAGATTTATTAAAATAATCCATTATCAATTTTTTTATGAAGAGAAAGAATTTGTTCTCCTAATACATTTAAAAATAAATTTGTATAATTATTTTGTTGTATTAATAAATTTATCTGTTTAAAAGTTACTTGTAAAACATCAGTTTCAAATAATTTAGAAAATGCTAAAAAATTACAAATACGTTTATCATTTTCGATTTGAAAGGGATCAGTTGGTGGAAAATCAGTATTAATAATTTGTCCACTCATTAATTTATAATTTCTTTCTAAAACATAAATATATTGATCTACATAAGTAGGCATAAACCAGGGTACAAATAAAATCATTGTTTTTATTTCTTCACATTTTTTATAAAATTGTTTTTGAATAAATTGTTGATAATATCATTGAAATTTTCAAAAAACCAATTTCTAAAGGATTCCCATTTAGGTAATCTAAATTCATTACTAATAATTTTTCTGGCTTCTAAGCCAGGACTGAAATCTATGTTTTGTGATTTTAAATCCATAATTTAAGGAAAACTCATTTCAGACATTGTCTCCATATATCGGTGATTAACACCTTTGACCATGTTTTCTTTGCCAATATGAAAATCATTTATTCTTTCATTTTCTGAATTATTATCATCACTAATTTTTTATTTCTCACGTATTTGAGAAGTAGAAGCTCTAGAAGGAGTTTCAACAATATAATCAATAGGAGAAATATATGAATGCAAAGATGGAGATCTCAAAGATTGTGGTCTATTTGTTATTAAATTATCAAATTGTATATTAACAGTTCCTTCAGAAGTTTAGAAAACATTTAATAAATTTGATAAAATAGTAGGTTGTGGATTAACCGCTCTTTCAATAATTCAATTTTCTGGGAAAATAATTTCTTCCCATTTTATAGATCTTCTAGTTATAATATTAGATCTATTAAAATTTGTTTCAATTAAAACTGTTTCCTTAACAACTTTATCTTTTATTTTACAATGAGGATTTAGAGTAAATAAAGGTTTATAGTAAATTCTATAACAAATACAAATCACCTCAGATCCTAAGGCGTAATTGTAACCGTGAATTTTAACATTTAATGTTAAAGCATCTTAAATATTAGGATCGGTTAAAGATAATTGTAAATTTGGATATACATCAAAATATACTGGTCCATGAGCTAGACTAGATTGTATGATACCCATTAAAGACTGTTTCCAATTTAAATTTCTACCATCTCTCAAAGCTGCAATAAAGCTTTCAGGTAAACCTTCTAAGGTTAATGGTTTAAACGCAATCTCTACTAAACCAATATGTAGAAATTTATTATCTTTTTTATAAGGTAATATATCTTTTTCTGAAAGTAATTTTATAATTACTTCTTCATTATTAATAGGAATTGATTCTTCAGTTGTTTTAACAACTTGTTTTAAACCTAATTTTTCAAAAGTTCCTAATTAATGTATCAGAATATCTACCAGTAAAATGTTCTATAATATTTATAATTAATGTATAAACAGAATTTTAAATATCAACATTATCTTCAGGTTTTATATTATTTAAGATATAATCTCTATTTTGTTGAGTTAGATAATGATCTCATCAATCTTTAAGTTGGCCAGTAAATCCTGCAATTATCATTTTAGCAATATTCTTATCAGTATTACCATTATTTTTACAGACTATAGAATACATCAAAACTATATGCATAGTATTATAAATCTGTTTTTCAGTATAACCATCAATATTCCATTCATAAATATTTCTACCACTGGAACTATTATTAATTACATATTCATGTTCTTCATTTAAAACATCCATTGGAGTTGGTCTCCTATAATAGAAATATCTATTTGTAGGTTTATCAGCCCATTTATCAATTTTATTGATATGATCTTTAACAACCTGTTTATAATCAGGTTTTTGTTCTAAATTTTTCTCTAATTCTTCATTTAAAGTACTTAACGGAAATCTTGAAAAAATTTCTTCTAATAATTTTTCCAATTCGGGAATAGATTCTAATTTAAAGTTTTTTATATCAGGGGTAGGCTGTATACTTGGCGTAGCCATACTATTTAAATCTGGTTTTTGATATTTTAGATTTATTAAATTAATCACATTATCAATTTTTTTATGAAGAGAAAGAATTTGTTCTCCTAATACATTTAAAAATAAATTTATATAATTATTTTGTTGTATTAATAAATTTATCTGTTTATAAGTTACTTGTAAAATATCAGTTTTAAATAATTTAGAAAATGCTAAAAAATTACAAATATGTTTATCATTTTCGATTTGAAAGGGGTCAATTGGTGGAAAATCAGTATTAATAATTTGTCCACTCATTAATTTATAATTTCTTTCTAAAACAGAAATATATTGATCTACATAAGTAAACATAAACCGGGTATAAATAAAATCATTGTTTTTGTTTCTTCACATTTTTTGTAAAGTTTTTTTTGAATAAATTGTTGTTCAATATCATTGAAATTTTCAAACAACCAATTTCTAAAGGATTCCCATTTAGGTAATCTAAATTCATTACTAATAATTTTTCTGGCTTCTGAGCCAGGACTGAAATCTATGTTTTGTGATTTTAAATCCATAATTTAAGGAAAACTCATTTCAGACATTGTCTCCATATATCGGTGATTAACACCTTTGACCATGTTTTCTTTGTCAATATGCAATTCATTTATTCTTTCATTTTCAGAATTATTTTCATCACTAATTTTTTATTTCTCACGTATTTGAGAAGTAGAAACTCTAGAAGGGGTTTCAACAATATAATCAATAGGAGAAATATATGAAAGCAAAGATGGAGATCTCAAAGATTGTGGTCTATTTTTTATTAAATTATCAAATTGTATATTAACAGTTCCTTCAGAAGTTTAGACAACATTTAATAAATTTGATAAAATAGTAGGTTGTGGATTAACAGCTCTTTCAATAATTCAATAATTCAATTTTCTGGGAAAATAATTTCTTCCCATTTTAAAGATCTTCTAGTTATAATATTAGATCTATTAAAATTTGTTTCAATTAAAATTGTTTCATTAACAACTTTATCTTTTATTTTACAATGAGGATTTAGAGTAAATAAAGGTTTATAGTAAATTCTATAACAAATACAAATCACCTCAGATCCTAAGGCGTAATTGTAACCGTGAATTTTAACATTTAATGTTAAAGCATCATAAATATTAGGATCGGTTAAAGATAATTGTAAATTTAGATATACATCAAAATATACTGGTCCATGAGCTAGACTAGATTGTATGATACCCATTAAAGATTGTTTCCAATTTAAATTTCTACCATCTCTCAAAGCTGCAATAAAGCTTTCAGGTAAACCTTTTAAGGTTAATGGTTTAAACTCAATCTCTACTAAACCAATATGTAGAAATTTATTATCTTTTTTATAAGGTAATATATCTTTTCTGAAAGTAATTTTATAATTACTTCTTCATTATTAATAGGAATTGATTATTAAGTTGTTTTAACAACTTGTTTTAAACCTAATTTTTCAAAAGTTCCTAATTAATGTATCAGAATATCTACCAGTAAAATGTTCTATAATATTTATAATTAATGTATAAATAGAATTTTAAATATCAACATTATCTTCATGTTTTATATTATTTAAGATATAATCTCTATTTTGTTGAGTTAGATAATGATCTCATCAATCTTTAAGTTGGCCAGTAAATCCTACAGTTATCATTTTAGCAGTATTCTTATCAGTATTACCATTATTTTTACAGACTGTAGAATACATCAAAATTATATGCATAGTATTATAAATCTGTTTTTCAGTATAACCATCAATATTCCATTCATAAATATTTCTACCACTGTAACTATTATTAATTACATATTCATGTTCTTCATTTAAAACATCCATTGGAGTTGGTCTCCTATAATAGAAATATCTATTTTTAGGTTTATCAGCCCATTTATCAATTTTATTGATATGATCTTTAACAACCTGTTTATAATCAGGTTTTTGTTCTAAATTTTTCTCTAATTCTTCATTTAAAGTACTTAACGGAAATCTTGAAAAAATTTCTTCTAATAATTTTTCCAATTCGGGAATAGATTCTAATTTAAAGTTTTTTATATCAGGAGTAGGCTGTATACTTGGAGTAGCCATACTAATTAAATCTGGTTTTTGATCAATTAAATCTGGTTTTTGATATTTTAGATTTATTAAATTAATCACATTATCAATTTTTTTATGAAGAGAAAGAATTTGTTCTCCTAATACATTTAAAAATAAATTTGTATAATTATTTTGTTGTATTAATAAATTTATCTGTTTACAAGTTACTTGTAAAACATCATTTTTAAATAATTTAGAAAATGCTAAAAAATTACAAATATATTTATCATTTTCGATTTGAAAGGGGTCAGTTGGTGGAAAATCAGTATTAATAATTTGTCCACTCATTAATTTATAATTTCTTTCTAAAACAGAAATATATTGATCTACATAAGTAAACATAAACCAGGGTACAAATAAAATCATTGTTTTTGTTTCTTCACATTTTTTATAAAGTTTTTTTTGAATAAATTGTTGTTCAATATCATTGAAATTTTCAAACAACCAATTTCTAAAGGATTCCCAGTTAGGTAATCTAAATTCATTACTAATAATTTTTCTGGCTTCTGAGTCGGGACTGAAATCTATGTTTTGTGATTTTAAATCCATAATTTAAGGAAAACTCATTTCAGACATTGTCTCCGTATATCGGTGATTAACACCTTTGACCATGTTTTCTTTGTCAATATGCAATTCATTTATTCTTTCATTTTTCTAATTATTTTCATCACTAATTTTTTATTTTCTCACGTATTTGAGAAGTAGAAACTCTAGAAGGAGTTTCAACAATATAATCAATAGGAGAAATATATGAAAGCAAAGATGGAGATCTCAAAGATTGTGGTCTATTTTTTATTAAATTATCAAATTGTATATTAACAGTTCCTTCAGAAGTTTAGAAAACATTTAATAAATTTGATAAAATAGTAGGTTGTGGATTAACCGCTCTTTCAATAATTCAATTTTCTGGGAAAATAATTTCTTCCCATTTTATAGATCTTCTAGTTATAATATTAGATATATTAAAATTTGTTTCAATTAAAACTGTTTCATTAACAACTTTATCTTTTATTTTACAATGAGGATTTAGAGTAAATCAAGGTTTATAGTAAATTCTATAACAAATACAAATCACCTCAGATCCTAAGGCGTAATTGTAACCGTGAATTTTAATATTTAATGTTAAAGTATCATAAATATTAGAATCGATTAAAGATAACTGTAAATTTAGATATACATCAAAATATACTGGTCCATGAGCTAGACTAGATTGTATGATACCCATTAAAGATTGTTTCCAATTTAAATTTCTACCATCTCTCAAAGTTGCAATAAAGCTTTCAGGTAAACCTACTAAGGTTAATGGTTTAAACGCAATCTGTACTAAACCAATATGTAAAAAATTATTATCTTTTTTATAAGGTAATATATCTTTTTCTAAAAGTAATTTTATAATTACTTCTTCATTATTAATAGGAATTGATTCTTCGGTTGTTTTAACAACTTGTTTTAAACCTAATTTTTCATAAGTTCCTAATTTATAAATAACTTTAGGATTTATTTTTGGAATTGTCCATTTATTTAATAATTCCAAATCATGGGGTATATCATACTCCATATTTAAAATATTCTTAACAGAATTATTGTTAAACATCATAAAAATGGTGTTAAAATTATGTCATCCCTATCTAAGAACACAAATCCATGACTCTGATACCATAGTTGCCCAGGATATCACAAAAAAGTTATATAAGTCTGAATCGTGTTGTTAAACTAGAAATCGTGTTGTTAAGGAAATATTACAAATCTGAGTAAAGAAAATTACAAAACCAATTATCCATCAACTAACATAAATATTTAAGAAATCAACGAACACCACAACGCTCCAACAACCATTTCAATCGGCAAAAACAGGCAAAAATGTGTCCCAAAAAGATTCTCAAATATTTATATTAGGTCAGATATTTAGTCCAACCTCTCAGATTCAACCCTACATATTGATTCTAGAAATAACGTATTGAAGCAACGTGTTGATTCAAAAATTATATTACTTGGTTGTATTCATGAGAACTAAATTATAAAAAGTCATAGATAGTATGAACTTATATAGTTCAGACATAATTTTAACACTAAGGAATTAGCCTATAAGGCTCATCCATAATGTTATACAAAACAAATAAATATAAAAATATAAACAGAAAAAAATATTTAAAAGTTTTTCTTGATGATCACACCAGTATATAAACAATCCTTTTATTGTCAGATAACAAAGGAGATTACAAGCGAAGAGAGAAGAGAGGAAGGAAAAGCTTAAGGAAAGGCTGAGGAGAAGAGAATGAGGTGTCTTCCTTATATAGGCAAACCTCCGACGCCAAACAAAAATTAAAAACAGAAAAGTCAAAAAGTGAACAGTAAGGTTACTGTTCAAAAATCAAAAATGAATAGTAAAATTACTATTCAAACAGTATTTTAACTGTAGAAACACTGTTGAGTACAGTGAGAATAATAATAAAATAGTAGTAGTAGTTTCCTAGTATTCCCTTCGGAACAATGATTAACAGAAAGCCAGAAGTGTGGAAATATAATGGTAATGGTATGTTTTAACAAATAACAGTTTAAGCTATCATCATACAGGAATTAATCTCTGGTTCAGTATAAGAACTGCAAAGAAATACAGTAAAAACTTATCAGGTTGACTTTTTTATTTTTTTCCTTATAAAATAATAATGATTGCAGGAGCAACAGTTACAGCACTAGGAAAGCCACCTTATTTGGCACATGTTAATCGTGAGCCATAAAACTTGAGAAGTGACAGAAGATAAAGGCTTAGAGGGGAGAGAAGGGCTTTATCCTCTCCATCAACTTCTCCGCGTCGATAAATCCACCAAGTGGCCCTAAAGACATGTATTTTATAGCTTTCCACCTGTTTTTAAGAATAATACCATCAGTGTTACTTCATCAAAAGGGAAAAAGACTGGAATTTAAGCGAGAACATATAGCTTGGGAAGTAATTATCATACATGTTGAGAGATCTCACCTTGGAATAAAAGGAAGTGCAAAGCAATGAAGATGCAAGTGATTGACACTATTAAATGGAGGCCGGTGGAACCCATATCTGATGAGCAGAAACCGTTAACTATATGTCATTTCATAGCAATCTTAAAACCCAATTGATTGGTTAGATGCAATAAAGTAACATAAAGTACAAAGTTGCATCATCTCGAACGAAATTTCCTTATTAACAGGTGGAGGCGGGGGTCAATTTAGCAATGTATACACACTCAGTCAATAGTTATCCTCCACCTAAAAGTCGTAGGTGGTAAAATGGAATCAATCCGTCAATGATGAAAAGTGTTTCTAAATCAAAGAGGATTAATTGCAGTATTGCACGGATAACAGTGGGAAAAACTACTACTTATTGTGGATATTTAGCTGGTTTAGTTTTTCGAGTTTCAAGGACTATTTTCTTATTTCAACTTTCTGTATTATTTTTTAGTGTGAAAGGTTAAGATGGAAAAGCTGAAGAAATTTGTGTTCAGTAAAGAAAAGAATGAAGATCCAATTCTGTGCAGTAGAAAACCATACCTATAATGCTTGGCATGAGGTGCATCTCTTTGTAATAGACTTTGACCAACATTTAACATGTGGCTGACTACAAAGAGAAGAATGTCGGATCAAATTTATGAAATAAGAGATCCCAGAAACTTATATATAAAGATTCCAAACAATAAGCACCATTATATTCTTGTCACCTAACAAAAAGTCCTCTGATCTCCTTTGAAGGTCATTCACTGTCGGTATGTGCTCAATTGGAATCACCAAGTAATGCCTAATTTACAATTCAAGAAGAATGCATAGCAGAATTTCTGAATGTTAGATGAAATTAATTCACTTGAAGCCACACAACTAGTCACACCTCCAATCTTCTTGCTTTAAATCAAGGCACAGCAACAATAGTAAGTTACAAAATAGGCTTTGACAAGCCTTGAAACATATGATGCTGTGCACATGCAGCACATCTCAAATAAAATTATTAGTCAAAAAGGCCAATTACCCTGGAAAAACGTGTGTCATCATATTCGTTATGCTCAATCTCAGTAAAAACTAAAAAGTAGAAAGATCACATATGCTCTGAGAACTACATATACTGGGAGCCAAAAGTATGGATAGTTTATAACTCTTTGATTTATTAAGGATTGTGAAAAGAGTTTGTGTTCAGTCACAAGTCTAAGTGCTGGGAAAACTAAAAACAGCAAATTTGTGTGGGAGAGTCAGGTGACTGTAGCTGGGGCGATGTTTTTCTACATGTTTTCCATACTTTCTTTCACTTAACATTTCATCTTTATCTAGATCTAAAAATTTTGGTGTATGTCGATTTGGATGGAGAGAATGGAGAGAGCAACATATATATTTCCTATAATTAGAATAGAATAACGCGAAGGACTGCCATTAGAGCACCAGAAGGAACAACAGTCAATCTCCAAAAATGTGAGGCAAGTAATCACTGAAGTAAACCAGTTTTAATTACTTGAATTTGTTCATTTTCTAAATTCTCACACTCTGCTCTCTTCTGAGATACTGTATTTATAGGGGACATGTGGAACTGCATCAAGAAATCATATGTTGATACTTGAATTAAACATTTCACGGATGTATTTATGAAAATATCCAACAACCACCAGTTTTTCTCTACAACTACAATCACTGGGGAACTAGGTAAACGGAATCAAATAAAAAATCATTCATAATTCTGAACAACGCAAGCATGGTGATACCGAAAATCAGCTCGTAATGATCACTCGACAGTGAAGCAATTAATCAAACATGTTTTACCCATATTCACAAATAAGAAAACGAAACGATCAAACACCAAGGCTGAACAATTGTGGATACCTGAACGCCGACGGATTGATGTCTTGAAAAGCAACGATCTTATCATCCTGCATCAATCAATGGAAAGTAGCACTAAATTGAAGTAAATACACAGTTACAAATGCGTCAAATACACGCAGAAGCATAAACTGAAAAAATTAGGGGAAAAAAGAGGGACCTTGTGAAGGAGGGTTGTGGAGGTTGAAGAGCGGGAAATTTGGCAGAAAATACAGAACGATGAGAGACCTGCCGCCATTGCCACACTTTGGAAAATGAATCATTCCATTTTTCCCTCTTTTACAGCAAAAGTGTTGTGAAATTAGAATTAAGGGCGGATCTGTCAAAAAAAATTAAGGGCGGATTCTCAAGCACCGCTGCACCACCAACACGGGAATAGTCCCTTGCACCTTTTACTGTATGTGTTTGTTTTGGGCTTAGTGGGGCCATCCTGCAAAGTGAGCATATATGGATTTGGTGGGCCATTTATTCAAGGCCTCTCTGTTCGAAATTTTTATAAAAATGATAACGAGAATGAATAAGAGATGAGTGCAGTGATTCAAACAAAAAAAAAACTTAGTTATATTTTTCCATGTTCATTAGTTGTAGATAGTGCTGATTTCTTGTACTAAACATGTTGTTTTCACTAAAAAATTGCATGTTTCAATGCTAACAAACTACATGTTTCAAAATGCATTTGAATTGAGTAATACACATGATTCAGTCGGGTAGTTTTTGAAAATAGAGAAGCATCCATCATTTGTTTATATTTCTATTCCGAAATTTAACCAAAGTGAAAATGGGCACACTGCAACATAATATTACAAGAAAATCTGGGCATATTCACACTAATTAAAGAAAGACCCAAGCCACAATGATCATCCACATCCATAGATGTGTTTAAACATTGGATGATATGCGAATTCCACATGTGAAACAGAAGATATAATAATAACAAGCAATAACAACAACCATAACAATAATAACAAAAAACAATAACAATAACCGTTTCAAAAAGACTAACTAAAGAAAAACACAAACGAATGGAGCAAGGAAATAGAATGATAGATGCTGCTGGAAAAACTTTGAGCCAACCTCCTGCTTCAAAGACAACTGAACTGAAAGTAGCAGAAAACTGCATTTACTAAGGATAAATATCAAAAGATGATCAAAAGATAGCATTACCAAGAGTGAAACTGAAAACCGTAGGAGACATGTGGTTAATTAATTTCTCTTGCTTTTCTATCCATCTCTAATCGACAAAAAGAAACCACAAATCATTTGTATCGAGGATCTCTCTCTATTCAAGGGGGGGGAAAAGAAGAGATGGAAAATCAAAACTGTCAAAGCTCGATAAAAATCTGTTCCTACTCTTTTCTCAATCTTTTTGACCTAAACAAGAGTCTCCAACCCACAGTCGGAACAGTCATTGCAATCGATCATCAGTTATTACTATCCGACCTCCAGGTACACCAAAACAACCAAGAGTCATATCTATTCAACATCAGAAAAAACGTCTCTTCATCAAAATGAGGAATCTCAGCAAAAATTGCATATTCACCAAATTAGGATTCAAGCTTAGCATCAGATGAACTCAATCCAGATGAAATGCCACCAATACCCCCACCAAGCTGTGAATCTAAGGGCATCAAAATTTTTAGCTGTACACGCTGCAGAATTCTAAGGGATGGTTTTGAATTGATGTACTGTAAAAAACACAAGGGAACACTTCGTCAGTAAAACGTGAAGGAAAGCTATTAAAAAACAAGTAAATTATAAAATTGGTCACGTAATGGGTGTTGGTGATTTTATCCTATATGAATTAAGTCCCATGACGTTCAAAAGGATGCAACTTTAGTCTCACATTGACAAGGTTGCAAGAGTTTTGCACATGCCATTCAAATGAGCTGCCAAAAATTCCATATTGCAACCGGACTAATGACTTGGTGCGTCACTTTACAATTAAAAAATCATAAATTAATTATCATCCTAAAACAAAAAATTGTCAACATACAACTAAAGTTACATCATTTTAAAAGTTATGGGAGTTTATTAGAAAATTGATTCATATTAGACATTTAGACTAAAATTTTCAACACCTAATAGATATGGGACCAATTTTGCAATTTACTCTTAAAAGCCACATGAACTGAGCTCTGAGATTACCTTACTTAAATCCTTGTAGAAGGCATTGATTTCTTCTTCAGTAAGACCACCACCCTCGTCTTCGTTTTCCTCCCAACCCAAAGAGCGAAGAAAGGCTGCCTCTTCCTCTTCAGAAATAATTGGGTCAGGGTTAGGGTGTTTCTCTCCATTACTGATGGCATAATTATGCTCATCACAAGCATCACCATTGCATGCTTTCTCCTCAGATATATGGGCTACACTTAATGGAGCTTCTATTTCAGAATGTTTATCTGAAATTGATGGTGATGTGGCAGTCCCAGTGTCAACAGATTGAGAATTTCCCACCGTCGGATCTGAAGAAACGGAGTTTGATATAGATTTCTTTCTCATAAGGTTAAAAAAGTCATTTCGACTTTGAGCTTGAGAGGTGGGTCGCTTCTCCAGCACAGTCAACACGGGCTTACGGTCAGGGATTGCGCTATTAAGGGGGGCCTTGGTTGATGCAACAGATGGAGAAGCAGCAATAGAAGTACCACTTGTTGGACTCAAGCTATCCTTTACAACAGGGGTGACACCATTTTTTTCTCTAGCGGGCTTAAGAACATGGAGCTTTCCCACATTGGATGTCTTTAGAACATCACCCTTCATGGGCCCACCACGGGGAGAGTGATTGAGAGGTAGTGAGGAATGCTGCTGCTGGCCCACTTTGCTTCTCTGTTTATCTGAAGAATTCAATGCCTAAAGCAACATCCATACAGAATGAAAAGCATATTAGCAATGTAATGTGAAAGTGAATGGTGCCAAAGTAAAACCATAAATATGTAGTGTAAAACTACTAGATCTATTCAGCTTATGTAACCACAAACTACACACCATACAGAATTAAGCAAAAAAAGATGTAGCGTAATGGGTTAAGATTACTATCCACTTGCAATCGACCTTTGCTTTTTCGGGATAGGAAACAAAATTTAAAAAAAAAAAACTTGCAGCTTGTAGTTGTCTTACAATTACCCCCAACAATAAGTGTGATTTGTACAATAGAAGCAAATATCAAAGGAGGCCATTGTAATTTGGTTATCATAATTATCCCAAGCAAGAGTAAACATGGCTATCTTCGAGTTAAGAAACATTTCTCCCTACAGTGCTGTAAGGTCTTGCCAAGGCCAATCAGCCTACAATTTCATTAACATTTAATGAGGCTGTCCGCTGTGCATGGTTTAGAAGAAAACTCAAATAATTTTAGGAGTTTCAAGTCCTATAATAATGCTTGCTTTTCAACCCCCCATTAACATTTTTCCAGGCCTTTTTGTTTCCTTTTCCAACCACTAACATAGTTCATGTGATTTATGAACTAGTATGTGTTATCAACTTCCTACATGTCAAATTGGAAAACATCAATGGATCCACAAGTCAATTCTCCCTCCTACAGTACTTAGCTTTTTGAAAGATGAGACAGATATTACAATTATAGAATGAGTCCAATTAACACTAATGTCAACAGGATCAAAACTAATGGATTCATCTGACCAACGGAAATTCACAAATTCTGTATCACCAACTGAAGAACAAATGCATATATTAATATGCAGTTGTAATCTACAAACAGATTAAATTTCCTAGTGAAAGTTTGATGAATGATTTTATTTAACAGCTTCCTCAATCATATGGGTCGTGTTTTTGAAGCATATAGTCTCTCTAGCTCAACTGGAATATAATTTTGTATAGAGGAACATAATGATCATCCTGAAAGGAAGAAATTCAAAACATAGTTCCCTCCAAGTGTGAACTGTGAATTAAACTGTCTTCATCAGCAAATAAACAACAAAATTTCCCAGAAAATTAGGAAAATAAATCAGTACCATAGTTATTAGAGGAGCAAGTTGCGCACAGGTCAGTGCCTCTACAGGCAAGAGTGGGGGATGTTACAAAGGCGGGTGCCTTCTGAACACCAGTGTTTGCCCAACCCCAAAACATATTTTTAAGTTCATTTTTAGTTGTTAATATATATTGATTTAGCTTAGAACTATAAATATAGTATCTCCTTTAATCAATTATTTAGTTTGTAAGTAATTGCACCTTACATCATAAAACAAATAAAAAGTAGACTGAAATGATTGATAGATTACTATCATCATATGAAAAACTTGTTTCCGGTTATATTAAAATCAGGGTACGCTTCTGTGATCAATTAGTGTTGCCCCAATATTTCCTGGAATCGACCCAAATTCCTAAAGAGATATGTTTCCCTTTTGCATTATCAATAATTGTTCAGTAACAATCCAAAAAGGTATGCATCATTTCTTCCAATCTCTTCAAATACCAGTTCTTGATTGCTTATTATAACTGAAGGAAATGTACAAAGACATATACATAAAACCACATAGCCGTGTACATAACCCCCACAAGTTCTGAGGTTAAAAGGGTTAAAGAAATCTGCACACAATATCATTTACTATCTATCTCTTGAATGTAGGACTCACAATTCAGGTTCCTTTTAAAAAGAGGATAGAGGAAAATACACTCTACTCTTCAGTGGCTTACTGAGTAAATGTTAAATAAGAATCATAGAATAGAAGACATGGAAGTTAGGCATATTCTCTTTGCTTGTGAACTTCTGTTAAAGAAGGCATAAAAGCTTTAAAAATAAGAAACTGAAACTCATACGTAGTGACTAAAGCGCGTGTGACTGCAATATGGTAAACATGTTCAAACTAATTAAAGACTGAATGAAGCGTGAAAGAAGTGGGGTGAAAACAGTTAAAAGACAACTATTGATAGAGAGTTGTGCTCGTAAAAATTAAATCAGAGGATTGCTAATAGTCAAAAATTCACTTTCTCAACATTTGTATTGTTATATGAAGTTAAAATTTACTTTCTAGTAAAATAAATGAACCAAAGAAGATGAAGTTAAAATGTCCTAGAGTAGCCCATGAATAAAAATACTTTGGCGATAACCGTAAGTAATAACACCAAATAAAAGTGGATATAACTGTACATGGACTGGCCAACGAAAGTGAAAAAGATGATGACCTATTTACAAGCAAAGGATTCTACAATATGATCATCAATATCAATTCTATAATGCATTAAATTCATGGATGCTATTATTTTCTTTCAAATTAACGGAATATACATAATGCTACAAATAAGATGATCCAGATCATTTTTTTAAATATATTTTTTAAAGAACTATTAAATTTGGCCAATTTATTTACAAATTGACATTACTAACCTCTTAAAAGATCCATGATATTTTGAGGAAAACAAGCTCCATGAAATTGTTATAATTACATGGTAGGTTTCAAGCCAAAACTATTTCAAGGGCTTTGTAATTTAGCATTAAAGGACTTTCTCATCCCTCTGCACTATCTTCTTCTCTGCTTTGTAATTTAGTATTAAAGGACTTTCTCATCCCTCTGTACTATAATCTTCTCTAATGAAAATTTAGTTTCTCTTTTTAAAAAAAGCTCCACGATAATATTTATAAACACCTCAACAACTTAAGTTCAATATAAAGCTTATAAGATCTTTTTAAAAAGCTCGAACAAACACCATTTTAGTTTTTCACTACGCAACAAGATATTTGCTACAAAAAGTATCACATTAAGGTTTACTTTTGTAACTTAACTTTATACTTGGAATCTTAAGGTAAAAGTACAATATGTATCTATGGCCTATATACGGCATAGCATAGTGCAAACTACATTAAAGCAGACCATCTCAGGCATCAAAACACTGTAATATGCATGCATGCCCGTATAATGTCAATATTAAGTTCAATAATGTTGGAACACCACAATGTGAGACCACAGGGTAAATAATGACATCAGCAATTCAGCATCTCAAACTGGAGTCAGCAATACACAGAACATATCAAGGTGGGAGCCAGATTTAATCACTCTAATATGCAAGGTATGCCTGCATATCTTATGATGTATTTCTCGAATATTTTACCACCAAATCTTTCAAGATAAGATATCAAAGTGCAGGACGTTATTAACTCAGGACTCATTAAATTATTAAACCAGTAATTATCTTAAGGTGCCACAATGAAAAGCAGTTGATTATCAACCGACACCCAGAAGTTTCATCATATTTCCTATTTTATTCACTATCCAAATGAAACATCAATCAAGCCTTCAAAACTTAAATAACAAGTATATAGAAACATCACAAGTAGAAATCGAGCATCATAAAATTCAAAGGAACTCACCAAAGTTTTTGGCATGGATGGTGTCACAGGAATCAATTGCCTAGATTGTTTAATCGCCAATTCTTCGAGTCTCTGTGTTCCAACAGATAACTGCAATATGAACATTGAGCATAAGCAAAATGCGAATGATTATCTGATATCTCGTACAATAAAGGGCGGCTCGACTTACCTGTGGGGCAGTCTGAGCCCGACTGGGACCCTGAGCCACAGCTTCTGCCATATTGAGACTTGTGGTTGAGCCCAAAGTGACAGACATAGGACTCGATGGGGTGGCTTGCAGCCCATTGCTTCCAACTAACATAGGAACCTCTGCCAAAGCCGACGTCCATTTTTCACCAGCTATAGAAGATGAAGTACCAACAGGTAAATTCTGAATAGCAGAACTTAAACCAGGAGAGGGTACTCTTCCAACTTCAGGAATGAC
This sequence comes from Stenogyne calaminthoides, assembly GCA_037126765.1. Classification (NCBI taxonomy): domain Eukaryota; kingdom Viridiplantae; phylum Streptophyta; class Magnoliopsida; order Lamiales; family Lamiaceae; genus Stenogyne; species Stenogyne calaminthoides. The sequence continues at coordinate 17,684,615 of JBBCBC010000001.1, forward strand.
CACTCTGTCCTCTGCTCCCAATGATGGAAAATCTCTCTCGAAAGTAGCTTTGCTGACCCCAGAAACAGGGCTGCCCTTGGTCAGCAAACCATTGGTATTCTTTCCACTGGCATTGCCCAATTCAGTTGCAATTTTTTTAGGCCACAATTCCCCACGTTTCCCAGAAATCATGGACTGGGAACGCCTTAAACCATCCCTCTCAAATTTACTCAATGATGTGTCTCCAAACGGGTCTGAAATGTTTCGGTGCCTCCGGTCCCCCAAAATTGAATTATCTTGGTCACGAGAATCGTAGGCATCCTTCTCCAAGTGACTTTCACGTAGGTTCCTACCCAAAGTACTGTAAGATCTAAAATTACCAGAGCTGTTACTACTAGAACTTCTTCGGAAATATGAAGATGTAGTTTTTTCAGAACTAGAAGATCGTTTAAACTCATGACCATTACTATTCACAAAGGACTTATTCCTAGCAACCCTTGATGATGGATGATCATCTAATAGAAAAGGAAACAGAAAAAAAAAAAGATTAGAAAACGGATGTACACAAAATAAGGAATATTTTATCGAATATGTTAGCTTAAAAGGTAAGATACTACCTGAATGTGATATAGAGCTGCCAGCAGTTGAGCTTCCAGCATTTTTCAACCATTGTGGTACTAATGTGGGCTCACTTCTTTCCATAACTGGTGCTAAACATTATCATGTGCAAAGAACTAGTGGAAGTAAACTCAACTTTCTACTTAGAAGAAATGACATATTGACAACAAATGGACTGCCACGTGACACGATGCCCAATTTGTCTCTTTGGGAACAAAATAAATACCGTATCAATCTAATTGTATAACTAGTCCAGATTTTCTCACATCACCAGCTTAATTTCTCTGTTCCAGAACTATTATCCTGGAAACCAACAGGAAAATTCCAAAACCACCTGGATTAGTCCTAAGATCCACTTAGATTCACCAAGTAATCTGAAATATCCTAAACAGACAGAAAGGCTAGTATTCTCTCCCTCTCTGACATTCAAAATGTAACCTGTAAAGTCAAATCAAGAGCAACCCCCCCTCAACACAATCCGAAATGCAACAAGAGTCGATAACTAGTTCACTGTTCTGTAAAAGCATTAGCTAAAGCTTGTCTAGGCCTCAATGTATCTAGCCATAACAAGCAAAACAACATTAAACTACTCCCGCGAAACAGAGCAATTCCTCAAACAGAACCCATAAGAAAACTCGGAATAAAATTCAAACACCGGACCCCAAATTCATCCAACAATAAAACAAAATCCCTAGGGTTTGACCAGTTTAGCAACACAAAAGAATTCCTAGAAATTCAGAAACACCCTCCTTGTACCAATGACCAAAAAGAAATATACTGAACCCAAATTCCCAAATTGAAATTAACGAACAGAAATACCCTCAGTAATGGTTCGTATGAGGGGCAAAAACCCTAGTCCTTGACACTCGCCGCCTAGAGTGGTCCTGTTGTTTCACACTGCAAAATACATGTGCCGCGGAATTCTCTAGAAAGATAAACCAAATATCATGTGTTCTTCACAATTTCTGGGCTCTTTAGGTGTACTGTGCTGCGAGTGAGGGAATTCTATATGCGTGTTTCCGTATACGAGAGAGGGAAAGGGGAGATTAGATATAGAGAATTTATATGTATATGCGCCTGTATTTGGAGGAAGTTTTTTGTGTGCGTCTGCGTGTTGTGGTTGCTGAAATGCGGTGTGAGAAGAATTGCCCTATTTCGGTGCTTAGTTTTTGTTGAGAGTTCCCTAGGCCTTTTTCATGTAGAATTGAATTATGGATTACGATAATGCTAAAATTGTTTATCTATATCTCAGCTAATCTGTATCTATACCCAACCTATATCGTAAAAAAAAAAAAATCATATATACATGCCGTCCATTCGTAGTGCATAAAAAATATAATTTATTTATATTAAATCGTGCAATTATTAATATGAAAAAATAATTATACGATTCAGTGTAAATAAGTTGTATTTTATAATATAACAAATTGTATAATTTTAAAATGTACTATGAATACATGGTGCACTTAATTGTACATGATACCCCCTTAAAAAAATCAAGAGAAAAATTACACGCCAATTAGGATGCAATTTCAAGGAGTATTTTGATTTCATTTTAGTCGATACTCCTGATGTATTAGTTAATGTCAAAGTATGGTGTGAACAAGTTTCACGGTGAAATTGGTTAAGGAATATGACTTATATTACTAAAGAGTGTGATTTTTTATTGTAAAGGGTGTGGCTTTTTACTATAAAGAGTATTACTCATAAAAGTGAAGGGTGTGGCTTATATTATAGCAAATGGTGTCGTAGTGATAACTGAAGGGTGTGACTTATATTACTAAGAGTATATCTGTAAAAAAAACCAGTTATACAGTGAACAAATTTCACAACATACCAACTCATAGTTAATTAGTACTTCATCCTCAGTTGTAAAATAAATGGTCTTTTAATTTCTTCTTTTCGTAAAAAAAAAGTATGGATTGACAAATTTACTACTCCCTCCGTCCATCAAAATTGTGCTCATTTCATTTTGATATGTTGTACGGAAAGGTAAATTAAGTACATTTATGGGCACAGTTTTTTTTTTATCTTTATCGTCCAACAATCACTTAATTGCTCAAGTTATCATTATATTTTACTCACAATCGGTTACGTTATTCATAAATGGACTTAATTTACCTTTCCACAGAAAATGTCAAAACGAAATGAGCACAGTTTTGATGGACGGAGGGAGTATAAGGTGTTGCTTATATTTTTAAAGAAGTGATTAAAATTAGTGATTATGAGAAATTAATTAAGGGAGGTGCTAAATGGACAAATTTTGCCCTCAATCAAGCTCACTCAAGAATATGCCCTCAATCAAAGCCAACCAAGTCTAAAATAGTTTTTTCTGCCCAGGGCAGAATCTGCCCACCAAGAATTACTCATTAATTAATAGTAGAAATTGATAATGTTTGTAAAATATTTTTTTTTTAAAATGATAATGTTTGTAAAAAATGTTAATAGTATCTAAAAAAGGCTAATAAACTACTAACAGCACCTTCATTCAATTTTTAGTTTATAACTTTTGATAGTTTAATCTATAAAAGAGAAACAAAACACTTCAAATTATTTCTACACATAATTTTAGGAATAATTTTTTGCAAACACTCCCTATTAATTACTAAACATTTATTTATACAGAAAAGTGCAACTGTTAATATGGGAACATAGTTGCTTCTGTTTGGAATAGTTGCATGTTTTTATTTTATACAGTTGCACTCTTCTAAAATACACTATGAGTGCACGGTGCACCGGGGTGCACATGAGACTCACTCTTCAAAAAGTTATTGGTAAAATTAACAATGAGTACATAATAACAAATACTAGTATATTTTTTTATTAATTAATTATTGAAGATAAGTTTAAAATTATGGGAGATTTTAAATTGAGAAAGGGGTGAAATGCAGAAAATTACTATTTTCTAGAACATCAAATAATTCGAAACAATAATACTATCTTAAAACATCACTTATTTTAAATCACATGGAGTATATAATAATATTGTTGCACATATTTTGAATCCAAGGGTGTTGAACTTATACAAAATAAAAATCTAAACATATTCTATACAAAATTAAATTCCAAGGGCGGTGATCCCCCACCAAAATAAATAAATAAATATATATATATATCGTTCAAAAAATCAATGTACCAAAATTTCGATAGTATTAATAAATACTTCCATATACCGAATTTCAGTATAATGAAAGTTTTTGTACGGTATCAGTATTCAATTTTATATACAAAATTTTCAGTATGACAATGTTTTATGGAATGAAACTTTAAGTATATGAAACTGCCATTAAATATACATACAAAGATCAAACAATTATATGCAGTATTGCATCTTACAGTATTCCTTGTATATAGGAGTAAAATCTCGAGGTTCGGATTGGATCTTATAAATTGTAAAGTTGATTTATGTAAAGCAATTTTATCATGCATGATACACAACTATCACTTTGTAATATAATAAATAATATTTTTTAATGAAATAACTAATAACATCGTGCTAATATATTTCAATGAAATAACTATAATGTTTAAAAATACACACAAAACATAAATAAATTGCACGATAAAAATTGATTTACATAACTTTTAAGTAGTATTTGTTTGTGTATCTTAACAATATACATGTTTTAATCATACGTTGAATAGTAGTACAATATATGACATGCAATATTGCATTGGTATTCGTGTATTATTGCTTAACATGACATAATATTATATAATAGTAGATTAAATAATATCATAATAAAAGATATGCATTATTATGTTGTTATTCATATATTACGATCGATATTAAATTCATGTATATATGTTGTTTACTAGGATGAAACTCCCCTTTATTTTTATTTTTTGAAACAGTGAAACGAGGGTGACTAGGTCAATCGGAAAATTAATGTTATTAGTTTGGTCTCATAATGTTTATTGGTATTTATATTTGGCACAAATCGCCGTGATCTATGCGGAGTAATTAATGAAATTGTTGGGAAGAAAATTAGAATTAAGAATCTCCTGCATTTATAGACGATTTAAATTTGTAATTTGGGTTTTGGAACGGGAATATTGTACTTACCTGTTAGGCAGGAAACGAATAATACATTGAAGTGCTTTGATATTTCTTTAAATGGATTATCGAAGTGTTTGGGAGTAAAATAATGAGTATTAAACTTTTAAATTGTATTTAAAATATTGAGTTTGAATCACAAATGGTCTCATAACTTTAATCTCAAATAGACTTAGTCCTATAAATTTTTTTGTCGTCAATTTAGTCTCAATAACTTTGAAAATGTCCAATTTTAGTCACAAATCAGTCGGAATAACGTCGTCTTGCCGTTTCAATTTGGGGATTTTCGGTAGATGTTGTGACTGGACTGCTACTTATACTGACACGTGTATTTTTAAGTGTGTTTGACTAATATTTGTCGTCAATTATGTTTTAATTTTAAGTTTAAAATTTTAATTATATGCCTGAAATTTCAGCTGTTAAAAAAAATATACACACGGCAGCGCAGTCACAGCATCCGCCGGAAAGCTCCAAATAAAAATGGCAAAATGACGTTATTCCGACCGATGACTAAAATTGGACACTGTCAAAGTTATTGGGACTACATCGACGACAAAAAACCTTATGAGACTAAATCTATTTGAGGTCAAAGTTATGAGACCATTTATGATTCAATCTCTAAAATATTCATAAGTAAAAAAATAATGGTAAAATCTTGTACGCATCAGACACATTGTGCAATTCATTTTTATGAAACATTAAACTTATTTTAACGTTTCATAAAAAATGTACTTGAATTGTACTATATATGTGAGGCACAAAAAACCTACTAAAAATAACATATTGACATTCTGATTTACTAACCTACTAAACAGAATATATTGACATTCTGATTTACTAATTAATTATTAAGCTTGATCTATAATTAAAATTTACTTATATAGAGATATTTGAATATGTGAATTTATAAATTTACAATCAATTTCATTCTTGTTTCATGTTTGGATGAAAAATTAATTAATGCGTTTTAAAAAAAGCACACATTGTTTCCAAATCAATGCTATTGAAATTCTTGGATTTTTCAATTTTTTACTCATAATGGGGTGGATTCGAAGTTTCCTACTAAAATAGTGTCATTAGGTAAATTCTTAATTTTCTCTCACATAAAAAAGTAAACAAACTATCTCTCTTTCCCACACATAGAAAGATGAGAACACAAGCTACTTGTGTTCGACTTGAATTTTTTTTATAAATTAACTCATGTTTAAATGAGTTAAGTTTGAGCTTAGAAAGATGAGAACACAAGCTACTTGTGTTCGACTTGAATTTTTTTTATAAATTAACTCATGTTTAAATGAGTTAAGTTTGAGCTTGAGTTCGAGCCTAGTGACACCAACTCCGTCAAGCTTCACATAGATATACTACCTCCCTAGTTTAATAAATGTCTCAATTATATAAATTTTAAAATAATATATATTTTTATATCATTTACTAATATAATCTATGCATTAATTGCATAGAAAAAAATTAAACTTATTAAATGGGGTATAATAAAAAATTTACTTGCTTAAATTTTTTTTCAATACAATTTTTTAATCTTTAAGAAAAATAAAATAAACCTAAATACTTGGAATTGAGGTAGTACTATTTTACCCTAAGCTGATTATTTACAAATGTACTCTAATCATAAAATAAAACAATCTCTAATTAATGTTATGTAAATTACCAAGGCGAGCTCGAACATTTTGAGTTTTCAATCTAAAGTTCAAAAGAAATATGCTCGGTCCGATTAGAGTTTTGAACTTCGAGGCTTTAATCGAGTCATGTTTGAGCTTGACACTACTTTCACTCGGCACATTTAAAACCCTTGTCTCATGTAAACTTTCCTCCATTGATTGGTGGACAAAATAAAATTAATTTAAATTTACCAACACAATATGTTCCACGCTACATAATCTCACAATAAAATTTATCAATATACAAACCGTGCATTGGGAGAATTCCTGGTATTACCAGAAACAGAGAGTGAGAAGTAGCATTATAAAACAAGATAGAGAAATTCAGTGAGATTAGTAAAATGAGGCAAGAAACCTTAGTGGTTTGAAGGACGATATCCTTTGTAAACGTTGGCCACAGTACCAGCAGTTTCTACAAGCTCACTGTTCATCCTCGCCATCTTTGATCCCACATACTCTTTATACGATGAAACCGAATTAACCAGTTTAAACAGTTCCTCACCGCACAGTCTTACTTCTTCTTTAGTTCTCATCAATGTTTCCTGCAACTCTGCCTCGCATTTCTTCGCCAAAGCAAGTTAAATAACAAATGCAAAGTCAATACAACAATCGAGATCACTTGTTAATCTTACAAAGAAATAGACAATTACAAAATCTGGACTTGAGATTTAGCCCTAAACCCATGAAAGTTTGTTTTCTTACAAATTGCACCAATTGGAGGGTACAACCATCAAAGTATGCTTGATATGGAATTTAGTGGATTTTGAAATCTAGTTGATTTTAAAATTCTGTTAACTAGTAATGGTGTGTGATTATTTTGAGATTTAAATAGGGAAGTATTTAACTTTATGTAAAATTATTGGGTAAGAGTGTGATGTTGACTTATTAGTTATTATATTATTGTTAATTGTAATTCGTAATGATTGAATGATAGTGTAATGCAATGTTTTCATAACCGAACCGGTGATCGAACCGGACAGACCACCGGTCAGCAGTTCAACCGGTCGGACCGGTTCAACCGGCGGTTCAACCGGCGGTTCAACCGTTTTCTATGTTTAGTTAAAAAAATAAAATAAGTATATACCTACAAAAATTTAAATATATATTTTATAACTTTTCATATCATATTTTATAAATTTTGTCTCACCTCATACATTTATCTCACATCGAAAGTGTTAGAGAAAAATGTGAGAGAAATATATATTTAAAATTTTAAATATTTAATATAAATTAATAATTTAATTTTAAAAAAAAAGAAGAAAAAACCGGTTTTTTCCGGTTGAACCGGGTTTTGACCGGTTCAACCTGAAATCCGGTTATATAGGTGCTTTTTAACCGGGTTACCGGCCGGTTCCCGGTTCAACCCGATTTTGAAAACATTGGTGTAATGATTAGTGTGTTTTATTTGAAGTCTTAAAAGTAAGAAAAAATGTGATAAATAAAAGTAAAGTGAGAATAAAAAACTCATATTTGCATTAATGTGCCATTGGAGAGGGTGTGATGGAGAAAAATGGTGTGTAGGGTTTATAGGTATTTAGGAGGTGCTTGCAACCCTATAGGAACAATGTAGAATCACTTTTAAAGTAGATATGATTCTACTCTTGGAGTTGTGATTAGGTTTTTAAAAACCGGATTCTAAAATCAGAAAATAGAACTGGAATTAGATTTTGAAATTTCAAATCCCGTTCTGTAATCCCAAATCAAACATAGGGTATTTGAAAGAAAACAAACTTCATTTGAGTTTTTCATTTTCCTAACTAGGCTGCTTTTATTATCACACCTAGACAGACATATCTTTATATATGCATTTCCCAGAGTATAATGTGTAAGATATAAATGTACTTGCTAAGTGCTTAGCATTACCTTTAAAAATTCTGTTGCCTCATTTTCGACGACAGTCATATTTTGAGCCTCGATTTCAACTTCCTCAGACAGTCTCTTAGCTTCTGCTGTACACCTAGATGCATATTCATGCATTTCATTCCTCATCATGTTCAGCTCAGCTTCAACCTATATTATCGGACAAAGTTAGTTGTTAGCTGTTAATAGTTAGTACACCAAGCACCCAAACACTCCACAAATTCACCAAGCCACCTTATGACTCTCATACTCCAATTTGTTCCCAAAGGGAATCGAACCTGGGTCTCCCACTCAATTGAGGAGCCCAGTGGCCAGGTGGGTTAAGCCACCTGGTTATATATATTCAGATACTATTTAATAATGATGGCATTATGCAACACTCTTGGGCGGACACAACAGCAGAATTCATGCGCAATGGAAGTTCTAAAACTGCAGCTCTGAAGTTCTTCAAAAAACTGTAGTAAAATCCTAGAGGCTTTATATATTTTAGCACACAATAGTATACTCATGGTACAAATAACCGTCGAGGAAAATATGTCCATACTTCCTTCACTGGACCACTTTCCAACTCCAAAAATCTTCTGTGTTTTTTTTTTTCCCGAATACTTCTTTTCTCAAAGATATCATCAGATTACTACTCCCTCAGTTTCATAATATTTGGCCTTTTAGACTCAAAATTTTGTATCAAATTATTTGTTCTTTTAACTATTTTGATCCTCTTTCTTACCAATATACCCCAACCCAAAGATCTCTAAAATTAATACACAAGGAAAGCAATTAGAGGAGAATATTAATATACAAGAAAAGTAACTGGAGATATAAAAGAGGAAAAAAAAGAGGTTAGACATAAAATTTAATCAAGGGAAAAATGGTCTAAATTTAGTTCCTTATTTTTTTTGTAAATAGCTGAAAGGCCAATTATTATGAAAAGGAGGGAGTATTAAAGATGGAAGCACTTGCGTACTACCACAAAATCTTTAGAACAACATATAGCATGTTCAAAATATATTTGCATCTCAAAATAGCAAATAACAAATATAGGCCAAAATTAAGGGTAAAAAAGCTTGAGCATATCAATCTCTTTCCATCTTCAATTATTGTGCAACTCAATTTATATGACCGGGACCGAATCGAATTATAAAGATGTTTGCCATCAAACCTTTTTATCCTATATTCATAACCTCAGGGACTAAAGGGAAAAAAACAATCAACAATAAAGCACAAATATGATAACATGTATTTTAGTTAAGATATCAAACAAATAAAAATGAATCATAGAGCAAATGTAATGACCACATGTAAACATTTTTTCTAATACCTAATAATATTTACATAGTACTTTTCAAAAAAAAATAAAAATTTACATAGTAGGCTAATGCATGAAGTATGGCTTAATACAAAACAATCTCTTCACTTGAATCAAATAGAAGGAACAAGGTTAAAACTAGAAATGCAGAATCCATTTCTAAATTAATTGAAATAATTGACGGGTCTTGTAGAATTTGTAAAGTAAGATTAAGAGTTTGGCTTAAACGCAAAGAGAGTGGATATTAAAAAAAAGAGACAAGTTCAACTATAAACATGGAGCTAGATATATAAAAATAGAATGAGAGAAAAGAATCTGTGTGATGTGACAGTAACAAAGTATAGAATACACAGTTGCAGTACTTTTCTTGGAAGACTAATCAAGCACAGGGCTTCTTATGAATAAAGAAACCTGATGAATCAATGTAAAATGATCAGTGTGTATGCATGTGAAGAAGAGCATTTTTGGTGTTCCATGAACATTAGAAGTATTCAAAATCAACTCCTCTTCACTTGCCTCATCAATATGGGATTGCAGGGCAGCAATATGATTTTGTATTTCCTCCAGCTTAGCAGCATTTTCACCTGACTCTTGCCGAAGAGATTTCAGTTCTTCCAATTTCCCCATTGAGCTTCTTTTTATGTCCTCAGCAAACGATGTGAGTGCAGGCTTTAGTACTGTTTTGTAATCTAAGCCCAATACCTCAGATGGTGTGGATCCATTGGAATTCAGCTGATACTGAAACCCGTTTCCAAGCTTTAACCTAGAAATGAGTATTCAATGAATCTTGCCACCATAATCCAATGGCATATTTGTAAGGGAAGTAAATAAACTGTGGAATATAAAGTGCTTATAGTTTACCTTATGCACAGTCTCTAGACAAAATGCAGTCCATGGTATTTGCACAAAAAATATGGTGGACTAGACTACTTCCCTACCTCCATTATATGAGGTTATTGGTGGGGGGGTGCGGGAAAGTTAATGATTTGCTTGCCTGTTGTATGACTTAGAAATGTATAGATATTTAACAAATCAAACAAGCTAAGTTTCCTGAGAATGATCTACAAGCATGCACTAGTCTCTTGTCTTGAGATGACTACAAGCATATTGGTTAGTTTGCACAAAAATAAAAAAACTAAGGATACTCGTACAAGGGGCTATAGAATTATCATTGAGTTGGCTTTTTCCTAGAGACCTGGCTGATGTGATTCTAACCTAAATTAACTCAACTAAAGTTAAATTGCATGGACGTAGTATCAGGATTTGCTAAAGCCACAAGCATTTGCATAAGATGCAATAGTACTAATCATACCAATACCTAAGCATCAACTGGATCATAACTTCATTGAGTGATTGAATATAAAAAGTCCCTCATAAACTTGAGCAGAAATGTTCAATGACAGATATAATTAACCAGCATGATTTAATCAGCCTCCAACGTGCTAAAGCATTCAATCAATTATTCATTAGCCAGCAAAACATGGAAAATAATAAATGTGACAACTGATGCTAACTAGTTTGTGTCATTTTTTAAAGTAACAGGACCAGAAAAAATTACCTTCTGATAGCTTCGTTGCAGCCCATCACAAACTGCTCAAGCTCCTTAAACTTATGCCTGATCTCAGAATCAAGCTCCCATGTCTTCTCCTCCCAACCATTTCTCGCAGCTTCAGTCTCCTCAATATCCCTCTCTACAGCCTGCAATTCTCGCTTCATTCTCTCGGCATCCCTCAAATTAATCCCTTGATCCTCAATCTTCTTCTTCAACTCCTGGTTCTCACTACAAATCCTATTCCTTTCCTCCACCTTTGCCTCCAGTGCTCTTTCCTTCTCCTGCAACATCCTCTGCCCCTCCACAATTTGCTTATCCCACGTCTCGATTAATTCGTGGAACTTCTGCACATCTTTTTCCAACACAGCCTTCTTCTGCTCCAATTCCTCTTTCTGACTTGGCTTTGTCTTCAAACCCTCCAATTTTACCTCCAATTCCTTCACATAATCTGTCAAAGCCTTCACACTCTCCTCCAATTTATCTCTCCACACCTTCATCTGGCCCATACACTTTTCATCCAAAGCATCCGTGGCCGCATCGTCTCCTTTAATATAGTGTAAATAACTATCTACAGTGTACATCAACATTTCATCACCGTCAAAACCAGGCGAAGAATTCACCGTATAATCATTATACTTAACAATCTGAACAAGCCAGTGCATAACCGCAAGCAGAGAAGGCCAGGAATGCGGCGTCCCTGGGGCACGTAGCGCCGATTTGTTCAATTTAAGGGGGCATTTGAGGATCTTCAATGCACAAGTCAGATCTTCATCCATTTTCTGCGAAGCAAATCCGAGGCGGTGGAGAAGAATTTTTAGGGTTTCGGTTATGTCTTTAGCAGAGGGTAAAGGGGGTTTGAGCGAAAAGGAAACGTTTTGGGAAGCGAGGTAAGCATTGATAGTGCGGAGGGCGGAGGCTTGGTAGGATCGGTCGGAGATGTTGGTCGGAACGACGGAAGGACGGCCAGCGGAGGAGATAGAGGGGCGGCTGCTGCAGAAACTGGCGTCGGATTCTCTGCCAGGGACTGGGGTGGAGAGGTACTGCCAGGGGTCGGCGGTGTTGGTGGGTGTTGGTGGTGGAGGACGGTCGGCTGCGCGGCGGCGCGTGGCGCCTCTCATTGTCGGAGATTGGTTAGGCTTTGTTTGGCTTCAGATATTGGCCTTCCCGCCTACATGATGATCTTTAGGTTTAATTTTTCATTTTTTAAATGACGAAAAATTGGTAAAAAGCAAAAAAAAACAACAAAAAAACACTTATATATCATACAAAATGCACAAAACATATGTATTTTAATAAATTAATAAAATTTTTTATACTTTATTAAAATATGCACAAAAATTTATTTTATTATTTTTAAGCACAGAGTGTGTCATTCGTTTTGGTGAGATTGAATATTGACTCAAGTTTATAAAAGTATAATTTTTTTTTTGTATTTTTTAAAATGTGCACCAAAATTCCTCTGTATTTCATAAAATTTATCTGTGTTTAGAAGAAAAACATGCACAAAACTTGGCACGTGTTTTATATATTAAGGAAATCATTTTTGTCATTTTTCTAATAAAACATGTATGTAATTCTTTTTGACAGGAATAAAACATGTAGGTAATTCAAAGTTTATTTTTAGTTGATGTTTTCTAGTTTTTTATTACACACATGTGGTTCTTAATTTTTTGAAAGGTTAACATTTTTAGATTTGTATATAATTTTGAGTTTAATAAATTTATATATTTTTATCTAATTTATCTATATTTTTTATATGAGTACTTTTTATTGACTGTAGTAATTTTTTTTCATACTCTTCTTCATTCATTTTTTAGTATAAATAATTCGTTCAAACAAAAATTCCAAAGCAAAATAAATTATAAAGACACAAAAAATCACCTAAATTTATACTAAAATATTAAAAAAAAATCTATTGCAAAATGAATCATTCATAAGTAGGGGTGAGCATTCGGTTATCGAATAGAAATAGCAAAATCGAAATGACCGAAATATTTACAGTAAGAAACCAAAACCAAACCGTTTGGCTACAAAACCGAACCGAAAAATTCAGTTCGATTTCGGTAAAAAACCGAAAAACTCAAAATTATTTTATATTTTAAATTAAATCATTTTTAAATGCCCATATCCATTTTTTAACAATAATTTAAAAATTAGATAACACAGCACAAGGTCCATAGTATTACTCTACTACACAATTTAATAATCAACATGTATTGTGTATATGTAGTGTATTATTTCGGTTAGAAAATAAGTAAATGAACTTGAGATAGGATTATATATATAGAATGTACTATTTCGGTTCAATTTTCAATTTTTCGGCAATTTTACCTTAAAAATCGAAACCGAAAATAAAGAAACCTAAAATTAAAAACCGAAACCAAACCGAATACAAATTAACCGAACCAAATTTATATTTCAGTTCGATTAGGCTCGGTTTTTCGATTTTTGCCGAATAGTGCTCACCCCTATTCATAAGTACACAAAATACTACATCAGATACAAAAAAAATAAAATTCAATACAAGAGGACATCTTTAGTATTACTTTAATAAAACAAAAAAGAGTTTTAAGTATTTATTGAAATATAATGGTGTTTGTGCACTTTAAATAAAACACGGGGGTTTCTATGCATTTACTAGAACACATGAGGAGAATGTGCATACTTTAATGAAACACAATGAGGATTATATGCATTTGTTAAAATACATGAATATTTTGTGCATTTTATATGAACCACAAGGATTTTTTTTTTGTTGGTCAGAAAACAGAGAATTTTATTAATGGTGTATAAGGTATACCCAATAACTTTGAGTACAATGGTGTGATGCATAATTCCATGACATCATATCAATGTGTTAAAATCACAGCAACTCCCAGACTACTTTACAAGTTCAAAAGAAAGATATAGGATTCGCTAACCACTCCGAGAAAGGCTTCGATGATTTCCAGCCTTTTGTAGCAATTAGTCAATTCCAAAGTCTCTATTTAAGTTCTTCCAGAAGTGCTTCAGGTTGGAAACTCTCTTGACTGAAGATCACAGCGTTTCTTTTCTTCCACTGCATCCAAGCAATACATTGCCATGCACAAACTAAGAACGTCTTCGCTCATTTGCCTTTGAGGAGTTTACTAAACTGTAAAAGGCTCCTCGTCGGTGTGGAGTTTAAGACGGTAACTAGTCCAATCCACTTCAACACATCCATCCAGAATTGGTAAGAAGATGAACATTTGAAAATCACGTGTCTTACCGTTTCTAGGGTGGAGTTGCAAAAAGTGCATTGTGGTGATGCATGGCTCGACAATGCGTGTCGTCTTCTCAGATTTATCGTCGTAGGGATGCGTTCCCATAAAATCCTCCAAGCATGTACACGCACAAGGATGTTTTTATGCTTTTTACCGGTGAAGAATATGAGACTTTTTTATTTTGAACCATATAAGTTGAGTGAGTTTCATGTGCATCAAATTTACCGTACATTCCATATTGTGTTTTAGCAATACCCAACTTATTACACTAAAATATGCCATATGTACCCGTAAATAAATTACAGGTTTCGATATAAAAAAATTTATTTGAATTTTTGGGAATAGAGTGTTGCGATAATAATTGAATAATAGTTGACGGTTTGAGGTTTATTATTTATTATTTTTTGAGAGTGTAGGTTTATTATTTGCATCAAGTATTGTAGAAGAATTCCAAAATTCAGAGTTGGGCTCCCACCAAGCCCATGAACTTAACGCTCGATCTTCCATCAATTCACGGACAAATATAAACCCTTAAAACTGGTGAAATTCTCTCCCAAAATCTTTTCCCTCCAATTCTCCAAAACCCCTCTCAAATCTATTCCAAAAAGCTCGATAAAGGAAAAACAATTCAAGTCCTACTTGCAGAACCAAACGCAGCAGCTCGATTTTATTTTCAGGAAATTTCAGGGGAAGTAGAAAGGAATGGGGAAAGACGAGGACGAGATGAGGGGAGAAATCGAGGAGCGTCTGGTGAACGAGGAGTACAAGATTTGGAAGAAGAACACCCCGTTTTTGTACGATCTGGTAATTACGCACGCCCTCGAGTGGCCGTCGCTGACGGTGGAGTGGCTGCCCGACCGGGAGGAGCCGCCGGGGAAGGATTATTCCGTTCAGAAGATGATTTTGGGGACCCACACTTCGGAAAACGAGCCCAATTATTTAATGTTGGCTCAGGCTCAGCTGCCCCTCGAGGATGCCGAGAATGATGCTCGTCAATACGACGATGAGCGCTCTGAATTTGGGGGATTTGGATGCGCTAATGGCAAGGTAATTTTGCTATTTTGTGGGAATGTTTTTGTGGAACGAGCAATTGTGTGTTGTACTAATTGTTATGGGACTTGGACCCTGTAATTAATTGGTTTCCCCTTGGTTTAAAGTTTGGGATTTGCTACATTTAATTGGTATCGTAACATTGTTAAAAGTTCGATTTATGAAGCTGAAACCTAAATAGGAGGTTACATTGTGCATATGAACCAAAAAGATTTGAACTTTGTGTTAGTGGTGCTCTTGGTGGATTGAGTTGCAATTTTAGAAGTTATATCAATGCTGTTTTTTTCTCTTGCATATCTTTCATGTTCATACCTAGATATAGTGGTGCTGAAGCGTGAAGTGCTAGATTCTTGATTGTGTTTTTCTTTTTTTTTTTCCTTTTCTTTTTTTAATTGGGAACAAATATATGGTTTGTGTGGACAATTTGATTACATTTACCTATATAACTTCTCAAATTCCGAAAGCATACGGGTTGATCATTGCACATAACATAAAATTCCATGCAGGTGCAAATTATCCAGCAAATTAATCATGATGGGGAGGTCAATCGGGCTCGTTATATGCCCCAGAACCCATTTATAATCGCCACTAAGACAGTTAGTGCTGAAGTTTATGTTTTTGATTATAGTAAACACCCATCTAAGCCTCCATTGGATGGTACATGCAACCCAGATTTGAGGTTGAGGGGACACAATACTGAAGGATATGGTTTATCATGGAGTAATTTCAAGCAGGGTCATTTATTAAGTGGTTCAGATGATGCCCAGATATGTTTATGGGACATAAACATGACTCCAAAGAATAAGGCTCTAGATGCAATGCAAATTTTCAAGGTATGTTAATCAAGACTTCTAAGTTAAATATATTTGGTCATAATCTTTATCAGTAGTTGTTAATCCCAGAATTTTGTAACTCAAAGCTAATATATAATGAGATCAGATTCACGAAGGTGTTGTCGAAGATGTGGCATGGCATCTGAGGCACGAATACTTGTTTGGTTCTGTTGGGGATGACCAGTATCTGCATATATGGGATCTTCGTACTCCATCAGTGAGCAAGCCTATACAATCTGTGGTTGCTCATCAAAGTGAGGTAGGTCCCATGTTTGGTACAGTTATAGTGGATAAGCTAATAAAAAATTAGCTACATTAAAAATTAACGCCGTTGCACGCTCATGCTAGCTGGCACCAAAAATTTTATTTTCCATAAAGAATAGGCATTCTGTTTATTAATTAGTTGGCATTCCTTTTGGTCTACTGGAAGAATGTAACATCTTTCTTTTCAAGCTTTTAAACTTAGAACAAACAGATTGCTTTATATGCAACTTTATGATTTATGATATATTTTATAGATGTTCTCATAAATAAAAAAGTTAATGTTAATTCATATTTTAGGATACTCTTGGCAAATCTACATTGTTCCATGAACAAATATGACTAGAAAAAAAAAATCTAGGTTAAAGATAGAACTTATTCCAGCAATTTATTGTCCTGATATTACTTCTCCCTATAGTAACTGTGCTTTACATGCTTTTGGTGCGTCAAAGTTCAAACTTGTTTATGATAATGTCCAAGGATCCCACTTGCATGAATTTGGATATATAGTATATATCTTGCTTACTAACGAGATTTAAATAGGGACTCCACTGTACGTAATGTCATTTGTTCAATATTCTCAGCTAATTTATACTAAAACATGTTGCTTTAAATTTTCATTTTCTAGGTAAACTGCTTGGCTTTCAATCCATTCAATGAGTGGGTTTTAGCTACTGGGTCTACTGACAAGACTGTTAAGTTATTTGATATGCGGAAGCTTACCACACCCCTCCATACCTTTGATTGCCATAAGTAAGGAATTGTTTCTTACTATTTGCTTTTGAGGGATAATTGTATGTGCTTCATTATTGCATGTTTAAATTTCTTTAACTGCACAACAGGGAGGAGGTATTTCAGGTTGGATGGAATCCAAAAAATGAGACCATCTTAGCATCTTGTTGTCTTGGTAGGAGACTGATGGTCTGGGATCTTAGCAGGTACTAACTTCTTCAACCTTCTTAAAATTTCCTATAGGATTTTTGTGTATATATCTATATAACCTTATTATTGTATCACAATTAGCATCACCTTGAGTTTGTTATCATATTTCAATGTGTTGCTGCTTGTTGCTGGTGAACCTTTTTGGTCTTGTGATATAATCTCTCTCTGTCCTAAAACTAAAGTGCGAATTGCTGGGTCATTAAAGGTTATACATTTATTAGTTGATCAAAAGTAAATAAAAATAAAAATTGTACTTTTGAGGAACATTTTTTATTTTTTTGGACATGGTTAAATGAAATCTAGTCTCTGGAGAATGTAGTCAGTCATTTATTCCTCTCAGCCTCGTAGCTAATTTGGTTGAGTGTTGCCTATTGGAGGCTAAATGCCAGCTCAATTAGTGTAACGTCACCGTCCTTAAATAACGCTCGTGTATCTTCGGCAATAGTTTGACCGAAAAGTTTAGTGAAGAAAGCTTTTATACGGTGAGCAACTCTTGGGTGTACCAACTGGTGCACAACTAATACTGCAAATGAAAACAACTAATATTGTTCAATGAAAGCAACTGATGCTGACCAACTAATACCTTTTGATGAAACAACTAATACAATTTTAAACTGCATTTTGAATTGCAGTGTTGCACGATGCTACTTGTGCATAAAAGTATTTTTCTTATACTGTATCTTTGAATGTTGATAGGATTGACGAAGAACAAACACCAGAGGATGCTGAGGACGGACCACCTGAGTTGTTATTCATTCACGGTGGTCATACGAGCAAGATTTCTGACTTCTCGTGGAACCCTTGTGAAGATTGGGTCGTTGCTAGTGTAGCCGAGGATAATATACTACAAATTTGGCAGATGGCTGAGAACATCTACCATGACGAAGATGACCTAGCTGGAGAAGACTCTACTAAAGCTTCCTAGTTGATAAGATTCAATTAGAATTAAAACATGATTGGCCATGCATGTAGGATGTTATTGTGTGCTTTCCTTCTTTTCGTTTTCATCTGTATCATTAACATCAAACTGTACTGGTATCATAATGCTTATTGGTTTATCATGTTCTAGCATGCAGAAAGTGTGCAATTCTCATGTCAAAATGCCTTCAGAGGGTGTTCAAAATCTCTCTTCCATTTTCTGCATTCTCTCATTGAATAATTATGGGGGATTCTAATTTATGATATGAACATATGTGAAAAAGATAATGAAATGTGAAATGTGTTGGGGCTGAACTGAAGCCCTTTTAGGGGATGATTTAGAATTATTCAGTATCCTACAATACCACCCTATTAACATGTATTTTGAAATGAGATTTTATTTTCGAGGAATGAATCACTCTTTAATTTATTTTTTATTTTTTTTATTTTTAATTACACTTTCACATAAAATGACCAAAATCTAATGCAACTAATCCTATATCAAAATTACAATTTCACATAAAATGACCAAAATCTAATGCAACTAATCCTATATCGATTTCAAAAGTACAAGTTCCGAATGCTATAATGGAGAAGTGCACGCTCAACAATTAAATGGGTGAATTACATTTAATTCTCTAAATATTCCATCACATTAATAAAAAGATCTTGATGTTTGTATATTTTTAATCAATCGCTTAGACAAATTCTTGCATGAGACGGTTCACAAAATAGCATAAATTAACCATAATTTCTTTTAAAATGTTAAAACGTAATTTTCAAATTATATTCTATTTTCATGAGACCGTCTACGCATAACCTACCAAGTCACTTATAACAACTAAAATTTCAAAATAGGACTCCTTTAAGTCTCAAACATGATAAAATTACATAATATTCACACGATATAAGTGAATGTTGGTTGTATGCTCATTAAATTCGAACAAAAATAACGCAAAAATATTTCAGGTAATAGAATATCATACTCAACTTGTTTTTATATCTTCAATTGATAGAATATCAATTCTATTTTATTTGTCGATATATTTTATTTTTGAGTAATATCGATACACCATGTACACAATTAATTAATGCAATTTTCACTTGTAATATTAAAAAATATTAATATTATTCAACATACAAACTAATATTTTTATTTATATGAAATTAACGCTTTTTTTCTTTGTACTCTATGACAAATTTAATAATATAAAATTCAATTGAAATTGCACCGCACAAACTCATGCATAAACTGTTCATCTTTTAAACTGCCGTAGTCAATGTATTCGGCATAATATGTATTATAATGGTACTAAATTAGTTTATGTAATATAATGTAAATCACGGAATTTGGAAAAAGAAAAGTGGTAAAGTCGTAGTAAGAGTCACGCCTATTGGCATTTGGCATCAAACTCCAACCGCCACACTGCGGTTAACATGCAATCGCACTACTGGCATGTGGATTCTTAGGTTTAATTTTAAACAGACAAAAATTTTATAGGAATTGAGTTTACGGAAAATTTTATTTTTATGATATTACTATTATTCATAAAAATTATTAATATTATGCAAAAAAAATATTATTATTTAAAAAATAAATATTTTTAAATAATAATAATTTATGCATAACAATGATAATTTTTGTAAACAACAGTGATATAGTTTATATATAAACCTAGTTCGTAGGAGTGCTACTCCTAAATAAAATAGAAAAAAGACAAAAATTTGTATGAGATGTCTCATTATAAATCAACACTCATCCTTAAAACACTAAATTATGCATTATCTTATCGTGGAATCGTTTCACGCAAGTGTATATTCTTTATATTATTGATAGATGTATACATATGTGGTGAATTTTCAAATTGAGTTCACATGTACATTGGTTACAATGTTAAAAAATGAGGAAAAAAATTGAAACATGTTAAGCAAGTGAGTTGCACACATTTAAGATTTTTACAACAATTATATTCCAATTTTGATCATTAAATTAAATATATTTTAGACATTTACTCACTAATCCCCTCCCTATCAAATAATAAAAATGTCACAAATACTTGTATCCTCCTTGCCTTCTCTCGAATGCGCGTGAATTGAGATTCTTCTCCAAAGAGAGAGTAGTGTACGTAGAGGAATCTTAAATTTATAAAACACTCATATTTCAAGCAAAGGCTTCCCTACATAGTACATAGGTTCTGTTTGACTGTACCAAATTACGCCACTTTATCTATATATATATATATATTTTTTTTTTTTTTTTTGTGAGGAAGAGATGAGAAACTTCCCTGCCCGTGCCGTTGGCCCCTCAGTCGGGCGGACGAGTTGTAAATCGAAAAATGTGTCCAAGTAGCAGACACTCGTGGGAGAGAGCCAACATGATTCAATTACCAGGACAAACCTCCATAATATTTCAATTGAGAATTTATCTCACAAAGGGTTCGAACCGTATTATGGAAAACTTCTTCCCATATCACCACAAACTTTATCATTTGGCTATGCCCCGGGGGCAATCTATGTTTTTACTCTATCCGGTAATGTTTGGTTTGGAACTAGACTTCTCAAAATGGGCTTTTATTTTTCAAATTTATGTCCCCATATTCGTTATGGATTAAAAATCAGAAAATCATGTATATATAGTCTCACCCTACCATCTACATTGTTGATCAAGGCCAACCATCTTGTAACAAGAAGACCAAAAAAAAAATTGGGCGTGCTATATTTTTTATGGAGATTATGTAAATTAAATGAAATAAATTGACTTTAGTGTTGAAAGTGTAATGACATTAAGTGTAATATTGAGGTGTTTAAGGGGTATAAATAAAAGACTTTTTTTTATATTACTATTTATAAAAATGTTCAATTGAATTTGAGACAGACCTTTTGACAAATATTCAATTGAGTTAGAGTGAATTGAGTATATATATATATATTACGAGAAGATTGAGTTTGTTCAAATTATGGATGTGGATGAAATTGAGTTGGATTGTAGATCGTGCATATGTAGATAAGATATAAATAATTCTTTTATTAAAAAAGTTAGATTGAATTCAGTTATGGATGTACATAATCTAATTTTATAAAGTAAGTTACGAAAATTCCCTTTTAGATTTATCGAAATTAAAAAAAACCGACCAAAAAGGTTTGTTTCAATAAAACCTTCACTTTTAAAATAAACTAGAAGTTGGGAATGAATTCTTGTAAAAGGAGAGAAAAGAATTGATGCCCCATTTAGAAAAAAAAAAAAAAAAAAAACTTAACTTTAGAATAAATTGAAAATGAATTTTTCCAAGTGAGGAAAATTTGGGAATGAATATTTATTTATATGTCGCGGGACTTACCAAAACACCAATTATTTTTCCTACCCAAACTCTAAAGATTGCCAAACAGAGCGTTAAGCATTTGCTCTCAAATTCTCAATATTCGGCCTTTTCTGAAATGCTAGCACATTTCCCTTTTTTCTTTCACTTTTGCTAATTCACAGTTTTCAGCACTAGTGGAAATTTTAGAAATAGTGAAATACCCGCGCTCTGATTTCTCCTCGATCTGCCCGTAGCCATTTTAATTTACTCAAATCTCCCTTTTACCAAACCCTATAATTTTATCTATCTCCTTTCTTTTCTCTGAATTTTCTCTTCACATCCAAGCAAATTCACCGGTACGTTTAAGCATTTCTCCATAATTTATCCTTTTCATTTAATTTGCAGTGTGATTTCCTGGAAAAAACGAGGAATCTGAGATGACAATTTATGGTGATAGGCTCGAGGCGCATGTGCTTTTGTGCCTTTATGATTAACTGATATTATATTTTTCACTGACTGGAAATTTTCATTTTTGCGTAGTATAATATAATTATTTTGAATAATTAATTGATGGGTGATCGGTTTTTTTGATCTATTCAGTTGAGCTTATGTGAATTTGGGGAATACTTTATTCAAAATCCTTATCTGTCGTCTCGCGTGATACTTTGCTTGTGCCACGTTGTTTCGTGTTATAGATGCCTTCTTAACATGTTATCCGAATCTCTCTAGCGTAAAATATGTGTGTGTACGCATCTGAATCTTGGTTGATGTATATATACTTTATTTTCTAAAGGTAGAATTTTGGTTTTTTTGCACATATATAATAACACTAGAGGTGCATTTGGTGTCCGATAATATTTCTTCAACTGGGATCCAGATTTGCTTTGCGGTATTAGTATTACGAGGTGGGTCTTGTTCTTCTTTTGTTGTTTGTGGTGAATTTTGAATTGGATAATTACTCAATTGTTTGCCTTTGTTCCTTTATTCTCTGGGTTATTGATTGAAGATTATTTTGGGCATATACTCTTGGGAAACAATTACAGATTAATTTTGTTATAGTAGAAATGTAAGTTCTTCTATAGTGTAAGATCTGGTCAGATGAAACGTGGAACTGTGTTTTGTGCATCTGCTGGGTTTTTTTGGTAAATGTCTGTTCTGGATCTAAAAGAGACTATGCTTTTACAGTTTTTAGTTCTGTTTGCTTGAAAAATTCAGTTGTGGTTAGTGGTGGTAATATATTTCATTCGTCCCAGTAATGCAATTTCAAGATGTTGCATTTATTATGTGATTTTGAACTTTATTTTAGTAGTCACTCAAAAGTCAAATCAAATTGGAGTTGGCAATTGAAAGGTAGTTCATTTTTTGAACTTTGCATGCAGATCAGATATTATCATAAGCTATTGCATTCCTCTTCTTTTTTATTTCCCTTTTAAAATTCATATATTATGTTGTGATCTGCCCCCAAAATTTCTTGTTGGCCAATATGACTAGGAGAGTCCTTTGTCTCATTAGAGTTATTATGCAGAATAATGTGAAACAATGTATTGGCACTTTAAAGGTACTTTGAGCATGATAATACTGATCATATATCTGTTGCTTCACACGTTTCATATCATATTCCCCTCTATACCTATCATTCTTCCCAAAGAATTATTATTTTTGGTCGACTTGTCCTGTTTCTGATTACTTCCATTCTTTTTTCCTTTCTAATTTTATACCTGATGCAAGTGTAAAGATTCCATTTTGGTTTTCTGTAGTTGCATATTTAGCTTCTTATTTTCAAACTGTGATTATATTTTTAATATGTATTCTTGTACTGCTTTCACCATCATGTTGCATATGCAACAAAAGTTTTCTTAACTCCAATCCTCTTATTGATTGTTGGCAACTAAGCTTAATACTCTAATTGGTAAGTAGAAGGAATGAAAAGAACACTTGACACTGATTTGTGTTTTCATATTCTTCTTCTGGGTTATGTTTCATGGATCTCTTAGTGAGAACACACTTCATGAACATGCTGAGAGATTCTTACTTTAATAAGAACTGTGGACGACTCTTGAGATGGGTCAGTCCATACAGAGCTCAGCTCTGGCTTGAAGTGGGGCCCCCGCTAGTGGACGGTGGGTTCTGGTCCCCCGGATTAGTCGGTCTTCTGGCCGGATATTGGGTTATAAAAAAAAAAAAAAAGAACTATGGATGTTGGATATTGTTATATTCAGATATAAACTAAGTTCTTTCGTGAAGCAGAAAGAATACACAACTATAGATTATAGAGTTATAATGTATAATCATGTCTATTTATTTAGGTTGAGTTGTCAAACTGATTGTGCTCCCTCCGTTCCACAATAAACATCCTTTTAGCGATTTACAAAAAAATTAAGAAACTTAAAATTTATACAATTTTACCTTTAGTCAATCTTTATCTCTTCAATCTTCTCTCCCCTCTCTTGTTTCTCCTCTCCTTTCTTACCTTGTAGATTAATACTACTTACTAAAAGATAAAATAGATGAATTAAAAAAAAAATCCTTAATTAAAAAATTCTTAAAGATCTTTGGGTGGGGGTAAATTTGGAAGTGTAGAAATCGGGGGCGCCGGGTGCGGTCCCACACACGCACCCAATAGCGGAGGAGACTAGCCACGCCCCTAGTGAGGTTCCATCCTAAAACCAATTGGTGATAGGAGGAGTAGTCCACTAGGTTTATAAGCTAGTCTGATTTCTTCTAATATTCCGATGTGGGACAACTCACATGTGAAATCCTTTATCATATATTCAACACGCCCCCTCACATGTGAGTCCTTCGTCAATTCTCTAAACGAAACAGGATCACCCATGCTCAAAATCAATTCAACAAACCTCCCGACTCACGCTGAATTAAATGACCACTCTGTCAATTCAACGACCTCCAGACCTCGCCGACAAATTCGACAAACCACCCGGACGAGCATCGGGCCCGCTCGATACCATGTAGAAATCGGGCGCCAGGGGTCCCACGACGCACCCCAATAGCGGAGGAGACTAGCCACGCCCCTAGTGAGGTTCCATCCAAAACCAATTGGTGATAGGAGGAGTAGTCCACTAGGTTTATAAGCTAGTCTCATTTCTTCTAATATTCCGATGTGGGACAACTCACATGTGAAATCCTTTATCATATATTCAACAGGAAGAAAGGGGTGAAAATAGCGAAAATGATAAATAATTTGGAACAAAAATTTAGAGTCCAAGGGACATTTATTGTGGAACGGAGGGAGTATATGATACACTTCATGTTAATGTCTTAATACTATACTTGGGCCTTTTAATTTAAGTTCTTGAATACATTACCCTTGGGCTTAGTTAGGGTTAAGGTTTTGAGTCGTATTTATATTGTGTGAGGCACACTTACGTGAGACGGTCTCACGGTGAGACGGGGCATAACTTGAGCATGACACTTTAACACTTCGAAAGGGATTAGTGTTGATTTGTGTTAATTTGTCTTGCGTCTCATGCGAGTTTTTGTCATATTGTGTTGTTTTATGTTGTTAGTGCATCGAGAGGCATCATAGAATTGGGAAACACCAAATATTTTTTTGGGCAGACGTGGGTTTTATTGCAGTAAAATCTTTTATATATATTTTTATAGTTTTTGTGCTCTAGAGTCTCAACCCTTTTACTTCATCAGTATATATTTTCTGCTTTATTTAGATTTTGCACCCTGAAGTGAAATTAATTAATGTTGCTAATATATCCAATTGGCATGCATGTATTAAAAGAAATGGCAAAAGGCACAAGGGGCAGACGCGGGATTGCTTCACGGCAGTGCAGACCATCACCTTACCCCCTGCCATCCCACAATGAAGAAGGGGGCATGCAGCAGACCATCTGCCCGAACTCCAACGTAATCAAGAAAGACTGGGAAGATGCCACATGCTCAGTCTGCATGGAGTGTCCCCACAATGCTGTTCTTCTCTTGTGTTCCTCCCACGAGAAAGGCTGCCGTCCCTACATGTGTGGGACCAGCTATCGCTATTCAAACTGCCTCGATCAATACAAGAAGGCCTACACAAAACCAACTCCGTCATCTCAAAGTCATCCTGTTCTTGATTCTCCTGATACTCAAGGTATCAGTCCATTTTCTGGTCAGTCTAAGGAGACAACAGAGCTCGCCTGCCCTCTTTGCAGAGGTCAGGTAAAGGGGTGGACCGTTGTGGAGCCTGCACAAGAACATCTCAACGCTAAGAAACGAAACTGCATGCAGGATAACTGTGCGTTTGTTGGAACATACAAAGAGCTACGGAAACATGTGAAGGCGGAGCATCCTGAAGCTAGGCCCCGCGAAGTGGACCCCAGTCTAGAACAGAAATGGAGAAGGCTGGAAGTTGAGCGAGAGAGGGACGATGTGATGAGTACAATAAGATCATCAATGCCGGGGGCGGTGTTTTTCGGTGATTATGTGATTGAAGGAAACCGTTATGGTTTTGATTCCGATGACGAGGAGGAGGAAGAGGGGTTCGATGTGGATGCCATGGAGCGGAATGAGGGAATGGGGATTGATCGGAATTTAATGTCTGTATTTCTCTTTCTGCAGGCATTTGGCTCTGCAGGAAACGTGGGGCCCAATAGAGGTATGAGACGGCATGATAGGGACTCCAATGGGGCATTGGATGGGGGTGCTATGAGATTGCATCATGATGGCTCAATGGACGGTCTGGTTTTCTCCGATCAGGATAGTGATGATGATGAGGATGATGGGAATAATGGGACGTCATTGGCTGGGCGACTGCGTCGTCAAGGTAGGGTCCTTTTGGGGCGTTCTGGGAGGAGGAGAAGGAACAGAGAGGGGAATGGGGAGAGGACATAGTTTGTTTGTTATGGTGGTGTTCAATAGTGTCTGGAGTTGCAGACATGAAAGACTAATGCTACAAAAATTCATCAGTAGGAAATGCTTAGCTGCAACTTTTAAATATTTGCATGCACATCATTTCTCCCGTTGATTCTTGAGTTGTATGTTGCTATTTTAGGATTATCTCAAGAATATGGAAGATCAAAGATAAAAAAGAAAAACCTTGATTGATGTAATTTATTTTGTAATTCATGGTTATTTTTTCTTTAATGATGTTGATAATTGGCACTCTTGTAATTTCCCAGGAATAATGTAAGTCCAACATGTCAGCATCATGTTTTCTATTCATCATTGGTATGTCTCTGGTGTAAATATCGTCTTTGTTCTGTTCGAAGTAGGAATTAATTTCTTTGTTTACTTTTGTTTTTAGGAAGCAGGTAATAAAGAAATTGTACAATCTGGTGCTTTGTTAATTGTTATCAACTGGGATTGCATATGGAGTTTTATGCTTGCATCCTATTTCAAATTTCCAGCTTATTGTATTTTGTATCATTTCTAAATGAGTAACTATATGCCTACACAGAAAAATGTTGCAACGAATTTGATTCGAAGATTCATGCCAAAAGAAAACACAAGGAATAGGGCACATCATCCAATTTTGGACTGATTTCATCATCTCCCATTGATTCACCTAATAGCATTACATGGAGGGAACAAAGACGTGTATCTCATATGATCCAGCCTTGTGAAATTAAGTTCTTTGGATTGCAAAAAATGGTATGCTGGTGAGTGGTATAAGGCAACAACAAAATCATTTTGTGACTTGGAAAATTTGATGCACTTGTTGTTCAAACCAACACTAGGAAAGTCTAGTAATACCAATCATTATGGTTCTGGATCGTCTTTGGTTTAAGAATTAGTAAACTAAAGACATTCCAAAACCATAATGACAGAATTATCAGACATTCCAAGCATTGTTTTGAACAACAGTGCATCATATTTTCCAAGTCATCAGACGATTTAGATGTTGCCTTAGACCTTCACCAACATACCATTTATCTAAAAGAAAACAGAAGTAACTACACTTACTACCAAAAATCTTTACAGTATAAATCCATCTTCAAAGTGATGGAACTAGTTTCTTCTATATCTACTTGAACTGGAGAAAGAACTAGGACGCGCAATTCTTCTCCATCTCATCTAACATCTCGCGAATCCCACCATCAAGCTCAATCATGGTGTTTCCAGGGACCTTTCTGATCCCCTTCTTCCCCATTGTTTCTCTAACTGTGAATTTCTTTTCCCAATCCAACATTCTGGCGTAAATGTTAGAAAGTAGAACGTAGTTAGACTCATCAGTTGGCTCGTTCTTGAT
The DNA here is from genome assembly GCA_037126765.1 of Stenogyne calaminthoides. Taxonomy (NCBI): domain Eukaryota; kingdom Viridiplantae; phylum Streptophyta; class Magnoliopsida; order Lamiales; family Lamiaceae; genus Stenogyne; species Stenogyne calaminthoides. Next base: position 17,712,404 of record JBBCBC010000001.1, read on the forward strand.
GAGATTCTTCGTTATTCTTTCCCCAAGATTCAGATGACCTTGAGCACGACAAGCAGCAATCAAAGTCCTCCAGATAACTGGATTCGGTGATACAGGCATCATATCTATGAACTCCATAGCCTCCTCGATTAATCCAGCCCTGCTCAACATATCCACCATACATCCATAGTGCTCAATCCTAGGTACAATTCCATACTCATTCACCATTGAATCAAAATACTGTTTTCCTTTCTCAATCAAACCAGAATGGCTACAAGCAGTGAGTAAAGCGATAAATGCAACATCATCCGGAACAACCCCACCTCGTTTCATCTCCTCAAAGAGTGAAACAGCCTCCGAACAACGACCATTCAAAGCCATACCGAAAATTACAGAAGTCCAAGAAACAATGGTCTTTTTACTGTGAGGCATGTTTTTAAACAACCTTAATGTGTTATCAACATCACCACATTTTGCAAACATGTCTATTAAAGCATTACACACCTCTGATCTCATTTCAAGATTCTCCCTTTCAATGTAGGACTCCAACCACTTTCCAAGTTCCAGGGCACCAAGATCAGCACAAGCAGATAAAACCATCACCATTGTAAACTCATCAGGCCTCACGTTTTGGCTCTGCATTCTTGTGAAGAACCTCACAGCTTCGTTTGACATTCCCAACTTCACATACCCACCAATCATCGTGCTCCAAGAAACCGAATTGTTCTTAGGCATTTCATCGAACACCTTCTCTGCAAACTCAATTCCATTTTCACAACTGCAGTACATATGAATCATGGAGTTGAGAACATGCATATCATCACAAAATCCGATTTTCAAAACCGACCCATGAACCGATTTGCCAAAATTCAAGTCGTGAATGCCAGCACAAGCTTTGAAAACAAAAGGGAAGGTGTAGTTATTGGGTCTTATGCTAAGAGTTAGCATTTTTTTGTAGTGAGATATAGCAGAGCGCTTAAAATGAGGTGTATGTGCATAAGCTTCAAAAACAGTGTTGAAAAGGAAGGTATCATAGAGATGGGGCTCTGATTCTGGAGAGAAAACGAAAGAAGTAGCGTAATGGATGGCATTAAGGCCTGAAGAAAGGGAGATGAATTTAGTGAGGAGTAAAGGGTTGTTTTGGAGGCCAAGCTTGATAATGTTTGCTTGAATTTGAGCGAGTTTGAAGAAAGAATTGCAGAGTTGGAGGAGGGAGAGACAGCTTTGCTCTGCTGCTCTTTTGTTCATTCTAAAAATGAGGGATGTTTGGATTGCTAGGAGTAATAATAATAATAAGAAGAATGAATATTACATTGATTTTATTTTAATTAAAATTTTAGTAAATAAGAATTTATTAGGGGAATGGATTGGTGCGACGAGTTTGATTTGAAAATGGAACTGACTACTACTAATCTTTATATTAATTTGTTTAATTAAAAATTTAATGAATAAGCATTTATTATTAATTTCTTACACTGTATTAAATAATGAAGCTTACATATAATATAATGGTAAAAGATAATAAAATGGAGGAAAAAAAAATAGGGGATGCTTGGTAAAATAACGAGAAACAGTATGAGTATAGAATAAAAAGAGCGTGGAATCATACTTGCACCTAGGGGTGAGCAAAAATATGTCAAAACCAAAAAATCGAACCGAAAAATCGAACCGAAATATTAAATTCGGTTCGGTTTTCAATTAAATATTTCGATTTCGGTTTTAAAATATAAAAAATTTGGTTTTCGATTTTCGGTTAGGTTTAAAAATTTTTAAATTTTGATAAAATCGAAAACCAAAAATTATATTTACACTATTTTTTATTTATTATTTACTTAATGTATAAATATTAATATCCTTAAATTAATTAATTAATAAGTAATAATTGTATATATAACAATACCCATTATTACCACACGACCCATTATCCCTTCTCAATTCTCAGTTGCCCATCACAAATGACAACCATCTCACTTTTAATTTATGGTTATGAATTATGAACTTTTGATTATGAATTTTTTTTTATGTTATGAACTTGTGACATATATCTTTATATTATGAGTATATTTAATGAGTTTGACATATTCCTCATGCATAATATTTTTGCATTGTTAGTTGTTACGCTTAAGAACACGAGCATTTTGTTAGCATCTTGCGAATTATGAATTTAGGTTTTTTCGGTTCAAAACCGAACCGAACTGAATTTTTTTTGTTCGGTTCCACTACAATTCGATTTCGGTTCGATTTTATATTTTTTAAACATTTTGATTTTCAGTTTTTGTAATTTAGTTCGGTTCGAGGACCGAACCGACCGATGCTCACCCCTACTTGCACCTCACCTATTTGGGAGGTATATAATGGATTCCTCAATTTCAAGGAATTAATGTCACAAACATACACATAATTTTGATTTTCATTCCACTCATTTAATTTAAACCTTCCAACCAAGCATTCTCTTGTAAAAAAAAAAAAAACATAGTGTAATTTTATTTTTTTTAACAGCCAAAAATTTTTATTAATAAAGAAATATGGTACAAGGGGTACACCCACCCATACATCAAGAAATAGAAAAGTGATTACAATTCAACCATATGAAATTTGCTACTCCACAACAAACTCAAATAAACTAATGCTAATTCTAGTCTAGTGTGGGATTTTTTCGCCACTTCAAAAAATTCAGATTAATGTTATTTGGGTTTTTTGCTATTAACTAAGACCACATTCTTATTTTTATCTCCTTCGAAATTCTTCTCTCTAGTTCTCAAATGTTTTCTCATTCCTGACCCTCCACCACATTGTCCAAAAAGAACATAGTGTTGTAATTTTCAGGGGAGTAATGAAAGTCAAATTTCGCAAAAAATTTAAAAGTGAGGAATTATATCTCTTAACCAAATAATTATACTTTGATGTCATTCCAAATTCCTACCACAACCTACAAACCAAGCACCGCTAATTGCTTTAAGAGAGCCAAGTTTTATTTGAAAGCTGAAACCTTAATTATATTTTCTAGATTGCCTTCTTTTTTTAGATATTGTGAAATTGAAGCATGACGCAAATTTAAAAAATATAACAGGAAATGTAACACTGTAATAGGGAGATCTTGATCATATCATCTCCATCTATGTCTTTATGTATAAGTATATATAGAAAGGCCAGTTTTTTATCATTTTGACACCTAATACTCATTCTTAGCGATTTGGCCGTACTTAATTATTGGCCCCTTTTTAAATCACATTAAATCTGGGTGCAATCATAGGTAATATCATCCAATTTGGAGTGATTTCATCATCTCCCACTGATTCACCAATGACGTGGGTGGAGCATTACCATAGAAAGAACAAAGACGTGTATCAAGTATGATCTTTTGCCCAAACGGAAATAAATGCAACCATACAAAATTACACATGATATTATTTCTTTCTGCACAGTCAAAAAGCCCAGATTCGTGTAGTTGATTTTGATCAGAAATTCAGAATGGTTGCATTTCATAGAGCATGGGCTCTCAACAGTAGGAAATGCGAGCAATAAGAAAACCAAACAATCGAAAAGAATCGATCACATAGCAAATTGACGCCTAAATGCAAAATAAATTCCCCAAAATTAGGCAATGTAATATAGGGGGTTTGGCAACAGCATATCCAACCAAATCACTCCACTGATCTCCAGAATTGCCTTGAATCACATACCCTTCATCTTCAATCTCTTTCCTTTTCTTAGATTTGTACACAGTAGCCAACGTACCTTGATCAGAATCTCCCCTCAGTATAAGCTTCTTCCAGCCACTGAATCCAGCAATCAACAGGTTGCTTTCCGTAGCGTTCCTCTGAAATTCGCTCCGACCAGTCAATAGAAATATCGTAAACCCTAATTCCTTCAATTTATTGTACAATGTTAAGCTAGGGTTCAATGCGGGTGCCTTGGCCAAATCCACCCACACATCGAACGAAGATTCATCGAAAATATCAGATCCGAATCCATGAACTGCGCAGTACGGAACATTCGAGAGCAGAGTCTCGTTGATGTCGAACACCCACGCGTTTTAGCCGGAAATCGCTACCGATTGGGCGTACGCCGCCGCGCTGTCGGCGACGGCTTGCGAATCCGCATCGTAGCGTTCGCCGGAGAGATTGGGTTCAACACACATTGTCATACGTGACCATGCACTGGCTCAGCTCCCTTCCGTCCTAGAATATCTAATCATCTATGACAAAATTAAAGGGTCGGGCCTTACAAATAGCCCGACCCTTCAAGTCTAGAGATGACTGCTGGAGACAATATTCTTTACAAATGGAGGACCACATCTTTTTGGCCTCCAACTAGTGGAAAACAAACTTGATAGATGACGAACAAGAGAAATCACAAACCAAACCCATCCCTATCCTCGCATTGTTTGCATAATAGTAACAAGAATTACACAATTTCATTAATGGAGTGCTGCTAGTTCAGTTTTGTTATCTTCCAAAAGCTTCAACTCGTTGCGCCAACCTTCTAACTTTGCCACTTTCTCCAACTGTTCTGGTTTCAACTCTCTCTCCCAGAGATTTTGCTGCTGTGATTCTGTCAGTCGAATCTACAAACAATGCGAGAAAATGTGTTGTTTAATGTGATTAGCATGCAGTTATGAAGAACAATAATTTAGGGGAAGCTATGCATTGCTGAAAAGAAAGAGCAAACACTTGGTGAACTTGGTTCGCATGAACTCCATCCCATTTTTGAGTCATTTACAAAATGGGTCTAACAAAATCTTGTATATAGGATCCAATTAGGGGGTTTGATAGGTAGGATCATTGGAGTTCACAAATCTCAGATCTATGAACCAGGTTCATACAAGTTTTTGTCAAAAAGAAAAGATCATATGAATTACTAGAACATTTCCGTCCAACAAGTACCAGATAATGAGTCAGGGGTTGATAAGGTCATTTTGGAGTGAAGGATTTGAGGCTGGAATTGACATCCGTAACAGAGAATCCATTGGGTTTTCTTATTTTTTTTGGATTCATTTTGAGGGGGTTGTTTACATTGAAGGATATGAGAAATGAATTTGAAAATCATCAAATACCCATTTAGAACCGGATTTTTGAAATCCACTCCAATCATTTTAAATCCCTGAATTTCAAGTCTCTCGATCCAAATGCAACCTAAGGGATGACCATACTGTGTCAAAGAAAATCACACCGCAATACAGTTTTTTCACATCAATAACTTTCCTAATTTAGATGGCATGAAATAATACAATCACAAAACTGAAAAGTCAATTTTCAAATGCATGCAAAAATTACTTTGCCTTTATCTGTGATGATTTCAGAAATAGGCTCCCAGGATGATAGAACTATACCCTCAGCAAATGATTTAATTTTATTAATTTCTACATATGCTTCAAGGACATGATAAATTTTTTAGGCATTCATGTTAGAGAAAGGAATGAAAACACGATGTTTGAACAACAGGGAGTGATATGTCTATAGCTTGGCAAAATATGCAATTACCTTCTTTTTCAGTGCCCGAATCTTCTTATCAATATCTTGAACTTGATCCACCGGAGCTGAACATTCGGTTGATTTGGAAGGAGGTGTGACTAAAGAGTCATTTTCAGAAAGAGAGAGTCCATTCATATCTGATGCAACTGAAACGATATTTTGTGGCAGATCATTTGAACAACCTGCAGGCGATATATCATTTCCGTCTGAATTCTTACCCTTGTCAAGGGCAGCCTGAAAGCAATCATGTTTCCTCAAGTTAGAGATGCAATATAAATCTAGAGGTAACATCATAAGCAGCAGGAAACTCTTGTTCTTGAGAGGCTAAGTGACGATATTTAGTTAATTAGTCACATTACTGATCCTTTAAGATGTAATCAAAATGGAAACGGTTGATTATTGTACAAATGAAGGTCATTCAACAATTCAACAACTCAGCTGGTGACATTTTTATGTAATTTAGTCCACGGAGAGATACTTTGACAACTTTGAAATTGCAGGTTTCTCAAGTACATATTAACAAATCTTTTCCGTCCTTTTCAGCAAGATTGTTGGATGGACAAGTGGACGTTATTAGTTTCACGGTTTCACCTAAGCAGGAATAAATGCTAAGAAAATGAGAAAAAAAGCCTTCTATTTTACCCTAATACAGAATCACAGATACATGACAACTTACACACACCCACATGCACCCTACATAAAAAAATGTATATGCAGACATGCCTTCACATGCACATATAAACATCGCAATACATCCTTCCATGCCTACAAAAGGGGTTCTTGAGGTTGGGTTATTATGGATGTGGCAGAAAAAAAAACAAGCAGGAGGTAGAATCATAGAGCATCTTTCAAGGGAATAAAAGTTTTTTTTTTAGTTGAATTAAATTAAACCAACTGTGAACCTTATCCAAACACCTTCTAAGGAGCATTATGCAAGACTGAAGGGCACTAATAGACAAAATTAGTTGTATAATTCAGACAAACTGAGCAAAGAGAACTGGCTCAATATGATAACATCCTGAATTGCAATTTAAGGTTTACCCTCTTAATCTCGTCTAGAGGATCATACTGAAGCATAATCCACGGATCATTCCAATAGAAAGTACCAAGTATCCTAGTACCCTACCCAATGTTCTATGAATTCACTCATCTTAGCACCGACCAGATGCTAAACATAATCTTGATGTGAGCATAAAACTATTGAAGTCTCTTCAAATGATATGGACACGAGTAGAGAGTCTATTACACATCCATAATTTAAATATGACTTCTAACTTATCCAACACCAGCCATATATCTGAGAGGAACCCATCAAACACTTAATGTAGGTAATTGAATTATTCCCTCTATTGCTTCCCCCAAAGTTTTGCCAAACTGAAGGCTTCGGTGGCTGGTCTCACAAGAATAAACACAAAGGGATCTTCTTCTAGAATCTAGTTCAAGCACCAACCCTAATTGTATGATAAATCATAAATTGGCTCTTCTTTTTTCTTTTTTTTGGCCACGATAACTCACTTACAGTCTTCCTTTGGGGCATCACTCCAAGTTAATTAGTTTACATGTCATTTCTACACATACCACGAGTTTTCCACGAAAAAGGCAGATGATAGCTGATTATTCTCTAATCCAATAGAAGTTGCAAATGGAGGTACTAAGATGGTCGTGGTGCATGCTACAACTATAGATATCGTGTAGGCATTGATTGAACACTGATTTATCTACATACAACTTCCGTATCTACTTTCACTTATAATCTAGAGTAAAACTAAGTGTTGTGAGTACCCAAGGCAGAAAAAAAATTTTACACACAGAACACTACTCTCAAGTGAAACAAGAGAATGACTAATAAGTACAATCATACAAAACTAAAAACAAACAAGGATTTTTCTGTTTGAATTTAACCTGCTGGCGCTTCTCCTTCTTTCTCTCATTCCTCTTGGCAGATTTCGACTTCGATTTCGAGTCAGCCGTCGGATCATATCCCGGCGGGACCTCCTGAGTCGCCGCCATCTCCTTCTTCCACTGCAACCACAAAATCGACCACAATTTAAAAAACTATGAAGCAACACATAACAAAAATATAAAACAACTGAAGCTGTAACTACTCACAAGTGCTCCTTTCGACTGGTAAATGGCAACCTCGTCTTGAGGAACGTAACCCGCCCTAATCCGAATAGGCTTGCGGAGTGACCCGTCCGGGCGTCGGGTCGGGGCGAGTAGCCTCTCCCCTTCTTTTAGGGTTTTACCCAGCTCTGCCGTCGCATCCTCCGCGCCTCCATTTGCGCTGCTCGCCATGCCTAGCAATGGTTGTTTGTGGGGGCAAAATGCTGAATGATGGAGTATTTGAAGTGATTAGCTATAAATTATTAGAGAGAATAGGAACGATAATGGAGCGCATTGCTAATTGGGAAGTAACAGTAGCAGGAGTGATGCAATTGAACTGCGAGAGAGGATTTCATGTCTGAGAGAGGGAGAGATATAGGCGGATGTTGTAGTGTTTTGCAATCTATTTTGGATTTGGGCTGGATTTGCCCTGGGCTCTGGTTCTAGCGCGCTGACCAAAAAATAAATTAAAATTAAAATTGATTGAACGTTTAAAAAAAGAAAAATTATCCATTAATTTAAATAGAATAATTTTAGATGTGAAATGTTTTAAAATAGTGTATTTTTTATTAAAATTTAGAAGTGTTGCTAAATACTCATTTTTAACAAATTTACATAACTTCATTCTTAAAAATTGAATTCACACACAATATGAAAGTTAGAATTTTATAAATAACTATTGAAATTAACTCGGGTCAAATGTCATTAACTTAGATTGGACTAATTCAATTCAAAATTTATAAGCGATATAAAGTCGTTCAGAGCAAGATATGGATATTAGATTGTTCATCCTTCAAAACAACGATGACCTCACTAGCTAGAGCGACTTCGTAGCATTGGTCAGGTCAACATTCATAGTACTAAGCGAGCTCGCGACCTCAATTGACTACATACGACCTTAGGTGCAGACTCACTTCACCTCGAAAAGACATGAAAATTATGTCTTGTCAGAGATTACCATTAGAGAATATTCAGGTACAACAAGACATATCAAAATATAACAATATTAAGTGTTGTTTGAGGCTGATAGACAATACTTCATCCGTTCCATTTGAAGTTGCACATTTTGATCGGCACACATATTAAGAAAAAATGATTTTTTTTGTGTTTTGTTGATTTTTCAAAGGGGATGGAGGGTGGAGATTCTGTGGTGGAGATTGTAAGATTCTTTGCCATATTTGGGGTGTGCAACTTCAAATTGGACGGATCGAAATGGAAAGTGTGCAACTTCAAATGGGACGGAGGGAGTAATATTTAATGCGCCTTCTCTACACCTAATGAAGGTGGAGATTGTGAGATTATTTGTCATTTTAAGGGGTGCAACTTGATAAAAAATTGACTAAAAAGAAAATTGTGCAAATTACTAAGAGACGGAGCAGTATTATTTATTTGTTTGATAGACTGTTGGTTGTATGAGTATCTTCTCTCAATAGTCACATTAGCAACTAACTCGGCTGAACGAAACGAGCTATCAACAAATTTATAAATAAATTTTATAGAGTAATTAATACTGTAATTAATACTATCTCTGTTCCAAATTCGAAGTTATATTTACTTTTCATACGTGTTTTTGCAAGTAAGTTTTGTATTAGTAATTGAAATGATAAATTAATTTTTAAGGAAATGTATGATACATGAGCTATTCGGGTCAGGTGAACAATGAACCACGGACCGAGTAAACCATAAACCACTTGGGTCGGGTTCGGGCAGATAAAAAAATTGAATTGAATCCAACTGCACCAAATCAAAATTGGTGCAAATGATGCGATTGAGAATTTGTCATCCACAAATACAATGTTAACGTTAATTATTTTTTAATAAATAGAAAAAAACTCGTAAAAGCTCATTTTATTCGGACTGTATCAGTATTTTCGGGCTTGGTGAATTTAAATACCCAGGTTATTAGCACTCCCATGTTTTGAATTTATATCGTTCAAAGTAAATCGGCCCATAAAAAGCCACACAAAAGCTGTTGCTGCTCAAGTCTAAATAACAAGTGCGCAATTGCCGGCGTCCACGCCCTCTTATCGGAGCGATGTCGCTGTCCATGGCGGCGGAAACAGCGAGGAAGGAACCGATTGCCGTCTTTATGGCATTTGGCACGAAAGGCGACGTTTATCCCATTGCTGTAATCCTCACTTTTCTTTTCCTCTTCACATTTGTTGTTGCATGATATTCTAGTTTTCATTGTTTCTTACAATTAGCGTGTTTCCCTTTAGGCCCTTGCTGCAGCTTTTGCTTCCGATCAGAAGCAGTATCAAGTCGCATTTGTAACTCATTCAGCGCACGAGGTTGGGTACCTGTTGCTGTAGTTTGATTCGTTTTGGTATATTTCGCAATTAAATTCAATTTTAGTGCGAAGAACTTAAGTTGATTAATTGTTATGCTAGCGTTGAGATTTGTAGGTCAAAATATTGCAAATTCTAAGTTGACTAGTTGGAATGCTTGTGGTCAAGTGACGCCTATTGCGAAATCTTACTGTTTTTAGGGTAACTGGTCATTTTTTGTAGTAAGTTACTTGATAGTACTAACACTTAGGCCGCGTTAGTCATATTGGTCTTGGGGTGAAAAATAGGTTTTTCTTTGCTCACTATTTGTTGTTGCATATAATTGGGAAAAGAGAAATGCGGGAAAAGAGTAGCCTGTCTTTACAAAAGCATTTAATCGCTTGGTTATAAGAACATTATAATTAACCATCATGGTAAGGAGCAGACTGTCTTCACAAAAGCATTTCCATACTTGGTTGGGAGGAAGTTATTATAAATCATCATGGGTTTCGTGCATAGTAAGGATCTTGTGAATTTGGAACGTGTCTATGATTTTATACTTTTTGAAAATAGCATTGGCTTGTTAATAATAAGATGGAATCATGCCAAAATTCTAATAGGATGCAACACTTGTAGCCAGATGTTAAGATTCCCCAATATCCTAACATGGATATTTGAGTAAGACATAGGATCATGCTAAGAATTTGATATCCAGAAATAATGAGCCTATAGCTAACTAAATAGTCAAATTTGAGACTACTAATTTTATAAATTAAAGAATATAGCCCCATCACTTACAATATTGGACCAGCCACTATCTAATCATCAAACATCATAAATACAACATACTTTCTGCTATAGTTTTAGTTGTATTAATCCCATTTAATAAGTTTAAGGGGATAATTATGTTAACATTGTATATATACGAGGCTACTTTTCTCAAATTTCTTTGTAAGCCTATTCCTGCATCATTTAGAATGCATAAAATCGCGGGGTATGCATGGAATGGTTAATCCTGTAGTTTGTGAATGTCATTCCTAAGCCTAACACTTTTCAATCATGTCTTTCAAATGAATATTTTGTTCCCACCATTTGCTTCCCTGAATATTTAAGATTTTATTTTATATATTTTAAACAATTCCTGTATAATTTTTTCCAATAGTTGAATGTAAGTTGGTACATTAGCTTTAATAATTAATAGATTTCATTGTTTTTGTCATTATATTATTCAATTTTTCCTCTGGCTTGCAGGACCTGAAAGGTCACTTGGGAGCAAAAGGAGCTGTATATTTTCCAATTTCTTCACCACCTGTGTTGTCTCAACAAGACAATGGTTGCGAATGTCATTTTCAAGTGTATTTATGTCTTTGTCTTATTCATATTTAATTGTAAAATGTCAAATTTCGAACTCAAAGAACTAGGTTCTGTAGGTGGTAAATGGTGAACATCCTTGTCTAACTATAGTCTAGAGATTTTTCGAATTAGCACGAATTGCTGTGAGTTCTTTATCTAAAATTTGATGTATATTATCAGGCTCTGGGGATGGGTATTTTTCTCTACAGAAGAAAGAGATATCACAAAAGCACAGACAAGAATGTCTTTCAATTGTTGAAAGGATATACGGAGAGGGCCAAATCATTGATGGTGATCTTATCATCATAAATTTCTTTGCCCTGGTAACTTTTAAAATATTGTTTACATTGTCTATGCTCATATGTTTGTTAAACTTCAAAGTTCGACCAATGCGAATGAAAAGCTGAGAAGAAGTCTGCCATGTAACTTTTTTCACTGATGCCACAACTTACGCTCTCTTCAATGATGAGCCAAGGAAGTTAAGTATTTTTGTAAAGAGAATTGCAGATATACAGACGGAGGTCACTGAGCATGATCCTAGATTTGAAAAGAAAGGCTTTACTGTATATCCGATTTCTGTTTTAGTCTCATGGTTGATGTCTAGCTGTTTATTTTTTCTTCGTTAGAAGCTAATAATGAGTAAGTGAACTCTCTCAGACTGGCAGATACAGCATTATAAAGTGAGTTCTTGTGAAACGACAAATCAAGAAACAAGCTAGTTCTAGTATATACAACTTTATCAAAATGAGTTGGTTACAACAACAAATAAAGAAAAATGATGATTTTTCAAATTATGTATATATATTAATGCAGCTATAGTTTGAAGGTTCTCCAAATCAAGTTATTGTTGAATGTTCAGGAAGGTTGGAGTCTTGCCGAACTTTTTAATGTGAGATGTGTGGTTGCTGCTCCGTATGTCGTTCCATACAGGTATACTTTTGTCGAATTTCAAACTTTTACTGTTATTGGAGTTAATAGAAATGGATGTGGGATTTGAAAGAAGAGGCACACTTGCATGAGACGGTCTCACGGTGAGACGAGACATAAGTTGGGCATTGGCGCTTTAACACTTTGGGAGGGGTGGGTGTGATTTATGCTAAGTTGTACTCCGTCTCATGCATGAGACCGTCTCATATGAGTTTTTGTCTTGAAAGAAATATGAAATTATATTTGGATTTAATATCTGTTCCTTGAAAATAAGAAATTTTAAAACTTTTCGGCCCCTAAATCCTGAGTGTAAGTAAGGCAGTGTTGGTTTTTAGAGTATCCTTTACTTATAATGTAGATCCCGTTAAGCAGTGGTGGACTGAAGCAAGTGACATTGGGGTACAACTGTGCCCCCAATTTAAAAAAATACAAGTATACATTATGGAAGCCTTTGCATGGGAATCAGTCAATTATGGGTATTTCCTTGGCATTTGTTTGGCAAAAAAATTCTAGTTGCCTTGGGCTTAAGCCCAATTTAAAAAAATAAAAAATTTTAGTTAGATTTTTCGGTCAAAACTCAACCTTTACTTGTTTTCTAAAGGTCACTATTAGGATTTCTTGTTTTGGTTTTGTTTGGCTAATTTTGGGCCTCTGTTTTGTTCGATGTTGTAGAAAACAAGAAATGTTGGAACAAATTAAAAAATGTAATGAACACCTAATTCATTCATTTTTTTATTTGTTCCTCATCTTGTAGAAGACAAGTAATATTGGAATGAATTATTAAAATGTAATTTGCCTTCTGCAACACAGAACCCTAATTTCTGTACATTGTCCAAAATCCTAAAGGTTTCTAAATTTTTTTGAATGAATATACCCACTTTTGAGGGTATTTTCGGCTGTATCGGTAGGGGTGAGGGAGAGGTGAGACCTTAAAACAAATATGCCCACTTTTGAGAGTATTTATGTCTCAAAATATTAAAAACGTAAAAGTGGGTATATAAAAGAAATTTGTTACTTTGGGTAATTTTTTTTTGGCAATTGCAAGTGGGTATGTTTGTGCATTCTATTTGAGAGTATTTGCAGTTATACCCCAATGTCACTTGCTTAGGTTTGCTACTGACAGGGTGTTTCATACTATTTAGTATTTACCTATGCATGGAAAACTGTTTTTTTCATTTTCTGATTTTCTTTTGTTTTATTTCTCCTTTTGTCCCAAAGTCATAGCATTCTCTCTTATTTTGGGTTTTATACACTTGATTCTTTTGCTACTGACCGAAGAAAAGAGTTGAGTATCTATAAGTCATTATGCCTGATATTTTCTCTTTATGAACTCAGTGCTCCCTCTTCATTTGAACGCCAATTTAGGAAAGAACAACCTCTTTTATACAAATATCTTCATGAAGCTCCGACTGGTAAGGTATGTAAACATGTTGTCATTTCATGCTGTCCATGCACCTAGAATGCAATCTCTTTTACATACATTAGCTGTGCATTTTGATAGAATTGGCTTCATTACTCTACTTTGATCAATCTTGTTTGGACATTAATTGTTCTTTTTTTTTTTTAATTATTAACTTGAGTAGTTTAGTATGTTCAAGGATTATTAGTGGAACATAACCCCCCTAACCAGAATATGTCTTCTTGGCTTTGATTGTTTTTGGCCATATAATTTTATTCATAGATTGGGTGGGAAGATGTTACCCATTGGATGTGGCCACTTTTCACTGAAGATTGGGGAAAATGGAGAAGCCTTGATCTGAAGTTGAGCCACTTGCCCTTTACGGTTGTTATCTTAGCCATTAGACCCTCACTAATATTTTAATATGTAACTGAGATAACTCAAAATTAATTTTACTAATTACAATTGCCATCTCTCTGTTGCATGGTTCTAATCCAGGATCCTGTGACTGGCCTACCAACATGGCACGATAGACCTTCATCTCCCCTGCTACTGTATGAATATTTTCCACTGAAAATTTCTTTTGAAATCCTAAATGGGTTTTAGCACTATAAAAGTTTATACAAAGCATAAGTAGATGTGTTGTTCTTTTATTTATTTGATGAGTATGAAAAAACACGATAACATGCTTTTGTAGATATAGTATGGGAATGAACAACAATAACTGATTCATGCATGTTGCTAATAGGGAAATTTGAATTGTTAATACTATTCTTGTTTTGTTATATTCTTATACGACATTGTTCCATGATTAGTTCTTCTAACCCTTCCTGGATTGGATCTACAGGTATGGCTTTAGCCAAGAAGTTGTTGAGTGCCCTGGTAATTTTCTAATTAAATATTTGTTATATTTGTTTATTGGGTAATTTTTGCATTTGAAAAAGGGCGGGACTAATAACACCCACCTTTTTGCTCTCCCAACCTATTATTTTGATTTCTATCAATATACACCCCATGAATTGTCAATTATAACCCCCACACTAAAATTATATCCCTTATACACCCAACTTAAATCCTACCAAAACACATTCAACCCCAAAAGATAAGAAAACACATCCAAAATTGCCTGTTGAAACGTAGAAACGGGGGATGGATGCTCTTCATTGAAATTTGAGAGATACCTATAAAGATGAAGTTTTTTTTTTTTTAATCTATAAAGATGAAATTTCCGTCATTACACTTCGTGGAAAAACTCTGAAAACAGGTATTGCACTACTCTATTTCATAGTTTAATTTCATATTTCAATGTTTTGAATAAGTTTTTTGAAAATTAATATGATTGTTTTCATATTTAATGTATTTTTAAGCATTAAAATGTGTGAAGGACATAATTTTAATACATTAAATGCATGGGTAGTTTGGTTGTGAAGTTTTGTGGTTTAATTTATACATTAAATGCGTGGGTAGTTTGGTTGTGAAGTTTTGTGGTTTAATTTTTATTCTTTGATGAAAAATTTCCATTCGATTTTAGCTGTTGTTCGACCTTGGTTGGTGAAATTCATCATGGTGTTCGACTCTGGCTAATATAACAAAGCGTATTTGTTCGGTCGTTGGTGCTGGTTGTACATAGATGATTTTTGGTCGATGATGTTCGAACTTTATGCCTAATTTCGACCGCTCTTGGTCGAATACAATACCCTATAATTTTGTGCATAAGCAATTTTGAGTGTTTTATTTCTCTTTTATTAAATTAATAAACTCTCAATAGCTATAAGCTAAAAGTTGAAAAGGGGGTGCTTTTGGTAGTTTATGAGCATTTTTTAAGTATTGTTAACTTTTTTTGCAAACACTATCAACTTTTCTTTGATTTTTTTTACAAACACCATCAACTTCTGCTATTAATCAATTTTCTCATAATCACTAATTTTAATCACTTCTTCAAAAGGATAATTTTTTGCAAACACCCCCTTAATATTCTCCGTGTTCCACATCGCCACCTGACCCTACATCTCCAGCGGAAGAGTCATTTTTGGTATTTTCCCATGCTCATGTCGGGGCTCAATCAGTTATCTTCAGATTGTGGTTGAGTGGGTGGGTCTCCAAATTGTCGGGGCTCAAGTTGTTCATCTCCATGTGTATATCTTCTTCTATTAGACACACTGTGGGACGTATTCTGTACACTACACGAAGAGACATAATTTCGTTAAAATAATTTACATTATGTTTGACCAACATTGGCTGAATTATGTTTGACCAAGAGTGGCCGAAATTAGGCACTAGCACTAAAATTATCAATGTTCGACCAACACCAACGGCCAAACAAATACCCGGTGGTCGAACACCATGCCGTGTTTTGGCTGATCAGGGTCGAATAACAATGAAACACGGACAAAAATTTTCATCCAAAAACAAAATTTAACCATAGAACTTCACAATCAAACTATCATGTATTTATTGTCAAATTATTACTAGAAAAAATTGCATTTCATACATTTTAATGATTAAAATACATCAAATATGAAAGTTTATATCAATTTTCAAAAAATTACTTAAACCTTCAAATATGAAATTAAACTATGCAATATAATATTGCAATATTTGTGTTGAGAGTTTTTCCACGATGTTTACGATAGGAACTTCATCTCTATTGGCCATTTTTCTAATTCCAGCAAGGACCTCCCATCCCCTGTTTCTATGTTTCAACTTAGGGTTTGGAGCTGGGTGTGTTTTTGGTAGTTTTTTTTTTTTGAAAGAAGCAGAAGAACATTTTGCAGAACCTCTCTAGGAGCACCGGATATGCCCCTAACGGAGGCCCAATAATAATAACGAACAAAACACCTCAGCCGACCAAAAACAGACCCAAAAGAAAGCTCTAGTTTTTCCTGCTATATCCTACAATACATAAGTTAGGTTCTCTCCACCACTCACTGATAGTGCACCAAGGTTTGATGCAAGATTTCACCTTCAACCAGTGAAAAGAAGAGATACAAATTTTAGTGACTACTTGTTGAGTGTTAGCAATGAGACCTCTAAAGATGACAGAATTTCTTGCAGTCCACAGGTTCCATATCGTACAATACCAGATTAGACTCCAAACCTCGAAACTCTTTGTAGCCTTGGTAGAGTTTGGTTTCTGAGAGGTATAATTGATAATTAATGGGGTGTGTAGAGTACGGGTGTATAGAGCAAAACAACGGGTGCCATTAGCAGCAGCCTTTTTATTATTTTAGTTTTCTAATTTGGATGACAATTTTATACAAAATGAAAAGCTAGGTGACTAGATTAGTCAATGAGTAAGTGCATAATTTACCCATTTTAGTTGCTGAAGAAAACAGCTGGTGCTCTTTTTTTTTGAAGTTTGATAACTAAAATGATAAAAATTGAATGTTGGCATCAAGTTTTCACAAAATTTAACGCTAGTTGAGCACATGCACAATTTACCCTTCTTTCTCCATGCAACAAATATAACAGTGTCTCTACGTGAAGTATTTTTTCCCCTGCATCATTGTATTTTGGACTTCATATCTATTTCCTCTGTGCAATATTTTTAATATGTTGACTGCCACTATTATGTAGCCCCCGTCCCAGAAAAGTTTGCCCCAACTTTTGGGCACAAAGTTTAAGAAAAATGTTTAATGAGTAGAGTGTTGAGATGTAATGTTGTAACTTTTATGTATAAAGTAAATGAGTTAATTTTGTGTAAATATATGAATATTGTGAAAATGGAGTTTAGAGAGGAATTCCTTTTTTGGGGTGTGCAAACTTTTGTGGGACGTTCCAATAAGGAAAGTGTGCAAACTTTTTTGGGATGGAGGGAGTAGTATTTAGTGATACATTGTACATGCTACAGACTAATTGTCTAGGCGCCTATGTTCCAGAAGTCACCAAATGATTCTCCAGTGTGTTTATATGCTTTTGAAAATTTTCATATATGTACCAATAATATTGATTACATGTGGGAAAGTAAATCAATAATGCGCAATTATATCTTGATGAATACACTGCATGTATCAGTGCAATTTGGAGCAATACATAATATTCTGGTACAATCACTTGAGTTGCAACTGTTTCTTGTGGGGGGTGCATTTGCTTGTCATGGAAGAAAAAGGAAAGGATCTGGAGTAAACGACTGGGAAACTTAGCTGTGTTATCTATGGATCTTTTTGTCAGCTGATTTCCATACATCAGTCTATTGGTTTAGATCTTATAAAACTATAAGGTGTTTAGATTGGAATTCTCAGTAATCTTCTATGTTTCATATTTATTTCTATTTCTTATTTTTCGAAGCACGTGTTCTTACAAAATCACAGGTTACTGGCCATCTGAAGTTCGGGTTTGTGGCTTTTGGTATCCTCCTGTTGAATGGCAGTTCTCTTGCGCCAGATGTGCAGAAATTTCATCTTTGATTTCTTTGAGGAAATTGAATGCTGAAGATGCGTTGTGTACCAGTCATGTGAAATTAAAATCTTTCCTGGATTCTTCAGCAGAGCAACCTATTTTCATAAGTCTTAGTTCCATTGGTAGGCGAGTCGCTATATAGATATTGTTTTGTTTATTTGTTAATGATTTATCTGTTAGATTTAGAGATGCTCTGTACAGTTCACTTATCATTGTTTGCACCAGAAATTGGTAGCAGAAAGGTTTCCATGTTTATTTTTTTAAAGAAATTATGTGTCTGATATAAAGTTGGGGAGGGACAGTGTGAATAAAGTACACATCTTGATTTTTTTGGAACAATTTTTTTTTGCAAAGTCTTGTGAACACTAGTTGCAGCGTGCAACTGGTGTGCATTTTTAAAAAGTACTAGTTTTTTACAAAAACATATTAGTTTGTTAGCATTAGTTATTTTGCCAAAAGTGTTAGTTGTTCACTAAAAAGTGATAGTTGTGTATCATTTGCACGGTGCCACCGGTGCACATGAGACCAACCCTTTCTTCTATCAGCTAAGTATTTATGGTTTATGTAGAATCAAGAACATTTGAAGATTTGCATGTCTTGTGGATGTATTAGTTAAATTTAAGTTTTTTTTTTTTTTTTCTCAAGATAGATTTTCCAATTTTATGCAATAGCAGATGATGCATGACCAGAATATTTCTCATGAAATAACGAATAATTATGAAATAATTCTACCATAGTTGTTATTATGTGCAGATCTCTAATTTATGAGGTGGGAGATGGAAGATGTAATCCAGATACAACAATGATATGTTTTTTGAGAGTGATAAGGATGTTTTTCATGCATGCAATTTGCTAACTTGATATAATGTATTTATTACTCATTTGGTGCTTATTTCATTCTAAATGAGTTTGTTATCCACAGCATGGGTTACTTCAAGAGTGCTCAGATATTTCTTTGTGTTCTTCGGAATGTCTTAAATATCTCTAGTCAAAGATTCATTCTATTCTCGGCTGGTTATGGACCTTTAGAGGCTGCAATCAAAATATTTGCTCAGACACCTTCATCAGAATCAGAAAATATGCAACCTAGTGAAATTCAGAGCAGCCTATTTGACGGTCGACTATTTTGTTTTTCTGGGTAAGTACTTGCAGAAACGCTCAAGTTTGTAATGCATTAAATCCACAGTATTAAGTTTTTTTTTTGATGGACTGTTGAGATCTTTATCCATACTTTCATATGAGCAGAGAAATGCCATACAGCTTGCTATTTCCCAGATGTGCTGCTGCTATCCATCATGGTGGAAGGTGATAGCTCTTGACTAATTTTTCTTCCTTCCAAGTTCATGACTTCCTATAAAAATAATTAAATCTTTCTCATCTTATCATCACGACCTCTTATTGTCAGTGGAACGGTTGCTGCTGCGTTGCGTGTAGGAATTCCTCAGGTCTGTGTTTTCTAATTGAGCTTGGCTTTCATTTACATTTCTTATTGTTATAATCTGCCATTTATGTTTTTGAGTTGCTAAGCTCATTTTTGAAATAGGAGTCTCAAACCAATAGAGATGTATTTTTCCTTAAGAAATTTATACCTCTGTCTGCTCTAAATTTTAAACTTCACTTCTGCGGTGCTATAAACCGATTTCTTGAACTTTTGAAGTTGTTTTCGGATAGGACATCAGCAAGTGAAAGAGATTGTTTTAAATTTTGTAAAGTTCGTTAAAAACTTAAATACATATTTCATTGCTTGCTTACATATATGTTTATCATTAGATATTAGTTAAGTTTCATATGATGAGCTGCTTCTTCCCTAATCCTAATTGATATGGTGCGACAGGTTATCTGCCCCTTTATTTTGGATCAATTTTATTGGGCAGAGAGGATGTTTTGGCTTGGTGTTGCCTCGGAGCCACTGAATAGCTCTTGCTTGTTCCCTCATAAAGATGGCATATCAAAAGCTGCCAATGTGGTCGTTCAAGCGATTAATCATGCATTATCTCCTGAAGTCAAATTCCGTGCAACAGAGATTGCTAATAGAATATCTGCCGAGGTTAGTTCTATCCCCCCATTTCTAATTCTCTCATTTTATCCAAAATGGTGTTCGTAATTAATTTTCATTTTGCTAATATCAATAAAAAAATTACCTTTTTATTCGACCAACACACCTAATAAATACTAACTATCTTCCTGTAATTATAAGCTTATTAATATCATCAATTAGTAATAAATAAGGCTATAATAATTTTTTGATATCCTAATTAATGAATTTTTTTTTTTTTTTTTTTGGAGTGTTAGTTGGATCGGTGGCGTATTTGTTAGCAATAACAATTGTTGTTGCATACTGATACGTCTCTCATTATTTATAAATTTACAATTATTTTAAATTGGGTTTTATTTTATGTTGAGTCTTTTTTATTAAAGTCTAAAATAAATAAATGGCCCACAAACTTTATTACTTGAATAAGTTAGAGTTTATGTTTGAGTCTATTTAAATAAGGACAAAGTCTAGTATGCAAATTTGTATAGATGCAAAAACTTTAATTTTCAACTAAATTCTATAATTGATGAATGTAATACAAAATTGAGTGGTTCATGGTTCACTTGGCCCGACTAGTTTGTGGTTCACCCAGCTCAAATAGGTCATAATTTAGGGTTAATTATTTAGTGTTTAGGTTATAGTTGGTTGATTTAGGACAATTTTATAGATTTTCATCTATACAAATTTGCACACTAGACCTACTCTTAAATAAGAGTTTCAATTAGAGTTAGGATCATTTCAGTTCATTGGTATTGTTGGCAACTTTGGTTGCGGCAAATATTTATTCTCTGTGGCCTCATTTTTATTAAATTACGTATATCTTTTTTTTTTTTTTTTGATCGGGCAAAAAGTAACTCGAATTCGTGACTTCACGGCATAGGTAGTGGTGCTCTAAGTTCTTAAGCTATTTCACTTCGTCTATTAAATTACGTATATCAGTTTTCCCATCGTCTTAACTCTATCACAGACATGTCTACATTAATATTTGTTTTGCATCTTGAGACGACTTTTCCTTCATTTACTCTTTATGTTATATGTCGTTCCACTTATTGTTTCCTTTCTCCATGTCCAAAATGAAAACAGTTATCTTTATTTCAAGAACTGGGAGCTTACTTATTCTGCATGTTTTTTATTTCCTAGGATGGTGTTTCGACAGCTTTGCAGATAATTAAAGAGGAAATTATCTCCACAAAATAGTTGCTGATGAAGAAAACCCACCGAATGGGTGGATAATGCTTTGTACACTTAAATTTTTAATGTCCAAATATATGACTTAATTATTTTGCAGATATGGTGCAATGCAACTTTTTGGAAGATTTCAGGACATCATGATCTTCTTTGTTGTGCTATGTAGGACCAGGTTTCAAGTTGCGATACAATTTGTTTATTTAAAGTTCTTGATTTTCTACTTGGAGTTGGCATGTTTTTCTTACCGTATCGGTCAAATTTCATCATGTAATCTAAAGAAGGAAAAAAAGAGTAAGTTAGTAAATAACTAAATATCCACTAAATTTATTTCGTTTCACAAGAGTTTGTCTTTCTTCAAATTGTATATGCTAGCGAACACAAATAATTTGTATAACTTCATTTTTCATGGATTTCAGTTTTTTTATTTGTTTAAATTGGGATAGGGCATTTGGTTTTGTCTATGCTTTTCTGAACTTGTGATAAAATCTAATGTAATTTTTCTCTTTTTATATTTTTAGATTTAAAGAAAGATGAACATTTTTTTAATGGGGTGGGGTTTGGTACAAGTGAAGTGATGGACTTCTGGTTTGCAACTTGGGTGAAGATAAGCACAAAAAAAGTCGGATTGTACTAGAAATATGCAGCCGGTACCACAAAAAAAGTATAGGCTGTACAATCCAATCCAATCCATTAATCCAGTCTGTAAATCAGACAATTGGCCCTATCACCACAAGCTTTGGTGTGCTAATATGCATCTAGATTTTCATTTGTTAGAATTGCAAATAGAGGGATGATTTGTGTGGATCATTAAATGTTCACAACATGTAAAGTACTTGGTGAAATTTTGGGTGGATATTCCACTAAAAAAAGTAAAGTATAGAAAATAGGATTAAATTTTTTGTAATTTAGTAATTTGTCACCATTTTGAAATTGATCCCGATTATTTTGACTTTTTAATTTTGATCCTGTAAGTTTGTAAAAATTTTGAAATTGGTCTAGGTGACCTTCAATAATAGGTCACCTATTCAGTCAATGCACATGTAATCATTTGTTTGACCTTTACTTACATGTGACAATGTTGGTTGAATTTTTATATTAATGTAGCATTATTTGTTTTAATAAATTAGTAGAAAAATAATAAAATTTTAAAACAATTATATATTCTTCAAATTATGTTACTGTTTTTTTTAATAAAAATTATATTATTTTAAAAAAATTGTAATTCTATTAATTTCTCATAATTCATTTAAATACCCAAAAATAAATTAAATTTTACCAAATCATTGTAAACCTTAAATTAAATTTTTTGAAAAACCTTAAAGTAAATTCAATAAAAAAAACTTATGACCGTTAAATTTATAAAAATTAAAAAACTTTAAGATTTTAAAAAGGTTGTAATATAAATAAAATTAAAAACAAACTTTTTAAAAAAAAGAATTATACTTTAGGCTTTTAAAATTAAATTTAAAATTATTTTTTTAACATTTTATTTTTATTTATTTATATTACAACTTTAAAATCTTATGATTTTAATTTTTACAAATTTATCGGTCATAAGTTTTTTTTAATGAATTTACTTTAAGATATTTCAAATATTTAAATTTAATTTTTTGAAATAAGTTAGCAAAATTTAATTTACTTTAAGATAATAAAAAGTTTTAATTAATAGAATTAAAAATTATTTTTTTAAATAATATAAATTTATATATAAAAAATTCAGTAACATAATTTGATAATATATTAAAAAATTTAAAATATTCAAAATTTATATTTTTTCTACTGATTTAATGAATTATTAAAACAAATAATATCACATTAACATAAACATTCAATGAATATTGCCACATATAAAATAAAGGTTAAACAAAGTGTTATATGTACATTGACTAGATAGGTGACTTACTATTACAAGTCACTTGGACTAATTTCAAAATTCTCATAAATTTAGTATATCAAAATCAAAATATTTTGAACCAATTTTAAAATGACGATAAGTTACTGGACTATAAAAAACTTAATTCCATAGAAAATTGATTGTTGGAAGTAATCGAAAAGGAATGATACGTTATTTTTATTATATTAGTTTTGCTCTTTGCATTTTGTTTATTGTTTTTTACCCTTGTACTTATTATAGTCTAGTTTCTAATTGTTTTGCCTCCTGTACTTTCTCTTTCATTTTATAGTTTTAGTTTTTTTGCATCTTGCATCTTGTATTTTTCATTTTCTTTGTTACTTGCACTTTCATTTATTTTATCCTATATTGATACTTATAATTTTTTTAATCAATGAAAGTAAGCACGAAGAACGAGTTTTCCTACTCTAATGACGATAAATGGTTCCCATAAAAAAAAAAAAAAAAACCCGATAAATGGTAAAAAAATAAATAAATCATCTCTTTCTTTTCTCTTTTTATTGATGATTTTATTTTGTTTGGTGGGTGAATTTATTAAGAGCATCAGACCCAAGTGATTTTATTTTGTTTGGTGGGTGAATTTATTGATGATTTGATGATTTCTTTGCTCGGACCACATACTTTGACTAAGTCTTTAATTTATAAGTCACCAAATAAAATTTCAAAGATATATCCTAAAAAGTCCAACTTCACGGGGGTTATGATTGTCCCAACACTAGATCGTGGGTTGGTTAGATTTGCATCTAAATATTTATTGCAAGAACTTCGAGTACCATAAACAAATTACCCCCTCTCCCCCACACCACACCCCAAAATTCATATGAGACAGTTTTATACAAAAGACGCGAATATAATTTAACACAAATCACATTTATCTCTTTCAAAATATTAAAGTTTCAATGCTCAATTTATATTCCATCTCATCGTGAGATAATTTTATGCAAATGTGTCTCAAATTATTATATACACTTGGTACATTATGTAATTTAAATATATATTTTAAAAATGCAAGTTATTTGCACTTTTAATTAAAAAATTGTAATTAAAACAATTTACACTTTTTAAATATGCATGAACTTAGTGCACAAAAGGCTTAGAGCCCGATTGATATGAGTTTGAAATGACAATGATAATGAATATCATTAATAAGTAAATCTGATTAAAAAATTACCATAAAATATTATAATGATTCTTTATTACTTCTCATTCATTTACAGTACTCCCAACTAATCAGCCTTTCTCAAAAGTCAATAACTTTTACTTCCATGTTGGTTTGTTTTTCCAATCGAATCACACTTATTAATATTTCATAAAAAATTATATAGATCTGATTCATACACTACAAATTAGTCACATGTATATCATTTGAGTTCATTTTTTATTTGTGTGTGTGTGTCTCTCTCTCTCTTTTCTTCTCACTCGTTGCCTCGAAAATTACCCTCTCCGTCTTTTGAATTGCGTCTCAAGCGACCAAACTTCCTTCACACAAATCGAGTCTCAACCGCCCAGAAATGCCTATGCGCCGCTAAAAATCGTCGTCGTAGGTTGTCTTTTTCACTGTTGTTCTTTTTTTTTTTTTTTGTTGAAGGAATTTGTATTTCCATTTCCGGTGATCTCTCTAGTATGAATTTTTTTTTATCACCAATACACATAAAATATATCATTGTTACTCATAAAAACTACTACCCCCGTCCTGATTTTGTTTGGTCATTTCACTTTTGGCTCATGTTTTAGCGAGATAGTTGTTTATTAGTATATGAAATGATAAATTGTTGGGGTTATACTGGAAAGTATGCTTTTACTTTGTATAACCAAACTAAATTTTCTGTCTTATTTACTGAAATAAATTATTTATCACTGATGCTCTAAATATCATTGGATGTTACATATATTTATTGCATAATTGTTCAATAATCAGTACGCATTACATTGTAGTTAATTTAGTGATACCATATCACAAAAGATTAAATTAACAGTCCCTTGTAACTAAAAGTACGCGGTTCACGACCTAGATGGAAAAGAACAATCCATCGTGAAAGGTTGAAGTGTAAGGCTCAGATTGACTTGTCTTGACCAAAAGATTACACTAGTGCATGACTAATGCACTGAACATGACCTACAGAAGGATACATTCTTCAGCACTGAACCATGAAGAATTAGACCTCAGTGGCTCGTTATTTCTTAATATTCGTCCTTTAAATAGGATAGCGTGTGGTTAGTAATTATTGCTTTGACTTATGACGGGTAGAGAATCAATGAGATTCAATACTTTATATCTTGGACAATATTACTAGTCACATGCGATTGCTAAGATTTAATACGGAGAATCGTGTGCGAGTACGCTCGTTTGATTTGCCCCATTGGGAGGTTCATAAGATTTATCATACCAAATCTTGCAAGTGAAATTTGTTTCCGGTATGGATAATAATGTTGAACCGTTCCTTGACCAAGGACAAAAGATATTAATTAATGGAAAGCTATTTCAGTGACTTGAATTAATTAATGGGCTAGATAATCCTAAACACGGGAAATAATAAACGGGAGCCATATTAACAGTAATATGGGTTAAGATGGATAGTGCAATATTAATTATGTAGTGGGATTAATTAATATTTATGGGCTTGAATAATATTGTGGCTCAATATTGAAAATTCAAAGTCCATTGGAAGGTCCAATCTTAATTCTTCTAAAGGCCCCTCAAGTAGCCCAAACATAATGTCCAATAACTGGAAAAGGTGTTTAAAATAAAATAAATTATTGTTGCTTATTTTTTTTCCAAAATTTTCGAAAACAATAAAGGAAGAAAGAGAAAAGTTTTTCTTGATTTTCTTGGAAAAAATTTATGGAATATGTATTCTTGAAATACAAGATTATCCCATATATCCAAGAAAAGTCAAAGATCCTATTTCTTCCCATTTATTGAGATATTTTCGAAAACCCCTTAATATAAGGAGGTGGGATTTTTATGGAATATTTTAATTATGGAGAAAATAATATATTGGATATATTCAAAATTTCTTGGAGATCAAGAAAAAGATTTTCCCATCTTATTCCCACTAGAAAAATCGGTCACCCCTAGTATTATAAATAGGGAATGAATTTTTCATCCCCAAGTGCAATTCCATGTGTTGGAAAAAATTAGAATTCCACAAAGGTGGTGCAACATAATTTTATTTTTCCTTTTGTTAAATTGTTCGCGAGTTCCTTCCACTTGATTGTTGAACAAGGGCAAGGGAATACTTGAGAAGACCTTTTGGTGTGTTCGTGTGAACGGGATCCATATTCTCAACGGTTGTCACTCCGAGAGGTTAGTTTACGTAAACTCGTAGTAATTCCGCATGCGTAGGATTTACGTTAACTATTTGTATGCATGATTGGTTGTTGAATTATTATTTGAATTAATATAAGATTAGTTCATGCTAGTAATAATTGTTAGAATTAAATTTGTATTTAAATATTCAAC